>OZ010685.1:13042450-13137587 GCA_963932265.1 Thymelicus lineola
AAAAAAAACATACAACTTTGATTTAAATTTCCTATTTTGATTTTATTTCCTATTTTACCCTCGACGAAATGAAGCAGTATAGCGTTTCACACGAGAGGTTGTTTGTTTGTGTGTTTGTGCACACCAATGTTTTCATTTATCTCCGAAACGGCTTGATCGATTTAGATGTGGGTTTCTGTTCTTGTGTCGTCGGCGGTTGTGCTTAGGTAAGTGGTATGTACATACATTGTGAATTCGCTATGGGACGCTATGGTTGCGTTTCCAAATAACTTTTTATTCCTCTTTTATTTGAGTTAGTTGTTCACTATACGAGTTTTATTTGGAAAATCAAACATAGGCTAACATTTACTCTCATAGGTTTTATTAGTCATAAGCCACGCCTTACCATTGTCTTTGTTACCAACACGAACTATTATTTCCTTATCTTCAACATCTCATAATCAATTACCTAGTTGGATTTAATTTCACAATTTTTCTAACGTTTCCTGTAGTTCATAACGTTGCATGACCAACGGCTATAAACTGGTGGTGGTACCGTCGTGCGGTGGCTACCACCAGCTATTTAAATGAGAGATCGCTGTGATTACACAGCTAAAATTGTTAATAAAGCATAATTCCGCTTTATACATGCAAAACGAAATACCATGATACTGGCTGCTGACAACTGTACGATTTTTGAGGAATTTTTCACGTGTAATTGAAGATGGTTTTGATGTGTACAAATCATTGACATATTGAAGATTGTTATAGCATTAGCAGTTATAACATCGATTAGCTAACCTGACACGTACAACACAAAGATAAAAAATTGGTTGTCTGTAAAGTCGGTTTACGGACAATGGTTTTACGTGATAACGTCTATTTCGTAGAAGAATAATTTATGATATAAATAATGTAATGTAAGAACGTAATGGAAGCCCTACGCACGGAGCCGCGGTGCTACTCGCCAGTTGTGTCAGCTTGAACATGGCTTGACGCGCCACCGCGACCCGCGTATCTAGCTAGATTATAATATTAAATTTCATACTAACTATACGATTTTAAACATATTTGAGTTGAAAATTTGGTTTAAATCGTTTTAAATATCAGGAGCTGCGCGACATCTGTGATTTTCTTGACTACAACTAAAGTCCGAGTCGATGTACTGTGTAAAGTTCTTTCAAGTAGTTCATACCTATAAACAGAGATGACGCTATTGTAGATTTTCGTTTTCATATAATAATAATACGTACGAGCTACGAGAAATCATTTCTTTTCAAAAGATTGTAAAATAAAATAAAAATTACAATTTTACATATTAAATTACAGAGATATATTTCGTTTTATTATTATTCAGCGTATCTCTTTCTCGATACTTTGCGCGCGTTGTGGCTCGTGACCTTCCAAGCTGACCGATTACGCTTGAGTGGGAGAGAGACGGCCGGTCTAGCGTGCCTCTCTCTCTAATGCTGCGCGCGCTTCCGTGACGTTACTCGGTTTTCGTGAATACCTCCCAGGCTCATCGTCTTTATAAACGTTATCACGTTAAAATTTTCAGTGACGTCATTCATTAGAAAATGCAAATATGTCACATAATCTAACATTTTAACAAAAAAATAACCGACTTCAAATGAAGTACATCCAATAAAAAAATAATCATCGAAATCGGTTGGCGCGATATTGAGTTATTCATCCATTTATCGCGCACTGTATACTTAATGAAAATTTAAGACTTACATGCTTTTGACATGGATGTCATTGTCAAATCTTGCTCAAATTTATGTGGGACCACACGACAAGCACCAGCTGTCGATTAAAAAAAGAATCATCCAAATCGGTTCACCCAGTCCAAAGTTCTGAGGTAACAAACATAAAAAAAATACAGTTGAACTGAGAACCTCCTCCTTTTTTGAAGTCGGTTAAAAATCCAATATGTCAAATATTGGACTTGGACAAGGACAAGCTTGCAAGTGAACACTATTGCAGAGGCTAGCAATGAATTTGCTCGCAGGCACTATTAGGTACAGAAGTTTCAAATGAAACAACTTCGTTGCTTCGTGGTTTGCTGTAGGCGTCAGAGTTTTTAACATTATTAACGTATGGCATTAAATACTGCTCGTAGGATGTATCTGGGAATATCCAATTCAAATTGGTTACATTATTCCCTACAACATATTATATTATAAGAATCAGTCATCAGATTGTAAGTAAAGTGAGTCCAAAATTTTCGTACCTTTGGCAACTGATTCCTGAGAATTGGCCCATTGCCTAAATTAACTGATAGCTATAAGTTCACTGTAGACACTAACTATTACTACTATATTCTACATATATTTTGTCCGTCACAAAATAAGTAAAGTCTGGCGGCCCTGGGCTCTTGAACTATAATTAATTATTACTTAATTAAATTTAATTCATACAATGGCATCATTAATATCATTTAATTTAATTCCAGTACATAAAATCTTCAGTATCAGTCATCATAATAAGTATTATAAGATATTATAATGAAGTACCTACTTATATCATACGAGCGATAAAATATAATAACACTGGATATATTTTTGTGATAGCCATTCGCGTCTGTCGAGGATGCTTGACGGTCGCGTCATGTTTTGGCTTCTGATTTTAGTTTGTGTCGTGCGAAGTGCTACTTGTAATGTTGATTCGCGTGTTGTGACAACCAAGCAAGGACCCATTCGAGGGTACAAATCCTCTGATGGAGACTTCTATGTGTTCTATGGCGTGCCGTATGCGACGGCTCCGACCGGATCACAAAGATTTCAGGTAGGGAAATAATATGGTAAATTGAACGGTTTAAGGATAATAATATTAGATATTATACAGTGTATTTAAAAATGTAGGTAAGGACGTGTACCTACATTAGATAGGTATGTGTTACTAATCTAAGATACGTACATACATTATTTACAAATAAGTATAGATATAGGTACGTAGTGATATTTACAAAAATACACAGATTTGTTTTACAAGAATAAACCGGTTTCTAGCACCAAGCCAACATCTTGTTAGGGTTGTCAATCATATCTACTTGAAAATAAATCATAACATCATTATTATTAACATTGGATTCTGGGCTTTGGATAAATGGATGGGAACCATAAAACTATTTAGCTTCAACATTGGGTTGAAATTCATTCAGGTTATTCTGAATTGATGTGATGTAAATAATAATGTATTATACTGCCTTGACCATTGTCTAACTCACGGGGTTGGCTTTGAGACCGAATCTTGTATGCACCTCATATTTTCAAAGTTGTGTGCAAGGTTCACAGTGGAGAAACTTAGTGCAGACAACTCACCATAATGTTTTCAAAGGTGTGTGAAATCTGTCGATCTGCACCTGGTCAATGGTACCGAATTATAAACAGAAAGCTAAATACATTTTACTGCCCTAATCAAATTGTAGTTGGTAAGTATTTGTAGTAGACTTAACTTAATAAGATAATTATTATTTATTTTTCAGGCTCCACTGCCTCCGCCAGTATGGAAGGATACATTCGAAGCAGTTGAGAAAAATGTAGTTTGCCCCCAATACGATTACCATGGGATTGTATTTGGTCGCAACAAACAAGAAAAAGAAGACTGTCTCATTGCAAATATATACGTACCACAAACAGACGAAAATAAATTACCTGTATTGGTTTATGTACACGGAGGAGGTTTCATTATAGGATTTGGTGCATTTACAAAGCCCCATCATTTAGCAAATAGTAAAAAAGCTATTATTGTCAATTTTAACTACCGTCTCGGTGCACACGGTTTTCTGTGTCTAGGTACAAAAGATGTACCTGGGAACGCAGGAATGAAAGACCAGGTTGCTCTACTTAGATGGATCAAAGACAATATTGCTAGTTTTGGTGGTAATCCTGATGACGTCACTATTGCAGGATACAGCGCGGGATCGTCATCTGTGGATTTGTTACAATTATCCAAAATGGCGAATGGATTATTCAATAAAGTTATCCCTGAAAGTGGAGCTAGCACAGCAACGTTCAGCATTCAAGCAGATCCTACTGAAGTTGCTAAAAAGTACGCTAAACAATTAAACTTCAGTAATGTAGATGACATTTACGCTTTGGAAAAGTTTTATAAAACAGCGTCCCACAAGTTGCTGACATCGGTCAATGTTCTTGAAATTATTGATAGTACCTTAACATTTACACCTTGTGTTGAGCGAGATGTTGGTGTTGAGAGATTCCTTGAAGACACTCCAGTTAATATTCTTAAAAGTGGTCAATATCAAAAACGTCCCATGCTGTACGGTTTCTCTACAATGGAAGGAATGCTGCGCCTAAATTTATTTGAATCTTGGAAGGAGAGAATGAACGCAAAATTTTCTGAGTTCTTACCAGTTAATTTACAATTTGAAAGTGAGGCTGAAAAGGAGGAAATTGCTTCAAAAGTGAAGGATTTCTATTTTGGAGCAAAACCAGTCAGTGGAGATACTATCATTGGATTCATTGATTATTTTACCGATACAATGTTTGCCTACTCGACGCTTCTATCAGTAAGACTTCAAGTAGAAGCAGGAAACAACCAAATTTACCTATATGAGTACGCTTTTGTGGATGAAAGTAGTCCAAAAATTCCTTACATGGGTATCCACGGTGCCGATCACTGCTCGCAGACATGGGCTATCAATGATGGATTGAATATTACTCACCACGATGAATCCACTGCTTCAGACGGTTACAAAAAAATAAAAAAATTGACGAGAGAAATGTGGCTGAACTTTGTAACAACTGGGTGAGAAAAATTGTTTACTATTATAGTATTATGATTAGCTTCGCATAAGCAATTAACCAAACTCGTTAGAAAGACCAAATGATTCATCTAGTTATAGTAACATTATAAAGCTGAAGAATTTGTTTGGTTGAACGCGCTAACCTCCGGAACTACCGGTTCTAATCGAAAGATAATTTTTGTCTTTGATAGTCCATATATCGAGGAAAGCTATAGGCTATATAACTTCACATATTTTAGGGCACAGCTAGTAAAGTATATAGTGGCTAAAGCAAGTCAGTTTTAAATGCCGCATCAATGCCGCAATTTGATGCGGCATCAAGTCCGCTGCAAACTTGACAAGTATACTTGATCGTGTATGGCCGGCAGCGTCCTGACTGTATTGCCGCTTACTATCAGGTAGTTTTGTAGAATTAGCATAATTAGTACTTACATAATTAGTAGGCAAGCTAACAGCTAGGGAAGGTCGCCTTTGTCTTGAGCACAAGAATGGCAGATTGAGGCAACTCACGAGGTTCTTTCACTACGAAAGAAGTAATTAAATATTTTGAATTTTCAGTACGCCAGTTCCTGAAGGGTCAACAGTCCTCACGTGGCTTCCAACAGGTCCTGATGCATCACCATACATGGTGTTGGATCAGGTCCCGGAGCTTAAGGAGTCTCCCTTGTTGGAGAAACGTATGCGCTTCTGGGATGAAATCTACAGCAAACACTACAGCCATCCTGTTCCGCCCAGAGCCCCACAAGAGTTGAAAACCGATTTGTAATTAAATAAATAAAAAAATAAGCAGTATTTTGTACAGAATCTTAGAGTGAAAATATAATATGCTTTCTATTTTTTATATCTTTCGTTTTACTTTTTGCATCAGATGAGCCTAATAAGTGTAATTAAATTATTACAAAATTAATTTATTTATTCACACGATTAGCAGACAATCACATCGACCACTTCGCATTAACATTATATCATGTGTAATTAATATTTTTATTAATATGATAATAATTAAAAGAAAAACTACCTTATACATAAATAAAACTTAATTTTACGCATAATTAATATTTAATCATAATTAATTATTTACTCATAATTAATAGTTAATGCAGCAAGATATTTGGACTTTTTGAAATTTTAGACATGTCTTTGTCTAAAGCCGTTAACCGTTTTGTACCTATAAGACCTAACCTATAATACCAATATTTCGACCCAGTTCAAGGATCGTGATTGTGGTCACGATGAGACGGGTTGAACGACATTGGTCAAGTCTGACCTACGTGACCCAACGTCAGATGAATAAAAAATGGAGATAACTCAACACCTTGAATTAGTGTACACAAAAAACTACACTTTCATCTATTTACACACAATCACGCAGTACACATACGTAAAAACTACGCTATTTTTTTCAGTACGCCTTGAATGTCATTCTGTAATAATATGTAGGTAAGTACACGAAAAAATGCCGTCCCGTACAGTTATGAGTTATATACTTACAACATCGTTTAATAAGTCTATAAGTAAACTATCCCTAACATTTTAGGGGGATTTAATTAAATCTTGGCAACGCGAACGCAAACACAACATCGTGCATCGTTAAGTCTAAAACTAAACTATTCCTAATATTTTAGGGGGATTTAACTGAACAACATCGCGAACGTTTCACACACGCATACTCACTCATACAAAACTGGTTACACTTTCTTGTTTGGATTGTTTTATCTACCTTTTTATTTATCTGAAAACCTAACCTAACCTAACTTTTTGCATGTACCAACATGCACTAACGTTCTTGATATATGCATGCAACGTTAACGTAACGAACGTATATCCTTGGCGAGATACTTCGCATGGCGCTGCACTGTTTACTAAAATCGTGTTACAAATAGTTTAATGATAGGCCTTCATTGTTTGCACACACCAAGGAAAACAATTATAAAGAAAGGTACTTACGCTAATAAATTGATAAATAGGATACAATGGGTGGCCTTAGGGGCCATTCATTAATTACGTAAGGGTATCGAGGGGGGAGGTTCTCAAAATCTCTACATCGAGGGGAGGGGTGGTTAAAGACATTCTTACGTAATATTTTATAGTAGGTAGGTAGAGTGATGAATATTTTATTGCCTAAACAGTGTTCAGTGTTTAATGAACTATTTATATTTTTTTTAATTAACTATTTATATATATTTATTTGAACCCATACAGTTAGGCATCGGTGTAAAAGGAGGGTGTAAGGCAGCAGTCCATGCCCTATACTCTTTCCTAACTTACGGACAGCCTGACGTGTGGCTCAAAATTGATGTCAAAAATGCATTCAATTCGATAAATAGGGATACTCTGTTGACGGAAATAAAACAACATATACCGGAAATATACAATTACCTTCTTCTCAATTACGCTGACCCAACAAAATTGTTATATCGTTATAATGAACTGTCCTCGGAAGTAGGTTGTCAACAGGGTGATCCCCTTGGGCCTGCAATTTTTAGTTTGGCTATAAATCCGATAGTCAAAAATTTAAATTCTAAATTCAACGTTTGGTATTTGGACGACGGATCCCTAGGAGGTGATGTGGATACTGTGTTTTCGGACCTTTTTTTAATCAAAAATAAATTTGAATTTGAAGTCATTGGTTTGGAGCTTAATTTTAGCAAATGTGAACTTTTTATTATAATAATTTTAATATAATAATTGCGACTTAAATTTTAATGACGTAAAACAAAACTTTAATATTTTGGCTCCAAATATTAAAATAGTTAACAGTAATTCCCTTTACCTTTTAGATTCTCCAATTTTTGATGAATCTATTTCTGAATATATTAATAATTCAATCATTAAATTTCAAAATTCTGCTGATCGTCTCCTTGAAATTAGTCCAGATTATGCACTTTGCATCTTAAAATTCTGTCTTTTCGTCCCAAAATTTACGTACGTGCTCCGTTGCTGCTCCTTTTGGAATCACCCAGATCTTTTGACAAGAGTAGACAGACGATTTAATCAAAATTAGCTAAGAATCAATTCTCAATTTGCAGCTAAACGAGCAATCTTGGACCCAAGCATTCCCACCCATCCGTTATGGTGGTTTAGGGATTCGCAAAATTTCCAGTGTCGTTTTACCAGCCTTCCTATCTTCTGTCCATAATTCAGCAAATCTCATAAGTAAAATTTTAAGGGCATCCCCTTCAAACTTTGAGATTGCTGGCTTGGAAGAAGCTAGAAATGCTTTCTTAATTGCAAGCCCAGGTCAAATCCAATTTCTCCAAATTCACAAAGGAGCTGGGACGACATAAACTGCAAATTGACTTACGACAATCTTTTGAGCTGTAGTACAGTTTCGGCGCGTGCTAGACTTTTGGCCGTGGGTGCGCATGAGGCCGGCTACTGGCTTCATGCGTACCTTTCGGCAAATTCAGGAACATTTCTTGAGCCTGACACGCTCCGAATCGCAACCTGTCTACGGCTTGGGGTTCCGGTCTGTGTTCATCATAAACGTCCCTGTGGCGGTGATGTCGACAAGCTAGGACATCACGGACTGTCATGCCAAAAAAGTGCAGGTCGCTTCTCAAGACATGCCGCACTTAATGATATCATACGCCGGTCCCTTGCCACTGTTAACGTGCCAAGTCTACTTGAGCCGACTGGTATTGCAAGAGACGGTGATAGTGCTGGCTGTGCAGATAAAACGGCTGTTTCAACATTTTGGGTGCGACATAATAAAGAACTAGCGCTGTGTCCGTGTTTTCCTAAAGTAAAGTCCACTGCTGAACATAGGCCTCCCCTAATAGGGATGTTGACTAATTTTAGGATTCAATTTTATTTTATAGATAGAACCTCAATATTCACGAAAAAAATATATAAAAAATAATAATCGTCAATTTAAAAACAAAAATTGATAAATAAAAATCACTATCAAATTTCCCACCAAAAACGTCACGTGACGTCACTAAACGATATTCAATACTATCTGTCTACTAAGTTTGTTGAATTTCCATATAAAATTGTTCCAATGACGTCATATTCTCAAAATGGCGTTTGAGGTCACGTGACAGTGAGTACAATTTTTAACATTTTAAATTAATGATATTTAATTTATTGTAATTGATTTCAATAAAAGAATCATATTTTAGGCCTTTAAATGTTACCACAAATACTTTAGACATAAATTTATATTAATTTATAATTAGTGTCAACATCCCTATTGGCGCCACTTCGACCGGTCCTGGGGCCTGTGAGTTCAGCGGCTTCCCGCTGTCTTCATTTGATAATTGTTACAATAATTACCCTGTATGTTATTCTAGTAGATCATGGTCATTCATGAAAACCTGTTCAGTTTATGCGTGAAAGAGTCAAGATGTCCATACATAAAAAGCCATCCTTATAAACTTTCACCAATAATATAAGTAGGATAGGAATGATTTGGAATCTAGCGGAGCGCGGCCGCGAGAGAGGAGTTAGTAAGGGAACATACCCAAACCACGTGACTCATTTAGGGGGGGGAGGGGGGTCTTCAAAACACCACGATTGGTCACAGAGGGGAGGGGGGGTTTAGGTTTTTGTCACGTAGTCAATATTTTAGCAACCATTGCGCCACAAAGTCGTCAAATAAAAGCAAAACTATTATTTTTTAACTCTCTTTTTGCAAAAAAGTATTGAAAACCGTATTTATCAATTACCACGTGAAAACTAGGGGGGAGGGGGGGGTCTTCTCATATACTACGGATGGTCACGAAGGGGGGGGAGGGGGGTAAAAAGTTGGAAAAAATGGGTTACGTGGTTTTGGTATGTTCCCTAACGTCTTCTTTTTTTCTCTTTCTCTTCTTAGTTTTTCTTGTTATTTTTTTTGTTATATCAGATTCATCGTGAGTTCCTGTTGTTAATTAAAATGATGTAAATGTAAAAAGATTATTTTATCTTAAATGTTTTAAGATTAAAGGTCACATAATGGGTATGTATGTTGGAAATGAGCGAAATAATAACTCATTAATTATTATAAACACTATTAAGTATACAAGATGAAATAAATGCATATACTCGTACTCGTACGCTCAGTATGACAATGGCATGAGCGCGGTATGTTGTGGGCTCTTGTATTAGTTTGTGGTGTGTCCAACGCGTGTAGTGGTGAAGATGTGGAATCGCGCATTGTCATCACAAAGCAAGGTCCTATACGAGGCTACAAGGCACCTGATGGGGAATTTTATGCATTCTATGGCGTGCCTTACGCCACTGCACCTACTGGATCACAAAGATTTCAAGTAAAACCAATATAATAAACATTTTATAACAATATCGATTAGGAATTAATTCTTTAAAAAGTATGATTTTTATCGCTTTTGGGATCAGTCTGATCCCATCCCTTTCCCGTCGATAGGAGTTAAGTGTCGGAGATAAGTGTCGAATAGTTAAAAGTTATGATAACACATTTATGATTATAAAATATTTTCGGTATTTCCTTAGGTATAAAGTAATGTGTGATGTACCAGTAATTTTATAAACTTAATTTAATTTTTCTTTTTTCATGCTCCACTGCCTCCACCTGTTACCTTAGAAACCTTTGAAGCTGTTGATAAATATATAGTTTGTCCACAAAATAATTACTATGGCATATTTCTGAATGAAAAAACACAACAAACAGAAAACTGTCTTATTGCAAACATATACGTGCCACAAACAGAACAAAAAAAATTGCCCGTGTTAGTTCATGTACACGGAGGAGCTTATGTATTAGGTTTCGGTAATTTTAAAACACCTAAAAACTTGGCAATGAGTAAAAAAGCTATTATTGTCAATTTCAATTATCGTCTTGGTGCACACGGATTTCTATGTCTCGGTACAAAGGATGTACCCGGGAACGCAGGAATCAAAGACCAGGTTGCTCTGCTTAGATGGGTCAAAGACAATATTGCTGGTTTTGGTGGAAATCCTGATGACGTCACTATTACAGGATATAGCGCGGGGTCGTCATCTGTGGATTTGCTACAATTATCCAAAATGGCAAATGAATTGTTCAATAAAGTTATTCCTGAAAGTGGGGCTAACATAGCGGTATTTAGTGTTCTAGCAGATCCTACTGAGGCTGCTAAAAATTACGCAAAAAAAATTGAACTTTGAAAATTTTGATAATATTACCGCTTTAGAAGAGTTTTATAAGACATCATCGTACGAAACACTCACATCATTCAATGATTTTAATACTGACAGTACAATGCTCTTCGCTCCATGCGTTGAGCGCGATGTTGGTGTTGAGAGATTCCTTGAAGACAGTCCAATGAATATTCTCAAAAGCGGTAACTATCAAAAACGTCCCATGTTGTACGGCTTTAGCAAACATGAAGGAATTCTACGACTAAACTTATTTGAAGCGTGGAAAGAGAAGATGAACACAAAATTTTCTGATTTTTTACCAGGTGATTTACATTTTGAAACTGAAGATGAAAAAGAGGAGATAGCTATGAGAGTTAAAGATTTCTACTTTGGAACGAAGCCAGTCAGTGGAGACACTATTAGTGGATATGTTGATTACTTTACAGATATCACGTTTGCCTATGCCACAATTGTCTCAGCTCGACTTCAAGTCGAAGCTGGGAACAATCAAGTTTATTTATACGAGTATACTTACACAGATGAAACTAGTCCTGTAATTCCTTACATTGGCTTACCTGGTGCTGATCACTGCGCCCAGACTTGGGCTATCCTTGATGGAGTGAATTTTACCCACTCTGATGAGTCTTTAGCTTCAGATGACTATAAGTCTGTGAAACAGATGACTAGGAATATGTGGCTGAACTTCATTACGACTGGGTAAGAATAATAATTTAATGCTAGTCTAGTGTATGTTTAGAGTTTGAGTAAGAGGTTACAACGATAGATACAAAAGTTAATCAGTAATCTACTTAATTATGTATAATTTCTGATTAATGAGGATTGAGATTGATAATATATTTACAGTTTATTAGGTTATGCTAGATATATTATTATAAATTTAAAATTAGCTCGATCTTTGACTTGTAGTGTGATTGCAGTACCTACTACTAGCAATATACTATACTTTTATTTTCCGCAGCAATTAGAAACCGGTCAATACAGAAATGAAGTAAGTAGATAGTCTGTGTATGTCTAAGCTCGATCTTGTGCTGGATATGATGAAATTTTAGTTATTTAATTATTATAATCGATTTACCAAGGAATTCAGATTAAGTTAATTTTTTTTTATCTACAGCAAGCCAGTTCCTGAAAGATCGTCAGTACCGACGTGGCCTCCAATAGGTCCTAAGCCGTCACCGTATATGGTGATAAACCGTGTCCTGGAGCTAAAAGAAACTCCTTTGTTAGAGGAACGCGTGCAGTTCTGGGATGATATCTACAGGAAACACTACCGCTCTCCTGTACCGCCCAGGTCACCAGAAGTGTTGAAGACCGAAGTGTAATAATATTAATATATAATATCTTTATTTCGAGCAACGAGGCCTTAATTTATAACTATTGCATAATAATTGACTAATTATCAGCGAAGTGGCACTCTTCCAGTGACGCCCGGTGGTCGCAGACGTCCGCAAAATTTTCTGAAGACGACCCCCTTAAGCCACAGCTCCTCATTCAGGAAAGTCGACAGGAGCTCGGTTCGAAGAAATTAAAAATAGAGAACGTCTGTTTAATCAGAAGATATTGTTTATGAAACTGATTTCAGACGATTCTGGCACATCATTAAACTGACTATTATTTAGAATTAGCGAATTAATTTTAAGTAATTTATGATTAAAATTTAAGCCTACCAAGAGAACCGAGTATCTTTTAATTATACCTACTGATTTGTTATTGTTTTCCCTTTTCAATATTATTTTTTCATTAATTTTCATTATAATCAAATCAAATTCAGGATTCAGTTCCTACTTGGACAAGTTTATTACAGTGATGGGGCATAAAGTTTTATATAAATAAATAAGTATATAATTTTACTTCTGCAATTATATTATTTAAAAAAATAAAAAACAAATTATTTGTTACACGAATTTACAGGAACTTTGCGGGTGACAAAGACGGAAACTTGAGACATTATAATCACCATCACCCATAGATGTTTTCCGGACTGGGAATCGAACCCAGAAGGCTCTTTAGTCACCAACTAGGCTGCAGGGTCTTTTGGAACTCCTTAAGAACACGATATCCTTGAAAATACCGCCATACTACAACCAATTGTAGTGCTTTGTAATATTGATTCAAACTTGTTTACGTATTTATGTAGTCATGGTGACGTGACTTATATCCTGTGGTACCTAGTCATTAAGTCGGCGAGCAGGCGTTGTCCGTGGTCCACCTGTTTAGTCCACCTGGGTGGACCACGGACACTTTTTTTTGTCGGTGGTCCACCTTAATGATGAGTAATATGCAAATCAAAAAATATATGGGCCGTGGTCCACCTAAAAGAAAGAACAAATGAAAAGATTGTGTGTCAGCTCCGACGCACGACTGGAGTTTAACGCCATGGTGATGATGATGATGATGATGTTTTACATCATCAGAATAGGTTCCCGAGATTATTATTATCATTAAATTGCGTTGTTACTGATCAGCCATCCTACGCCATCTACATCCTGTGTTACGAATTACAAACATAACGCATAAAGCATAACGTAACGGAAAAAGTTTTATTTAATAATTATTATATTATTTGCTTACCTAATTTTTAAAGAATATCTAGGCAGTTTTTATTAAAAAGGTGATCTAAACTTTGTAAAGAATATAAGTATTTTACCTGCTTAATAAGATTTCCGCAGCATTTATTTTTTTGAAGTGAAACTTCTTTAGAATCTTTGTGATTTCAAACCGGATGCAACGGAAAAAACGACAGGTAAGAGACACAAATACAAAAATGTGTAGGATGAAGCCAGGAAAGAATGAGACAGAAATATACATACTATAAAGCATGCATATAATATAACTGCTAATTTCGTCGTTGAATCTAACTTCTCCGTAGCTCAATGGTCAGGACGTAGATACACAATACCTGATGCGCAGGTTCGCGTCTCTCAGTATTTCTTTTTTGTAGTTTTATTTTTATACTGTTTTTAAATACTTTCAAATGCTCTTTTAAATATTTTCAAAGAATTTATCAACAAAAAATAAGAATTTCATTTTTGTTGTCAAGCTTGCTTATTTAATATCTGTCGATCGACCGACCGATTTTTGTTTCTTAGTTAGTCGCTAGATGGCACGCTACAGTAATTTTGTGTAAGACGGCTGCTAGATGGCACTTAATAATTTACGTGTTGTTGTCGAGGGGTTTTTTATATCTTGTTTAGTTTCACTTCTATCGTGTGTGAATCGCACACACACCTTTTTTATATTGAGAAAACGCCATAGCACCATACCGTTATAAATTTTTACTTTATAAAACTGAAATTCCCCATACAATTGAACCGTGCCACGTTTTCGACTTAAAAAACATATTTCAGGATCTACTTGGATTTCTCCACCTAAATCGGTATTACAATTTTGAGACATCATATTATTTTTCTGGTAAATGTATTACACGAATGAAAAATGGACGGTAAAGTCACGGCTCAATCAAAGTAATGTCATCTTACCAAAGAGGATAATTATTTATTCCTCTGTTAATAACTAAACAAAGTTCAAAAGGAAAGAGATTGCAACATTATTTATTTATTTATTTCATACTTGTATTCACAGCATGAATATAATTTAATGTTACTTATTACATATAATTATATTTATATATAATTTTATAATAATTTTATTTATATATTATTATAAAGGTGGTCCACCGGCAAGAAAAAGTGTCCGTGGTTCACCTAGGTGCACTAAGGTGGACCACGGGCAAAAAAAAGTGTCCGTGGTTCACCTAGGTGGACTAAGGTGGACCACGGACAAAAAAAAGTGTCCGTGGTTCACCTAGGTGGACTAAGGTGGACCACGGACAAAAAAAAGTGTCCGTGGTTCACCTAGGTGGACTAAGGTGGACCACGGACAAAAAAAAGTGTCCGTGGTCCACCCAGGTGGACTAAACAGGTGGACCACGGACACCGCCTGTCGGCGAGTGATTATTATAACAAAACATCCGATTGTGGAGTCTGTGGACTACCACCTATAATGCTGCAGGTACTTCAATACTATTTTAGTCGTGAATCATTCGAGACGCAGCAAAAACGTTACAAACCTCTGATATACAAAAAATATTCATTGTTGTACTTTACTTAAAGTATACTTAAGTTACAAAAATGTCGTGCGGCAGTGCTCGTTACCTGAGTAAAGCGAAATTAACAGGAAAACTGCTATAATAATAACGGGATGTATTACAGGAATTGGTAAGGAAACAGTTCGGGACTTCTATAAAAGAGGTATGGTTGTTTTTTAATTTTTATAAAAATATACGACATAAGGTAAAATATTATCTATACTATAGCTATACCTACTATGTGCCTCATAAGTAAACATCTGTGATCAAAGTGGTTATAAATATGTATGTATGTATGTAATTATGTATATTAAAACTTGTATTTTAAAGTATCAGTAGGTATGGTCATTTTATAAAACGGTTTTATTTAGCTTACGTACCCTGCTTGTGTGAGTCAAATCTTACAAGCTTAATCTAAATTCTAATCAGACTTACTTCCCTTTATCCTAAGCTTTAGTTCTCATAACAATGCATTTATGTAATTAGCAGGACCTGATACTACATTCAGGTTGGACTCCAGGGAAATTCTTCAACGGTGACCATGACCAGCACAGTAACATTGTTTTTGTATTAGTAGCCTAGAGTGACACTGTAAAACCGTGTATTAAGTTTTAAATTATTCACTTTTATTACTATTACTAGTATTACTACACAGTCAGGGTCACTACCAACAAGAAACAGCGGCCTCAGTCCTCACGTGTGTATGATTTTCGCCTCTTAATACTCGTATATAATATCTTTGACGGAAATATAATAAGGCAAATTAGATGAGATGTACCTACAATACGGCCGACGTATCTTGGCGCGTCTGAACATAATTCGGCAATGCTCGGTACGCGGCGTATTATGTCTCAGTCACACGTTAGCATGTTCGTGTCGCTATCTCTGTCTTACATGCGCTAAAGTTCGCAAAGCCTATGTTCAGACGCGCCAAGATACGTCGGCCGTATTGTACTAACAGGTAAAGTGGTAAAGTACAGTTTTTATGCGAAATGCATTAATTCGAATAACGCTACATCGAATTATTCTTTTATGAATCATGTTTCTGCGAACGTTATTATTGTAAATTGTTCTCATAATAATTATTTTTTTGGAAATTGCTCCGTAACGAGTATTTTATTCATATCTACTGAATTGTTTCGAAAACATTTTACACATATCGCACCCTCAGTGGAAAAAAGCATAAGTCATCTTACGTTGAATTTTAGTTATTAATATGATTGGAAAGAGGGACAAAAGCTGCATAAGTATGCTAATTTTTTTTTAATTTTTATCATTAATTTTGACGGTTTTGTGCAAGAAATCGTAGTGTAAATTTTATTTTATTTAATAAAACGTCCTTTGACTACTTACTGATATTTTAACAGTTTTTTTGCTCTCCTATAAAATTGCAATTTTCAACTTATGCCTTTTTCCACTGAGGGTGCGATATATGTAAGAGTATCTGTTACATACTTACAATGATTACTTTGTTTTAATGAACCCTTTTCAAATTTCAAACAGAAGAAGAAACAGCTTGAAATTACAGTTACGAAGAGCTAACAAGTTAAGGTTAATTTCAAACTTATATTCAAGCACATTTATATTTATGTTCTTTAAACAAAGCTGAGTTTGTAATAATATTTCAAAGAACTACTTTTTGTATTTTTCTCAAAATTCTAGCCTCAGTAGTTACGCAGATACGGGGGGGGATGGTCAATTTTCTGCTTAAATTTTCGTTCGTTCGTGTTGAATAATTTTAAAAATATTCATTTTAGAACTGTAAAAAAATATATTTGAGATCCTTACATTATGCCCTTTCATTTAACGTGCAACACAACACGATTTGCAAAACAGTTTTTTTTTTATTTGGATTTCGTTAAACACTTTTTTTCGTAATTCATTTGTTTTCTTTATAACTTCGTCTTTGGGTCACAAAAAGCACATAAGTAACAAATTTTAACTCATTTGGTTTGGTCCAGTAGTTTCGGATAAAATTTGCTGAGAAGGGCGGACGCCCAGACACGAGTCTATATATTATTCGATTTTTTCGTTCGGAACCCTAAAAACAATAAATTAACATGAAAACAAACGTGTTTTTCACTTCATATTCTTAATGCAGTTTAAAACTAAATAGTGAAATATCGTTACATTACGATCATAAATGACGTTGGAAAAAGATATATTTAGTACCACCTATCTCGCTCTTGGCTGAACAAGTTTTACACTCTAATATATTGCAGTGTCATGCCGGTAAAACATGATCATAATTATAATGAACCTCTTTATCAAATGGAGTACCAAATGTGTACTTATCAAGGAATAAGTGTCATAACACAGCGACGCGAGGCAGCTACGTGATAAAGTAACACAATATACATGAGGAAACCTCAACGTTTTCAAATGTACAATGTAAGTACATACCTACATAATCGAATATAGCTTCCGTTTGAATACTTATCTTCGCGCTGTTTATGATACAAAAATAGGTAGATATCATTAAGTGAATCGATCTAATAATACAAGAAGTGGTTTTTTTAACACAAATAAGATAATTAAAGTTACTATCAATATACTGATATAAATGTAAGTATTTTCTTATTGTATTTATTTGTCATTCGCAGTTTGTCGTGATAAGATCGTGCCGGTATGTGGGTCTTGTTGTTTGTTTGCGTCCTGGGAAGTGCGTATGGAAGTGAAAAAGATGTGGACTCGCGTGTAGTGAGCATCAAACAAGGACCTGTTCGAGGGTACAAGTCCCCTGATGGAGACTTCTTTGTGTTCTACGGTGTACCATATGCCACGGCACCTACCGGCTCGCAAAGATTTCAGGTATTTTCAACGTTCGATGAAATGTGATACGAAATACGATTATATGTAATAATATTATTCGTAATACATCTGCTCTCACCTACGATTCCATGAACACATTTCAAAATCAAAGTCATAGTCAAAATATTTTATTCCTATATTATGTATCAATTTGCTAAAATGTAACTTAATCCTTTCACTTCCAGGCTCCTCTACCGCCACCTATATGGCTAGAAACATTAGAAGCTATTGACGAGACAGTAGTTTGTCCACAAGTTGACTTCGGATTTCTCAGTGGCAAAGAAGAAAAAGAAAACTGCCTTGTTGCCAATATTTTTGTTCCACAGACAGACGAAAAGGATCTACCAGTATTAGTATATGTTCATGGTGGGGCGTATGTACTTGGATGGTCAAATCTCTTACCTCCTTATAATTTGGTAAAGAGTAAAAAGGCTATAATTGTCAATTTCAACTATCGTCTAGGTGCACACGGTTTTCTTTGTTTAGGTACAAAAGATGTACCCGGTAATGCCGGAATGAAAGACCAAGTAGCATTGCTTAGATGGGTCCAAGATAATATTGCAAGTTTTGGTGGCAATCCTAATGATGTGACTGTCGCAGGATATAGCGCAGGCTCTTCAGCTGTTGATTTGTTACAATTATCCAAAATGGCAAATGGCTTATTCAACAAAGTTATTCCTGAAAGTGGCGCTAATACAGCGACATTTAGTATTCAAGTAGACCCCATTGAAGTTGCTAAAAAATTCGCTAAAAAATTAAACTTTACCAATGTTGATGACTTAAACGTTTTAGAAGAATTTTATAAAACGGCTCCATATAGTTCGCTGATATCAGTTAACGTGATGAATGAAACAGACGGCACTTTCGTATTCTCACCATGCGTAGAGCGTGATACTGGCATAGAGAGATTTTTAGAAGATAATCCTGTCAACATTCTCAAGAGCGGCAACTATGAGAAACGCCCAATGTTATACGGATTTGCAAAAATGGAAGGATTGTTACGAATTGAGTTATTTGATGAATGGAAAAACGGAATGAACAACAAGTTTTCAGACTTTTTGCCAGCCGACCTACAATTAAATGAAAAAGAAAAGGAGGAAGTAGCAGCGAAGATTAAACAATTCTACTTTGGGAATAAACCCGTTAGCAGTGAAAATATTTTGGGATTTGTTGATTTGATGTCCGATATATATTTCACTTACTCGACGCTTAGATCAGTCAGATTACAAGTAGAAGCGGGAAACAAGGAAATATATCTTTATGAGTATGATTTTGTGGACGAGGATACCCCTGTTGTACCCCATACCAATATTCGGGGTCCTAATCATTGTGCTCAAACCATAGCAGTACTCGATGGAGTAAACTTTACTCAAAGGGACGAGAGCAAGATTAAAGAAGATTATAGAAACATGAAAAAAAAGATGAGGGAAATATGGCTAAACTTTATTAAAACAGGGTAAGATTTTTTATACAATTATGAATGAAGACATAGTCATACAAAGCTGTTACTCGTCATTGTCCGATATGACGAATCGTTTGGAATTATACGATCAGTAAAGCATGATAACCAAGCTGTAACATCAAGGTGCTCAACACAAACAATCAGCTCAAATTCGGGCATTTGAATCCACAATGCGCATCTTGAATTGATACGTTATACTACAGGCGAACAGTCTAGTAATGAGAGTTATCCTACTCATATTACGAGTATAAATATGAACATTTTTGAGGATATTTGTTACTCTTTGAAGCAAAAACTACTAAACGGATGAAATTTAGCAATGGGTAAACTGGGACCTGAAATAGGACTTATTATCACTGTACTCATTATCCCGAAAAACGGAAAAACGGGGACAGAGCACTAGTACAAGTATAAATCTGTAACAATTTTTACGTTTTCAGAAAACCAGTTCCCGAAACCTCATCGTTGCCCGCCTGGCCCTCAACAGGCGCTAATGCATCACCGTACATGGTTCTGGATAAAGTTATGGAGCTAAAGAAGACTCATATGTTAGAAGAGAGAGTGCGACTCTGGGATGAAATCTATAGCAAATATTACCGCCAACCATCGCCACCTAGCGAGCCAATGCCGAAACACAGGGAACTATAAAATTCGTGATATTCGTGCAGCTTAATCAACTAAGTACATAATCTAAATAAAGAAGGCCTTCTGTTTAATCGATACATATCTACACTTCTAATGCATAATAAATATGGCCTTTTTGTTTTTATTACCTACGTTAATGTACCTATTACTTTTTAATAAGGATAATTTAATCCATTTAAAACTACGTAGGTACTTTCTATGTAAGTAAGTACACATAAAATAACAAAGGGTGTATTATACATTTTACAATAGCCATTAGTGATTTTATATTAAGTATTGACTAATTGGTTTTAAATAAAAAAGAGTGAGAATGTTGTTATTGTTTAACTAGACAAGTCGACCTAAACAGATCAATATGAAATGAAATCAGTCCGCACTGGAGCAGCGTGGTATACCTAGTATGTTCTAGACCTCCACGGGACATCAGTTGAGGAAAGTCATGGACCATTAATGGAATGGACCTCAAACATGAAATTTCAAAAATGATGAAACCAAACAGCAATTAAAAACTTTTTACAAATCTAAGCAAAGGTTCATGGAATCCATTGAGCATTTTTTCATATTTGTTAAAATTAAAAACAGATTGTTGGATAATTTTATTCAAGAACTTTCACCAAATATCCATTACTGGCTCCAACAAAATATCACGATTTCAATAAACCACACGCAAAACACTTGCAAAACGCAAAGTGTGCTGTTTACTCCAACTGAAGGCTTTAGAAGTTAATTATTGCGAAACCTTCGGGGGTTAATTAACTTTCAGACTTTATCTTGTTCGTTCAGTTCATTGTTCCGAATTGGGTCACGAAACCTCTAATAAAACTGTTTTCCTCTTAAACGAGTACTGATAACCGATCCTTATTCAAAATCTATATTCATCTATTACTTTTATATGTCATTTTGTATTATAAAAGAGAACAGTTACGCCCCTTTTATACTAATTTAACAAGCGATTTTCTTTAACTTTTTTTTTGCATTCATCTTTGCAGGTCTGCTGGAAGAGATTTATGATAGAAATAAGCAGTACATAGGTACAATACATACATACCTGCAATATTTCTATGGTTAGTGGCTATCGTCGCCCATGGATATCAGCGACAATATAACAGATCGCTAGTCGTTTGGCGGCTGTTTTATGCTCAAGGGTGGTCCCAGGCAGACCTCATGGAGAAACAATCAGGGCACAAGGCTCAGGTCAGAGCTCCATTTAAGGGTGCTAAATGGAACCATTCAGTTAGAAAAGAACCAAAACCTTATGAATATATTGTTAAGACATTGATCTGTTACAAATATTATATCACAGTTATTATATAGAGACGTATTATGACGATAATATGAAACACGTGTTTTCTAAATCCCCTAAACCAATAACATAAGTATGTCAAAGACTGAGGTTATACTCGAAGCCCACTGAGTTGGAGAATTGAGAACAAACAGTACAGTTCAGTGACTATTTAAGTCACTCAAATCAGTGACCTAGTGTCACTGTGGTAATGCCCTATGCCAACCCTTCAGTGAAAATATATTTTCATTTAATAGTTATTTTTGTAATCTACTCTAGAAAATATTACTAAAACAAAAACGGTGTGCTTTTAAAAGCCTAGACTTGCACCCCTACAGAAAGATGACGCGGGATTCTTTGAATTGAAATAATAATTATATACGTATTATACGGTATAACTTTCATATTGCAGTTAATAGATAAATGTTTTTAATTAAGAAAATGTTTGGGATAAATATACCAGCCGCTAATACCGCAATAAAGTTTAGTGTACCAAAAGCTTCTTGTTTACCCAAAGCTCCGAAACTATGTTGGTGCCCATAAGTACAATTTCAAAGCCTATCCTCAAATATACGCTGTTTGTCTAAGGCCTGTATTAATAAACCGATCTCGACTCAAGCGCGCGATTACAGACCTTACAGAGGGCCTAGCCAAGACACAAACGCTTCGTTTCTAATCTCTTTCTACCATAACTTACGCGTTTGTGTTCGCGATTGTAGAAAGCGATAACTTGGTAGCCAAGAGCACATGATAATGTCGGACGTTCATTCTAAAGTGTCGAGAGAAAAAACCATGGGTATAGTTTATGGTTAACGTTGTTTGTGTTATCAAATGTCAAGCGGAGACCGCTGACCGCGTCACATTCACTGTTGCCAACTTAGCGCTTTCGGCGCTAGATCTAACGCTTTTTTAGGTTTGTCAGCGCCCAAAATAATTATTTGACGCCTAGCGCCCAATCTGGCGCTTTTGTAAAAATTGTGATTGGTCAATTAATGTTATGTTATTAACGCAGTACACGCATCATTAAATTAAAATTAAAATTGTTGTCAATAAAATTCTCAATACTTCAAATTATGACCGATTATGATGGATGTTATTTGTAGAATTCGGTTAAAGTGTGTTTCACATAAGTATCTTGTTTGTTTTTTAACAACTGACAATTTTACTAAAACTTTTTTGTGCTAAAGTTTTAGTAAAATGGATAGTTATTAAAAATTATTTCATTATGTTTTATTTAATTTTATTATATGTTTTCTCTCGTAATTTTTTTTTTCATTTAGCGCCCATTCCGAAAAAACGCAACAATTTAGCGCTTTTTTATATACAAATTAGCGCGCTAAGTTTAGGCAGCGTTGGCAACACACTCACATTACGTCACCGCCAGTTCCCTCGTGTCGACTGTGACGGAATGTGTAAACATTGTGCGCGAATAGAAAGCAAAGCAAAGTTTAAAAATTCGAAGTTACAGTGTAAAATGTGTATATTATAAACTAGTGTTTTAAGGTAGTGTATCTTTATTATTATATTACCATGATTTATACAGTGTAACATGTAATTTAAGTTACGTAAAGTTTCACAATCACTACATATAGAAACAATTAGATTATGCTATATCTTTTTAGGATTCAATTTAGAGCACGAGCAAGCCCGCAGAAGTTTGCAGCTCTAATAGAGTTTATGGAAACGTATGTAAACTATTGATTTGTAAAAATCGTCCTCTACTATTTAAATCTCGATAGCATTGAGGCATTTGAAACATAAACAATGACGCAAGACGCGATAGGCAATCCACTTGAGAAACACTTAAGTGGCCCCAAGCTTTATAAATAGACCATTTTTTGTCTCTATAATAGTTTAAAATAATTTATTGTTATTACATAAAATAGTAAATATTGTAAAATTGTAAGCCGAATCAAGAGAGAGACGCCTTTTTTCGGTGTAGAAACGCTTGGCTTTCTACTGGATTCTGTCGATCGATTGATAAGCGTAAACATTCGACGCTTACAATCGTAAGCGAATGTCACAACGGGCAACTTGGCTAGCATTTAGCGAACGACACTGTAGAAACGATTAGTTCTATCGTATCCGCTCGAACGCTTCGATAACCTTGTGTATTTGGCTACGACTTTTCTATTCGTTCGTTTAGATCACGTGACTTATCGTTCGCTCCATACATTTTTCAAGCGTAAGCAATTGTAGAAAGGTGTCTTGGCTAGAGGCACAGATGTTATTTTTACATACAATTCGACATTTTACCATCTCAAACCGAACCTTGAGATCGAAATAATTAATATGGGCCACAGACATAGATAGCAAACATGTCTTTCTAGATACATGTCTGTGATATGGGCCTAAGTATCAAAGACTTTCACGATTCAACTTCATATAAACCATAACTACATTTGACTCAATACCTAGTTATAATAATAATATAACTTTGAATTCGAACATGAATTCAATTTTTATTCGATTCTTGGACAAATAGATGAAAACAAAAATTGTTAAAATTAAAAAGGAAAATTATTAAAGTCGTGTTACTTTGAATTTTAGTTATTAATATAATTGGAAAGAGGGACAAAAGCTGCATAATATGCTTAATTTTTTTCAATTTTTTATTAATCTTTACGATTTTGTGCAAGAAATCAAAATGTAAATTCCTTTGACTACTTACTAACATTTTAACCCTTTCGACAACACTCTGTGTAGTCACTGAGCGGACCATCTAATAAAATAATTATTAGATGTTCTGTGGAGCGGACACTCTGGGCACAGAATAAACATTCTCTGGGCGCAAAAAAAAAGTGATTTTGACGCCGCCACATCTATACATCTGAGATTTATACCTACCACCATGATACAACTTATACATACTGTTTAGAAGGTAAGATATAGATTTCCTGCATTCAATACGACACGACTGGGGTGGTACTAGGCTATCAGAATTCAGAAGAGACAGTTAGTATTCTAATACTACCTTTGTAGCTTTGTCTACAAAGATAACGTACGTTCGTTAGCAGCTCTTGCAACGTGCTATTGAAATCGTTGAATCGTTTGTCCTTCACAAATCATTCTATAGCGCGGGTGGGGTGAGTCTGAATGACTGAATCTCTCTGAATCTAATTTGAGAGGGATGATTTCAAAGAATCGAAAGAAACTAAGATTAATTAACTGAAAAGTGTGTTGATTTGTGATTTGTGAGTTGAAAAGCTGACGTAATTGATTCTAGTTCCTTGTTTCTTGGAAATCAAAAATTCAAGCCAAAAAAGAGACTACGAGTAAAAATCATTTCTAGAAGCATCATAATATTAACCTTATACGTGCCTCATCTATGTTCCGTAGCCGCGACCCATTTCCTCTGTGTACACTGCACTTACCGAGCACGGTACTGCATTATAAGGTATTAACCCAATCGTGTTCCTGAATAGGAAATGAAACAACAGTGGATCTTCGTGCTCGATAACGCCCATCCACCCACCGAGTGCACATGTTACTGTAAAAACTGTACTGTTAATATTAAGTACGGCATTGTAAATCACCGCATGTTGATGCCAATTGACCGAACTACACGACAGAAACAGGGCACACTGAAAACCAGCGGTTGGGGCACTCTGCCACAACTAATGCTGAGTGTGTTCCTTTTTCGTCGTGTTTCGCAACAAACTTTAGCTCCTCATATTTTGTTTTTAATAGCATGCATTTTTGTTATTTTAGTTTAATTTGTTGTGTAAACTGGCGAATTAAAGTTATTCTATTCTATTCTATTCTAAAAGCCCCTATACAGTGGACCCCCGGTAATCCGACAAACGTTTTGCAGGGCAGTGTCGGACTAGCGAATTTGTCGGATTATAGAGTACTGCCTAAAACCCCCTATAATCCGGATTTTTTTACAAAAGAGTACCTTGTAATCCAACAAATTACAGATCCAATGATAAGATTATATATGTTATATATTATGTACTTTGAAGTACAAATCATACTTCATACATCAATCATACAAGCAATCAGAATCAAAACAATACCCTACGTGTCGAGCACAATGTGGTGGTGCGTACAAGTTTGTTCAATCATGCATTAGCGAAGATTGTCAAAAAAATATTCAATAATAAATAATAGGCCATGTCGGATTACAGGGGGTGCCGGATTAGACAGGGGCCGGATTACCGGGGGTCCACTGTACTGGTAAATTTTAGTAAGTAAAGTATTGGTAAGTTTTACTAGTAGATCTTAGGATTTACATGGGAGGATCAACATGGGTTGGTAAATGTGATGATTTTAATAAGAGACCATTTTTCTATCATTATATCGTCTATGATTAAAAATTGGAAAATTAATATAATAAAAATATAAATCCGTTCTACACTAGTTCACTACCCGCCAGATGGCTAAAGAGCAAAAACACATTAAAAAACACAATAACAATACATTTACGGTGTCTCTGAGGTAAACCTAAGATTTACCGACTGTATGATGGTATAAGTTCGAAATTAACAATAATCACAGCACACTTCGGACTTTTACCATTACAAGTTGGTCTTAGGTTTACTGTTAGGTTTATCTTAGGTTTTACTGGTAAATCTTGACTTGTCGATTTCATGTGAATGGGAGATATTTGAGAAAAACTATTACCGAAAATGTATATTGTCAAGTCTATTAAAAACTGTTATAATTGTTCTACGTATAATCTAAGGCACAGGCTTATTATAAAAATAATTATTTGCACTTAGTTTCAAAGAAAAATAATAAGTTTTCGAAGTGAACTAACTAAATCACGAATGCTACTCAGTGATTCAAACAATACAATAAAATTGTTTTTCCACTTTTGTATTTTCATTTTCTCCATGCAACCAGGGTTGTCAATTCGAGAAATAAAGATGAGAATTAGTTAAAAACTTAAAATATTTGTGTATACTGTTGCTCGTTCCTTGTAAATTGTCTCACTAAACTTTTGACTAACCAAAGGACTGCAAGGAGAGCATATCTTACTAATATTATAAATGTGAAAGAATCATATTCTATGTATGTATTTGTTATATATATATTTGTTACTCTTTCATGCAAAAACTACTGAACAGATTTTCATGAAATTTGAACAAAAAAGTAGACCATAATCTGGAATAAGTTATAGGGTACTTTATATCCCAGAAATCGCGCGGAAATCCGCGGGCAGAGCGCTAATTACAGATCATGTCTACCCAGTTCTGAACAAGAAGCAACAACCCTGTCTCCAACTCAATTTAACCCTGCAGCTAAGCATTGTGGGTCGCGTTCCACTCTCGTACGAAGTACAGACCTTGGCCCGATAGTGGGTTAATGAGCTGACATTATTCTATTTCATGTTTTAAGCTGTTTTTATAATAATACCGACTAAGTGCGCAGAGTACAAGCGGCTATTCAAAAATTCGTCCAAATAAATTCTGAGACTAACGTTTAATGATACTTTCTTTTAATAAATATCTCATTACTTGACAAAAGTTTTTTGAAGTGAAAACTTCTATAGACTCGTTAGAAATTTTCGAAATGGGAAAAAACCAACTATGTATATTTTCATTTTTTAATGAATTTGTACTAGGAGTACCAGGACATTATGGGTGACGAGATATTTCAAAACATTACAGGCAACTCATTCGACAGTGTGTACTCAGTGGAGTATGTACTCACTAAAATGTAATGAATAAAAAACACTTCATTTAAAAGTATTTCCAACACAATAAAATATTTCCTGACGATTCAAAAAATACACACGTAATTTTTCAAGTTTTCACTTCTGTCGGCACTGAAATGCCTTTTGCCTTTTTTCATTACTTTTCTTCTCCCAAACTTAACCCTTAAATTCGGTATTATATTTTATTGAGATAGACTTAGTTACTGAATTAAATCTATTCATCTCGTAACTATTTATGTATTTAGTTTCTACTTACCTACATTCGATTCGGAAAAATTACTGTACAGACAAGTAAGTAAGACACATGAGTATTTGTTATGTGAAACGATAAAAAACATTTTTTACCTCTCATCTCACTGCTTCTTCAATAAAAATTGGTTCGGAACTTGTAGACCGAAGTTTTGGAGTTACATTCTCTATTCTATACAGAACTTAATGTACTTGAATAAATATTTAATGCTATGGTTATACATATTCGTATTAACCACAGTATTTCAATAGGGTTGGCACTCTATTTTCCACATATGTAATTTTACATACGAACCTATCGAATTGATAACCTGGTTTTCTTTATGGTTCTATAATCAAAACGGAACCCTTATTATATTTTTTATGTCTGTTACCAGTACGCACAAAACGGACGGTGTACTACACTTACGTCCGATCACGATTGGCCTATGCGGCGCCGGCATGGTACGCACTGGCCAGCAGGTGGCAGCGCAAGCGACTGCAGCAGCAGCAGAACATGGCTCTGCGAGCGAGCTGTCGTGGGAGCGAGACGCTACGTCAGGAACGACGTGGTAGCGCGCGACCTGAAAGTCCCTTCCATTGAAGAACATGTGGTCAGGCTGGCGCGGACGATGTTCGCCCGCCCCGACCACGGGCCGCATGACTCGCTAAAGGGTGTCGCGCCGCTTCACGCTCGTCCGCCTGAGGGCTACCCGCTTCTGCGGGAGCTCTTAGAGTCTGACTCCGACTCTTAGAGTCTGAGTCTGACTGCGACACGGCGTGCTTTGCGATTATGATAGGATCCCCCGCTCAACAGCGGGGACCGCCCCTCCACCGGGAGACACTTGTTCCCCCGAGTTTAAGCCCGGGTAAAAAGGTTCGCCTTGAGACCCGCAGAACCCTCGCATAGGTCCGCGCAAAAAGTACGGCAGCGTTAGGAAGGTACATAGCGTATGTCTGTTAGATATAATTAAATGCTGTCGAAGTTAAAGTTATTCATTGTTATGAGCAATATAATTATGTAATATTATATGTACTACGGAGATATTATTTCGAATAAGTCTTGCTGAAATGTTAGAGATTGAAATGAGCTACAAAACTTTATAAGCATTTACTTATTTATGTATTAAAGACAGAATAACGTCTGTCACAAGTCTTAACCCTATTATTTTCAACCACACAATAGTTAGATATTTGATGTGTATCTCAAAGTAAAACACGGATTGTTCTTCGACTTCCTTACTGGAAATAGTTATGTACCTATTGGGGTATGAGAAATACAAATAGGAGGAAATAGAGGACCCTTCTAGATGAATTTATAGGATATTACGCACGCTCAGTGGAAAAAAGGCATAAGATGAAAATTGCAATTTTACACGAGAGCAAAAAACTGTTAAAATATCAGTAAGTAGTCAAAGAAATTTACATTCCGATTTCTTGCACAAAACCTGCAAGATTAATAATAAAAATTTGAAAAAAATTGAGCTTTTGTCCCTCTTTCCAATCATATTAAAAACTAAAATTCAACGTAAGACGACTTATGCTTTTTTCCACTGAGGGTGCGATTTCACGGGCACCGGTGCGTTCAAGTGAAATTTCAAATCCTTCCCATATCCCATATGCGCCAGACATTGAGGCAATTTTAAGCTAGGCGTCCATAATTCCGCATCGCACGCACCGCAGACGGATCGCATAAACGGTTCCGTTTGTACGTACGCGGTTCGTACACTATATCCGGAATCCCGACACAAGTTAGTAAGAATCTACCACAATAAGGAACCTTACCTTATCATATACTTGGTTCATGTCATGTTTATAATATGATGTAAAAGTATTTAAGTTACAAGGACTATATGATATTCTATTATAATTAGGATTGCCATACGTCCGGACAAGTCCGGAAAATTTCGGACGTAAGTCTTTGTCCGGAATGCGGAGAGAAACTTAAACCGTCCGGAAATTCTACAAATAAGTGAAGAGTGAAAGACAAAGTTAAGCAATAGCGGGCGCGGTCGGTAGTTGAATGGGTGACCGCTAGTGGCAAAAAATTCTTAAGCGTTTCTCTGCTTCGGAGGGCACGTAAAGCCATCGCTCCCGGTTGTTATCATAAGATAACAGTCGTTAAGCCATGTCGGCCCTCGGGCGGTATGAAAAACTTCTGGCACTCGGGTTGGCCACTAATCCCTCCACCAATCTGCACTGGAGCAGCGTCGTGGAGTAAACTCTATGCCTCCTCAAGAGGAGAGACCCGTGCCCAGTAGTGGACCATTAATGAGTTGAAGCCATTCACTTGCACGATGCATAACGACATTAATATAAAATGGACAAGAAAGTCCGGAATTTTCAGGAATTTTCTCCGGATTTTTGATATTTTAATCTGGGAACCCTAATTATAATGTACCTAACCAGTTCTGAATACGCAGGAACACATAGCCTTACACAGGAGATAAATACCATTACGAATACTTAGTACAATGCATACCTGTACCAAAGGACCCTCTTCTCATAGTTATATTGGCTAATTCACTAGCAGAGACTGTAGTGGATTCAAAATGACTTAACGCGTAGTGGGGAAGATATTCGCAACACTATAACATGTTTTCTACAAATGAAATTAAAAAAGCAAGTAATGATAATAATTAAGTATATTATGATTGATTACTCCATTGTTATTGCCCTTGTCAGTTATCACTGTTATCAGCCTCCGTTATGCATTTTCCTTTGTATTGTGCAATTAAAAGGGACATTTAATACCTAGACATGTTTAAGATGAAATTAACTGACGCGGAAAATACAGGGTCTTTTAGTAACGAAAACAAAAGGTGGCGATGTCGAACTCCCCTGACATCTGTCACGCAACGCCGACTTAATGATGCTCCCAGGATTAATTGATTTGCTAATTGAACGCTTGTCGCAGGCGCCCGTACGCCCGCCGGTGTCGGCGTCAGAACGACGCTAACACGGGAGCTACGGTTTTTTTTTAATTTTCACAAGTTCTGTGTTTGGGTACCACAGGCTATCATTAAATATGAGACAATATCTTCCCGTGTGAGTTGTTCAGAGATACAAAAGGAATGCAACTGGGAATATTTTTTCGCGCGTTGTGAAAGGGGGCTAGACGGAAAATTACGACACTTTTTGATTCTTACGAATGACGACACTTTTTTTGAAGTGGTTCACAAAGTTTTACAGAGATGGCGCTGTACAACAAAACAATACTTAAATCGAAAGGAACTTCGTTCCATCCGGGTGTCCCTTGACACCTCTCATGTTTGCATTTAGGAGTTATTAAAAAGTTTTATTTAAAGTTTATCAATTATTTATTTATTCCATTATGAATAATAATTGATAAAACAAATATTAGAACAATTATCTAGGGATAAGTTAAAAATAATGAATTCAGACGATGTTTATTTAAACGCAATTAAATTATTTGGCTTCTACCCATTATTGGCCCACTACTGGGCACGAGTCCCTCCTCTTGAGGATGCCTACTGCCTACAGCATACTCCACCACGCTGCTCCAGTGCGGATTAGTGGAGGTGTTAGTGGCCAATCTTAATAAACTTGTTAAGATATAGCTATTTTACCTTTCACTAAACTACACAAAAGAACTACTTATATAATTTCTAAAATATAATTACTACAGAAATAAAATACACATAATATTGTATTTTATTTTCGTTACAGTAAAAACTGTATACAAAATACAAATTGTGTTTTTGAACACCCGGCTCCCATCTCATGGTTGATAGACATCCGACTTATTAAAGTAGAGTTCATGAATCTTACAACACTGAAATGGAAATAAGCCAAAATAAGACATTTTTATTTAACAGTTGCTATTAATTTTCATCAGGCATATAAAAAAATATGTTTGCCAGTTTTATGATTTTAAGGATAATAATGAAAGTTTAAGACATTTTAAAAAATAATATTAATTCATTAAAGCAGTATATTTTTTTCTTTATTTGGACCAACAAACAGTACACGACAAAAATATTCATTGTTATTACATCTGCAGACCACAACTTATCCACTATTTTAATCTGTATTAATGCATAACAGTGGAATTGGTTTATAGAGAGGGACTCCCATCAATGCCTGCTGGTGACCAGCTGATAACGGTAACCCTTTTAAGATTGGTTTACTAAAAATTAAAGAAAAATGCCATAGATAACCCTGCCTGACGAACATATCGCACCTTCAGTGGCAAAAGTGGCTTTTTTCAGTGGTAAAAAAAGAAAATGTGTGCAATTCACACGTGGTAGAAGTGAAACTTTCCAAAATTTTGGTGTCAAGATAATGAGATGAAAAAGCAATAAATCGAATCTTAAAGCAATAAATCGAAGCGCCATCTATGAATACAACTTAGCACTTTTTAAAAATCTATCTAGCAATAAAACGAATGTTCTATCTTATTCCTCGCGCCATCGGTCGAAAGTTCGGAAAGAATGAAATTCTTATTTTTTGTTGATAAATTCTTTGAAAATATTTAAAAGAGCATTTGAAAGTATTTAAAAACAGTATAAAAATAAAACTAAAAAAAAACTAACGTAAACTAACTACGTAGAAGTTAAATTGAAAGTCGAAATTAGCGGTTATATTATCTTACCTGTCGTTGCATCCGGTTTCAAATCACTAACGATTCTAAAGAAGTTTCACTTCAAAAGTACTATAAGATGAAAATTGCAATTTTACAGGAGAGCAAAAAAACTGTTCAAATATCTGTAAGTAGTCAAGGGAATATACATTACGATTTCTTGCACAAAACCGTCAAGATTGATGATAAAAATTTGAAAAAAATTGAGCATATGCAGCTTTTGTCCCTCTTTCCAATCATATTAACAACTAAAATTCAACATAAGACGACTTATGCTTTTTTTTCACTGAGGGTGCGATATTTCTAGAGTCCATCACCAAATGTTGTGACAAATTTTATTACCTCCGGTTATAAACAATTACTTTTTTCGCGGCACAGTGCGCACAATACAATTCAAAATTATTTGTTACAAAATATTACAAAACTATGTGTTGAAGTGCTTAGTTGTCGAAGCGAAAAACACATAGTGCATTCAACTCAATCTCAACTCTGACTTCAATCATAGGAAAATTTTAGTAGAAACATTAGCTTTATATACCTAATCTTCTTCTAACGGTTTAATTTTCGAAGTTTCTTCTTTTCTTTCTTATTATGTAATACTAAAATGAAAATACAAGCATTACGATGGTATTTGTCACCAGTGGGGACAAACATGATGGGGACAAATCCTAAGTACCTTCGGTGCAACAAAGTCACAAATAGCCAAAACTCTAAAATTGAGTTAGTATGCCAAATTGTCTATAAAACAAGCATTTTACGTGAAACTGTAGCAAAAACTATAAACAATTAATAGTATGTATATTTTTAACCTACTACAGATAGTAATCTAGTAATATGTATAGAAATAAATGCGAATGTGAAAAAATCTTAAAGTCCTCTCCTCTAAAATTACAAAAAAAGCTGTTGTGCCTTTGTTGCACCGAAGGTGCGAAATGGGAATAACCCATAAGCGGTTACTGACGGTCATGCGCATCAGCAACACTAGCGGCACCATTTACTACTCGTAATAAAAAATCGACAATAAGCCCGTTTTACTGGCTCTAAAGCAAGCGGGTCACTTTAAAACTTTTCACGCTACATTTTCAAGGTAGAACGGTAGATTAAGTTTTAGTAAAAATATTAAATAGCAACTTACCCCGCAGTTATGAAGTTTAACCACAGTTCCCTCATCATTATTATATTTATTATACTCTTCTGATGTTAGATTTTCATCAGTATGTGTCATATTTGCTCCATTCAACACTGCTGCAGTTTGGGCACAATGTTCAATAGGCCGTATAGGCCGCGGCCTAGGGGCGGCAGATTTCAGGAGATGATATATTATAGATGATTTTGCTTTCAAAAAGTGTCGTAAAAAATGAACCATTGAAATTCCTGTTTTTTACGCACTTTTTTAGTGACTAATTCAGTGCCTTCTTTACTATGAATGGAAAATTATTTTTTAGAAAGGTACATAGGGCGGCGGAAATAAATTGGCCTACACTCATAAAAAATATAAATCCGGCACTGCCTCTGACACATGTGTACGGTACAAAGGGAGTATCGTCATCAACAAATGAATATTCATACAAATAAACATTATTATTACCTGTTTCTACTTACAAATTAAGTGATCTTAAAGTATCAAATATATCATTAGTAAAGTAATCGATGTAGGCCAAAATTGTTTTATCAGAAATAAATAGGTACTTATATGATTTTATTTGCTAACTCTCATTTTTCTTCATTTTGAAATTCTAAATTAGCAGGCAAAAAATTGACAAAATCTTCGTTCACTATGTCTTTCCAAGTACCAAACAAATTGATTGACTTTTAAGAACGTTAACTGGATCATCATCTAAAAGACCTGTCTTCATATACCCTTCGACACAAAGTGAAAATAAAAATTTAGAATTTATCCTATTTAGCCGTATTGAGGCGGCTTAGAATACTAACCCCAATCCCACACCGGAAGGGTGTCGTAAAAGGCGACTAAATCCGGCCCGCTGGTGGTAGCGCCCTCGGAGGGATTATTATTAGTAGTATTGATTTTAATTGTTAATTAATACCATTATTACTATTATTATTTCTCCAGGGGTTTGCCTGGATAGCTACCACCCCCGAGCATGAGTCAACCGCCAAACGACTCGTTGTGTTCCGGCTGGGGGCTTGAGAGCCAGTTCTTTCTTTCTTTCTTTTTCTTCTTTCTTTCTTGGCCGGCAACGCATCAGGTATGCCTTTGGTGTTGCTGATGTTCATGGGCGGCGATAGCCACTTACCATCAGATGGATCATCAGCTCGTTTGCCAGCTACTTCCATAAAAAAAAAAAAAAATTTGAGATAGAATAGGATTTAGCTGCTCATAAGAAGCACTTTTATAAAATCTTCCTAGAAGCTGTATGTTATCCACGTTAGTAAAATTCAATAACCATGCATACGTTTTGACATTTTTAAGAGGATCAGAATATTTAATATTTTCATATCTCTTTGAATACTAAAAGTAGCCAAATTGGCACCACTCTCAGGTATAACCTTGTTAAATAGACCCTTAGTGATTCTGGAGAGCATTAGCAGATCTACAGACGATGCACCAGCAATAGTTATGTCATTGGTATTTCCCCCAAATTGCGCAATGTTACTCCCCTATATGTATACAGGGTGTCCCAGCGCGAAGTGACCGCCCGGGGTTTATTGATTATGTAGACAAAACTAAGGGCATGAAAAAATAAATATACCTTATTTTATCGACAAAAATAAACACATGTGTCCCCACATCTAGCCTTCTTCCTTTTGGAATGGCCACCATTTATTATTGCTGCTTTTTTAAAATGCTGGCAGCATTCCCTCGCTGTATAGCAATGCTAACACGCTAAGCAAGAAAGCTGCCAGCTCTAGGTTCGCTCGTCTTTTCCTTTAATTTTTTAGTTATTTCTTTAAACTTTATGTTACTATTACTACTAACTATTTTACTTTTATGGGTTTATTTTTTATATACAATGTAAATTATACCTTAAGCTGTAAATAATTAATTGAATAAATAATTATACTTAAATTATCGCTAGTTAGTTGCAGCGCAAATTGTATGTCTCATTTATTACAAATCGTTAAAAAACTAAAATTAAAAACATTAATATTTATGATAAAACTGTAATGAGTGTTATTAATAATACTGCTGACAGAGATATCCTTAGAGTATATGATCCCGATGACAGACCTATTGGTGGTCGAGGTGGAACCGGACTCCTATAATATTTCTTGTAAAGGTTTTCCCAAAACAAATACCTTTTTTCTAATTTTCGTTCAAAATAATCTCTTAGCTCCAATTTATTATCTAATGCCATGTGTGGAATGCCATTTGCTCCTGTTGGTGGCCATTTTGGGAAGGATGACCCCTCAGGCGTTGGGTTCCTGAAAAAAAACCGTACATGAAAAGTATGGTCTAAACTCTAACGCAATGCAAAGATAAATTCAAACATTTCAATACAATCTCCACGTACTTTGTAAACATGAAATTCAACCAAATTTCTCTCGTTATATTTTTCATTTCTCGTAAGTTCTCTGATATAAACCGTTCATTGGTATGAGTCAGATTTAGTCCATCTAAAACAGCCCACGTTTGTGCGCAGTGGTCAGGACCTTGTTCTTTTGTATATGGTATTTTAATCGTATTTTCATCAACGTGCACATATTCGTAAAAGTATATTTTATCATTACCAGATTGTACTAGGAGTTTAAGTGACCACAATGTAGAAAAAGTCACCAAGACATCTGTAAAATAATCTACATATCCTAAGACAGTTTCTGGCGAAACTTTTTTATTTCCAAAATAAAACTGTTTAACTTTTGTCGCTACTTTCTCTTTCTCTTCCTCACTTTTAAAATGAAGGTCTCCTGGCAAGAAATCTGAAAATTTTCTATTCATCTGATCTTTCCAAACGTCAAAAAAGGGTATTCGGAATAAACCTTCCATTGTAGTGAACCCGTACAATAATGGCAACTTCTGGTAGTCGCCCCTTGAAAGAATATTAATTGGACTATCTTCCAGAAATCTTTCAACTCCTACGTCACGTTCAACGCAAGGAGCGAATATAAAAGTAGAATCAGGTGAATTCATAGTGTTTACCGAATTAAGCACTTCATAAGACGCTGTTTTATAGAATTCTTCAAGAGCGTTGAGATCGTCGACGTCAGTAAAATTTAGCCACCTTGCATACCGTTTGGCATTCTCCAGTGGATCTTGTTGCATATTGAACGTTGCTAAGCTAACACCACTCTCAGGTATGACCTTGTTGAATAAACCTCTGGTCATTTTAGAAAGCATCAGTGTGTCTACAGCAGCTGATCCCGCACTATATCCCGCTAAAGTCACATCTTCGGGGTTTCCCCCAAAGCTTGCAATATTTCTCTTCACCCAACGCAGTAACTCTACTTGATCCTTCATCCCAGCATTTCCAGGCACATCTTTTGTGCCGAGACATAGAAAACCATGAGCCGCTAAACGATAGTTAAAAGTCACCAGTATCACTCTTTTAGTCTTTGCAAAATTTCTCGGCGTTACATAGTCTCCAAATGCTATCAGGTATCCACCTCCATGGACGTAAACTACAACTGGGATATTATCTTCTAAAGTATTGGGAACATATACCGTAGCTAGCAGGCAATCTTCACGTATATTTCTGTCCTTAGGAATTACACCCATGTAGTCTTTTTGTGGGCATATGATGCGGTTATCGACTGCTTCCAGAGTTTGTGACCAGATAGGTGGTGGAAGAGGAGCCTATAAAATGATAAAATTAAATATTAGAAATCCAGGCCCCAGGTGAAACTGGCATTAATTTATTTTTGTTCATAGCAGACACAGACACAGACTTAAAGAAGAACCAAACGTCACCTTTTTTTTAACGAGAGTGACGCCGCCCGCTTACCATATGTGCGTAATTTTAAGTGCGGTCCGACGCGGTAATGGTGGCCAATTAACAACAGCATGGTGTCAATGTGTGCGTGTGATACTTGTACGAATAGAGGAGTTGGTATTACTATGGGTGCCTCACTGAATTTGTTGCTGACAATCCGTCTGGTTCTTTTTTAAGTCTGTGATAGCAGATAAATAAGTAAACGAGCCTCTAAATGTATAATGATCAACTTCGCCTACGGACAATTAGAACGACAAAGATATTCCCAACACGTTACGTAAGTATAAACCTGTTGACAATTTTATCCCACCTGGTTAAATACAGATAAGCAGATTTACCAATCTAAACCAGTTGGCAAAATATGAGTCATCAATAGGTGAATAAAAGATATATAATAAAACTGTAACAGGTCGATCTCTGTACATGAACGTATTTGAGAAAAAAATTTAATAGGGGATTTATTAATGTAGCAAGTTCCATAAAAATTATTTGTAGAATTTTTGTCTGTCTGTGTGTTTGTTCCGGCTTATCTTAAGAACGGTATAATATAACGGTATATTTAGATAACGTTTTCACTCATGTTTGCATTGAGCTTGGGTTATTATAAAGTGTTTGTTTATCACAATTGGTTTACAAATAAAAAAAGTTACATATGTCTGTCCATACCTTTCTTCGAGTGTTTCCTTACTAGTAGGGATTTCCTAGTAGGCAATATAATTAATGAGTTTTTAATATGTAGATCAAGCAATTTATACACCTTGGCCTTGACCTTGGTTTTTTTGGTGAATCGGCTTGTAGTCTTACAAATGATGGTCAATATTAATTCTTCATCCAAATGTTTTATACTGTTAAATAAATAAGATTTAGCGACCAATAAAACTGCTATGTTGTACCATAATAAGTTTAGTGTCTGATCCAAAAGATAAGTATCGATAAACGAGCTGACGATCCACCTACATAAATGGTCATCGTCACTCATGCATCACCGATGCGTTCCCGACCAAGAAAGCAAGAAGTAGCTCTAGTGCCCCCAGGTGAAACGTCAAACGAGGAATCCTTTGGGGGCTAACTCAAGCAAGAGGGTGGTAGCTTTATATTACACGCTTTATATTAGCGTCACCTGTATGTACCTATATTTGTTTGTAACTTGTATTCCGACTACTTTGGACTTGATTTTGACCCACTTCAAACGGTCAGATTTCTTTCAAACTTCGTAGACTTATCGAGGACCGATGACAATTCAGTATTTAAAGAAAAAAAGAAAGAAAAAACCTAAATGTCATTTCAAAAAATCCAACTAAAAAATGAAAAAATAAATATAGATTAAAAAAAAATTATAGAAAATACAACTAAAAAATTGAAAATAAATTTGAATTAAGAATCGTGTAATTGTAATAAAAGCGTGGGGTGCATGGTGTCAATGAGTAGTAGGATTATCAATTTGATAATATCTTAAAGCACCCCCGCTTTATTACAATTACACGATTCTTAATTCAAATTAATTTTCTATTTTTAGTTGGATTTTCTATAAAAGCTTGTTTTTTATTTTTTAACTTTTTTTATGCTTTGAGCAGGCAAACGAGCAGATGGGTCACCTGATGGTAAGTGATCACCGCCGCCCATGGACATTAGCAACACCATGGGCGTCACCAACGCGTTGCCGGCCAAAAAGATGACGATAGACCCGCTTCTTGAAGGACCCCATGTCATAGCTTAGAGGGAACAACGATGCAGGTAGTTTGTTCCACAGTTTACACGTACACTATTATTTATTTTTGTTTAAAACTTCAAAACAATTTTCCAGTAGATAATACCTTAAATCTGTCCTTGCCAGTAGGCGCGGTGGCGTATGGTATTCCGTAGAAAACAAAAAAATCTCCATCAGGCGCCTTGTATCCTCTCACTGGTCCTTGCTGCAGGTGGACCAGCCGAGATGGCACGGCCTCATCCTGAGCACCAATCGACCTCCCCACCACGTAGGCCCATATCATCAGATACACCCACTCCATAGTAGAGAGGTAGAGGACCTAGCAAAAAAACTGAGCATAATATGTTTTTATCAATTTGAATTCTTATTATATGTAGCTCGAATATGTATGGTTGAATTTACGACCCTTGTGGCACAATGGTTACCATACCGGATCGCCGTGACATGTCCTAGGTTCGATTCCCAGCGAGGCGGTTTGTATGATGAGTTTGAATTTCTGTTCTCGGTCTGGGTGAGTGTGTTTTTGTTTTGTGTGTTGTTCATGGCACCCACGGGCTACACACACAGGGTATTCTAGTGTAGGGCTATGAGTGTGTACCGTTATTTATACATATTGGGTTCAAAGAGGCTACTCTATCTATCCTCGAATTAGAACCAACCACTCCTGCTCGGGGTGAGCCTTGCAGACGAATGTATGGTGCGTCACAATGATATTATATATTAAAAAAGGCAGATATGTCTTAAGCGCGCGCGTTGTGTGACTCAAAAAGTTCCCAATTGGAAACTCTTATTCAGGTGAAGAAAGAGATAGCGATGTAGTTTTGGCGCGAGAGCGATAAAGACGTGCGATAAAGCAATAAAGCGTGCCTTGCGGACATCGGAACAGATTTTTCGGTTGAATTGTAAGGGCATAACGTATCTATATTTATTTAAACATCATTGGTGCGTCAATTCATGAAGGATGATTCTCCTTCTATAATCAACCCCAAAACATTGTTCAGTGATTTGGTTGCTAATGTGAGAAAGCTGTAAAACCTCCCACAGCTTTCTTAGCTGCCTTGCAACTAAAATAACTATATATATTAAATGTTGCCCGCAGCTTTGCCCGCATGGAAGATTTTTTAATTAGCTGTATTTTTTCAACATTATTTTGTGTCAGTGTATTTAGTCACACAATAGTAATAAAATAAGCCCAATTAATGTTCATTACAGTTATAATATTGTTAGTCCAATTAGTGCTCGTAACAAAACAAGGTAACTATAATAGATAAACAAATTGTTTTTTCCTGATTTAACTTAAGCTCACATCTAACAAAAACTTGATTTTTATCAAAACAAAACAAACAATGATCCAAGAGCGGTTAAAATAGATAGATATCGCTGTTGTTTTGCGATTTTTATTTTATTCTATATAAAAATTTTATACTATTTAAAATAATTGAATAGAATAATTAAATATAGCAGCATGTTATTTGTGAGCTTCGCTAGATTTAATTCAAGACGTTTTTTGTACGCAAAAGATTTAGTTATTATTTAGTATTTTCTTATACATATATGTAATTTATGTGAATAAATAATCACATTACACAAGACACACAAGATAACATTTTGATAGTGCCAATGTGAATAACCATTTACCTAACTATTTGAATCACGGTCGGATTTCGTCTACAGATGGTGCCTCTACTTTTTATTCAACCCTTGGAGGTTGAATTTTCCAAAATCTTTTCTTATTTATTGCCTAGGGCCCTAGGCCATACAAGATTAAACATACTGTTTTTAAATTTGTAGTTCTAGGTCATCGAATGTCCGGTCGGCAGATGAATGAATCATGCAATTTAAGCCTTCTCCTTTATAATATTAGCCTAGTTTTGTCATTATGTTACATACCTTTCATCGTAAATATTTTAATAAAGAATGACTTATTCATATATTTCTGCCTAATCAAGTATTTAAGCTTTTTAAACTGCTCATATTTACTTACGGGACGTAATTAATGAAAATGTTTTCTTTGCACACAATTATAAAGACAGATAACCTGTCTCGCACACACAATACGACTTCCCAACAGACAGACAAAACCATGACTGATCATAACACTGTAACACAGTTTATTTAGATACACCAAATACATGGTGTACAAGAACTCCTCCGATTTAATCAAGAAACCGGTTTCGAAATATACATATTATATAATAATATGCATTATGCATTACATCATTTACATCATGCATGATATGACTTTATTCGCGTGCATATTTATCTATACTAATATTATAAAGCTGAAGAGTTTGTTTGTTAGTTTGTTTGTTTGGTTGGTTGGTTGTTTGGTTGAACGCGCTACTTTCAGGATCTACTGGTTCGAATTGAAAATTCTTATTGTATGTGATAGTCCATTTATCGAGGAAGGCTAGAGGGGTTAAAATAGGGGTTTGAAGTCTCCGTCTAATCCTGGAGGATTGGTTGGACAGGCGGCATGGGTTGCTTACCTTGCGGCTCACACAGGTGCTTACCGGACATGGATGTTTCGGAAAGTACCTGTGGTGCCGTATGGCTGGAAGAGAGCCGACCACCAGGTGCCACTGCAGCTGCGTCGAGGATACGGCGCAACACACATTGTTAGTGTGCCCAGCCTGGGAGGACGAGCGCCGTGAACTCGTCGCAGAAATGGGGGATGACCTCTCACTTTCGGCCATTATTAGAGCAATGGTCAGAACCGAGAGGTCTTGGGACGTAGGACTTTCCTTCTGCGAGGGGGTTATGTCGCAGAAAGAAGCTGCGGAGAGGGAGAGGGAGTTATCATCTAACCTTCCAATCCGCAGACGGAGAGTAGGACGTCGGAAAAGGGCCTACCAGGCCCTTCTCCGTCCTCCATGAACGAGGTCTTGACGGTGGACACACAAAGTGTCAGCCGTCAATAACCGAAGGCCTCGAGAAGGCGCGCGCGGTGCATGAGCTGCGTACCTTGAAGAGAAGCCCACACCTGAGAAAGGGAAGGGAAGGGCGCTGTCAGGCCCGCGGAAGAATGCGAGAGTGTACCCGTGGGCCTGACCTCCAGTGTAGAGGAGTACACCCATGGGGTTTTAGCCGGTAGGAGTCCGGCATAGCCAATGGCATCAATGAGGATTTCCCCACGTAAAAAAAAAGGGGTTTGAAGTCACTTTCATACAGACCAACTTCGTCACAAACACGTAAACAAGATTTTTTTATGTAAGTTTATAGATATTAACAAAAATTAATTTTAACACATTTTTTGGAAACCCTTCAAGGGTTAATTTAGGGGATGGAACTTAGTAGGCAACGTATTTTTTTAAGTTAAAAACATAAAAATTGATAAATTATATTAGCTCAAGATTTGAAACAAAATTTAACAGTAATGCGTTTTTTTGGAAAATCATCGCCAAAGAGTTAATTAAGGGGGTGCAAGTTAGTATGACAACTTCGTAAGTTTTGAAGTAAAAAGGGTGAAAATTTCTATATAAGCTTATAGTTAGGGGGAGGGGAGGGAGAGATTTATAGTTAGAGGGAGGGGGAGGGATAGAGAGATGGAGGTCTCTGATTTTTTAAACCTACCAAAACTATAAAAGCTACATAAAATAACGAAGTACATTCACTGATTGTTAGGCGATACGAATTTTGCCGAGGCAGCTAGTTTATAATACGTGTAAGTTATTTTTAACCGACTTTGAAAAAAGGAGAAAGTTCTCAATTTGATTGTCTTTTTTGTGTGTTACCTCATAACTTTATGCTCGTCATGTAGTCCCATTTAAAGAGCAAGATCATACGAGTAGTTTTTGAGTTATCTGAAATTGTGAATTCGGTTATTTTTTGTCAAGTATTATTGATATTTTAAGTACATATTGTCGCAACAATATCTCTACTCATAAATAATGAGACTAACGATTTACACGGCTTAATTACTACAGATAAAAATTAGTAATAGATAAAGCGGTATTTGCAAAATTCGGATTTGTGAGAATAATAAAAATCGAAAAATATGTGTAACTCCTTCTGTTCTAATACACGATATAATAAAAAAATATCAGTGTATGCTAAAAAATTTAATAAGTAGGTAATAGTATTATCTAGTGTGTGTAGCAGTGATAGCCTAGTGGTTAGAACGTTGGTCTCCCGAACGCGGGGACACGGGTTCAAATCCTGGCACGCACCTCTAATTTTCAAACATTATGTACGGATTACTAGTTGATTATCACTTGCTTCGGTGAAGGAAAACATCGTGAGGAAACCTGCACACCGGACAGTTCTCCATAAAGTTCTCAAAGGTGTGTGAAGTCTACCAATCCGCAGTTGGCTAGCGTGGTAGACTATGGCCTGTACCCCTCACATTGTGAGCGGAGACCCCGAGCCCAGCAGTGGGACAATTATGGGTTGTTGCTTTGCTATACACGAACAAATGTTACTAATAAAACTTTAAACGCGTTTTTCTCGAAACTACCATTTTCAAAGCGGTGGCCACTTTAACTCAAAATCTACACGACCGATCCTTTTCAAATTTTGCACACTCTTTAAGTACAAAAAATATGAGGTAATGACGTCGAGATACTTTCTTTTTTTGCCTCATGAAAGGTATTACAATAACGAATTTCGAAAAAAGACATTTTCGACGTTTTTTTTTTCGAAAAAATTAGTATTTTTGATTCTAAGTGATGCCAAAAAAAAATAAAAAGCGTAAAAAAAATATATCTCGACGTCATTACCTAGATAAACTCATAAACTAACCAAAACTTTTTGATTTTTTGATTTTAAATGATCCAGTGATGACTTCTGATGGCCACCGCAAATCACCTTTTTTTTGCAGAGCTTGTGAAAATTTGCTGTCACGAGCTTAATTTTCAATATTTTTAGCTGAAAATTGTACTGATTATTTTTAATATAATATTATGTAAAGACGACGTTAACACAAAAACAATGATCTGTCATTCTCATCAGAATTTTTACCGTAATGGAACACGCCGAGTATCCACTAGTGTATTATGCACTGCTGAAAGAAGTCTCGGGGCCGATTTTGATGAAAACTAACTAAAACTGCATCATTACATTTTTGAAAAATCAATATTTCTAGCCAGGAATGGAACCCGTTGATTTTGAAAAAAAAAACATCCTGTATTATTATACCATTTGATAGTGTCGCTAACAAGTTACGTAAAAAACCAAGCGGATATTGTACTATTTGCTGATGATACGTCATTAATATTTAAGTGTGAAAATAATAAAGTAAAGTTCCACGACATAAATAGTGCTCTTTCGCATGTGTCGCCTTGGTTCACTATCAAATGCAAAAATGCAAAAAAGAAATGTATAGAATTTGTGCTACCTAATGTTAAAAGTTAGGAAATCTCTTAAACTGAATGACGAAGCATTGCATATGGAGGAATCGACGGTCTTTTTGAGGGTGACCTTAGATAGTAAACTTCAATGGGGCCCACATATTATAACAAATCTCGAGACAAAACTCGGTAGGGCTGGGCTGCTTATGCTGTTAGGAAAATAAGGCAGTATACTGACGTCGAAACTGATAGGATAGTCTATTTTGCTTATTTCCAGTGTTATGTCTTATGACATCTTGCTGTGGGCAAAGCAGCCATTAGGTATAGAACAAATTTTCATACTCCAAAAAAGGGCTGTTAGGGCTATTTATAAACTTAAGTCATTTGTAATTATAAACAAAGTCTATTGACACTTTTATTGATTGTGGTAGTATTACCACTGTTTCTTTTTTGGATAATTGTACGAATATAAGTACAAATAATTATTTAAACTAAATGATAAGACAACGGAGAAGCCCTCTTCTTTAAACATTGTACATCAAAACATACAAGGCTTATCCAGCAAAGAATTAGAAATAGAATTATTTATAAAATACTGTAATATACATGTTTTATGTATAACGGAACATTGGTTACCAAGCACTCAAAATCATGTCAGTATAGGTAATTATAAATTGTCAAGTGCATTCTGTAGAGAGACTGCAATTCATGGTGGATCACTAATATTAGTGCACAACAATATGTCTTGTAAAGATCGTAAAGACATTGTTAGTCTTTCTATTGAGCGCACTATTGAACTGGCCTGTGTGGAACTGGAGCGGTTTGTTATAGTTTGCGTGTATCGACCCCCCTCTGGTGATTTTACTATTTTTGAAGATACATTGGAGGATGTACTTAAACGGTTATGTGTTTCTAGAAAAGGATTAGTGATATGTGGCGACTTCAACGTAGACATTTTTTCAGATAGTACTATGGCTACTAGGCTACTAAGTTTGTTTAAATGCTTTAATTTAAATCCATTATTCAATGAGCCAACCAGAATAACTGAAACTACAGCTACTTGTTTAGATAATATCTTTTGCAATTGTGAGATTTTAAATAAAGAGATATTCAGTAAGTTGAAGTCAGACCACTGCGGACAAAAAATATCGTTGTATAATTCAGTCACTAAGAAAAAACAAATAATAAAATGTAGACCAATAACTAAAAATAAGATTTCAACTTTTAAAGAAAAAATCCACTCGAAAATGCAAACTCAGTTAACATTACAACAAAGAGATCCAATTAAACTATATAACACATTGTCTAATAACATAAATAACGAATTTAATCAAATATTCAAGTTTAAGTATGTAGATCTAGCTAAAAATAGTAAATTTAGTGATTGGGCTACTGTAGGTATTTATAAAAGTAGGAACAGGATGTATGACCTTTACGCCGAGAAACAATACAATTTTTCTCCAACTTTCCAGGAGCACGTGAGAAATTATTCTAAAATCTTTAAAATTGTTTGTATTCAGGCGAAATCAATGTACATAAAGAACAAAATTATTAATTCGGATAACAAGATAAAAACCACTTGGAATATAATTAACAGTGAGAACGGTAACGCAAAGTCCTGTGATTTCAATTACGAATTATTGATTAATAATAATATAATCAGTGCTGATAAAGACGTGGCAAGCGAGTTTGAAAATCACTTCCGTAATATTCCTATAACATTAACCAGTTCACTAGCTTCTTCACCGACGGAAGCACTTTCTATATAAAAAAATCATATTAATGAATGTAATATTTTATTTGAATTTCAACATATAACCGCTAGAGACTTAATTAAGGCCTTTCAGTCTCTGAAGGTAAAGAATACGGGTGATTTGTGGGGCATCTCGGTAAAAATAATACAGCATATTATAGGTATTATAGCTCCATATTTGGTCGTAGTTTTTAATAAATGTATAGATCAAGGTATCTTTCCAGATCTTATGAAATGCAGCAAAATCATTCCACTTTTTAAAACAGGTGAAAAAACTGATCTTAATAACTATAGACCAGTTTCTGTTTTACCAACCCTTAGTAAGATTTTCGAAAAGATAATATTGAATCAAATGCTAACCCATTTCAACAATAATAAATTATTACATCCTGAGCAATACGGTTTCACTAAAGGCCGTAGTACAACCGATGCCGGGGCTAGGCTATTAAAGCATATATTTTAAGCATGGGAGGCGTCACATAATGCCATAGGAGTATTTTGTGACTTATCTAAGGCATTTGATTGTGTTGAGCACGAAACATTGCTGTTTAAACTTGGCCACTATGGTATAAAAAACAAGGCCCTTAGCTTGATCGCGTCTTATTTGAGTAATAGAATACGAAGAGTTAGCATAAACGATATTAAGTCATCGGGGTCACCGGCTGTGATTGGTGTACCGCAGGGCTCGATCTTGGGTCCGTTTCTTTTTCTGGTATACATTAACGATTTACCACATTATGTAAAGAACCAAGCGGATATTGTACTATTTGCTGATGATACATCACTAATATTTAAGTGTGAAAGGAATAAAGTAAATTTCGACGACGTAAATAGTGCTCTTTCGCATGTGTCGCGTTGGTTCACTATCAATAATTTTACTATTAAATGCAAAAAAAACCGAAATGTATAGAGTTTGTGCTACCTAATGTTAAAAAAGTCAGCAAATCTCTTAAACTAAATAACGAAACATTGCATATGGAGGAATCGACGGTCTTTTTAGGGGTGACCTTAGATAGTAAACTTCAATGGGGCCCACATATAACAAATCTCGCGACAAAACTCGGTAGGGCTGCTTTTGCTGTTAGGAAAATAAGGCAGTATACAGACGTCGAAACTGCTAGGATAGTCTATTTTGCTTATTTCCACAGTGTTATGTCTTATGCCATCTTGCTGTGGGGCAAAGCAGCCAATATAAAACAAATTTTCATACTCCAGAAACGGGCTGTTAGGGCTATTTATAAACTTAGGTCTCGGGAATCTTTGCGTGAAAAGTTCAAGGAAATAGGTATACTTACAGTAGCTTCCCAGTATATCTTCAACAATGTAGTTTTTATACGGAAGAATATAAACGCGTATAAACAAAATTTTGATATTAATAATCGCCATACGAAAAGAATGCATCAATTAGTTACGCCTTCGTTCCGCCTAAGTAAAGTGCAGCGATCTTTCATAGGGCTTGGTATACATTTCTATAATAAAATCCCAAAATTAATACGTGACTTGCCAATAGAAACTTTCAAAAAACGCGTAAAGACACAATTGTTAGGCAAGGGATATTATAGTGTAGACGAGTATTTAAATGACAAAGATGCATGGAAATGACCAGCTCTGCAACCAGTTCCGCTCAGAATAGTAAATACTTTTGTATTATTATCTTTTTTTGTAATATTTTTTTAAAAGATGTGCTGAGGAGTTTCTTTAGGCTTTTCTTCTCCTCCACGACAAAGCACCTTCCGAAAAGCCAAAAAATGACGTGCATAAGTGTATCAGTGATACCTATATGAATAAAAAAAAAAAAAAAAAAAATAAGTCTTGGGAATCTTTGCGTGAAAAGTTCAAGGAAATAGGTATACTTATAGTAGCTTCCCAGTATATCTTTACTAATGTAGTTTTTATACGGAAGAATATTTATATATGGCTTATTTGCATTGTAGGAAAAAATTAACCATGGGTTGCACGATTTCTGTTGCGTTGTAAATTACAAAAAAGGGAAAAATTTTAAGACCATTTTTAACTAATTTTCACAAATCCATTAGAAACAGCAACAGAAAACATTTTATAAGTAATTGTTAAAACAGACAAAAGTAAATACTTATCTATAAAAACATATTTATTTTCTGTCCCGTGTATTATTTTTCAAAATTATTTATTATTATTTCAGTACAAATTGAAGTCTTCACTTTATTGGAGGCAAGAATTCAGACGAACAGAATAATTAAGTACATATCATTGATAAGTCAAAAAGAGTTATTGAAAATGTTTTCACTTTTCACATATTCAAAATACAAACAGTTGTATTTTGTTTATGGAACGCAGAAATAAGGAAAAACCAGGCAAGTGCTCGTGCCACGCGCAATGTACCTAGGGTTCCGAACACAGAACATCTAATATTAGTCTACTAAATTATTCTGTGGTTCCGAAGTATTAAGTTTATCCACTAACTATTACTCACTAATTAAAAGCTATCATACGTACCCGTGTTAGTTTTCCTTGTAAATTCATCATATAATCTATTTTTGAGCATTTTTTCACTTTTCCAATTTCAACCGTTTAGCCAGCAGAAGGGGGACACTTGACTCTAACCAAAATTAGCACTTTAAAACCAAATATTTCTCAAACAAACCCCTAATTCCAAAAATGGTCTTAGAAGACCCATAATATTTTTAGAAGTCCTTTTCAACGATAGCCCACACTATAGGGTACGAGACGAATAAAATAAGTGAAATGAAAAAAAATTTTTTTTTTAAACGCTTTTATTTCAATAATGTTTAGTTTATAAAATTAGCTACAAGTTGTGAAAATTTCAAGTCTCTACGTAAAATAGAACATAGAGAATTATGCGTCTAAAGTCTGAAAATCGTTTTTTTTAATTTAACAACAAATAAACAATGAAAATTAGTTTAAAATATGATTTTCGTGTATTGTCATCGGAAATACACATGTCTGCCAAATTTCATCAATTTTCATTAAAGGGAAGTCATTCAAATTAACGTTACAAGATTTGATGCTCCGAAGTGAAAGTAAATAAAAGCGTTTAAAAAATCATCCTCACGTTTACCTGTAGGGGAGGTACCCTGAAAAAATAATGCTTTTCAATATTTAATTCTACAATTCTGGAGTTTTAACAAATATGTATAATTGTATATCCATACCAAATTACAGCTTTCTAGCACTAAGGGTCTCCGCTTTGCTTCGGACAGACGGACAGACGGACGTACGAACGTACGCGGACGGACATGACGAAACTATAAGGGTTCCGATTTTTCTTCGGAACCCTAAAAAACCGACTCCAGCCCGTCTACGCTCCCGTTATAACATTATACAGAACCCTTCAAAGTAAGTAATATATTTCGGTGAAGATTTAATTATTAAATGTAGCCCGTGTAGCCAGCGATACCAGCCGGCACTCGACCATTTTCCATTTCCTCGACTCAACACACGTCTCAGCTCTCCCGAGAGTCTAAGATAACGAAGTCGGTGGAAATTTTTACGGCTTCGTAAACTCACTCTCTGGAGACCACTGACCCTTATCACAAGTGTCTGTCTGCAATTGACTATTTTAATGGCATCGTATAGATAGGTATATTATAGCCCTACACATGTTCCTTTCGAAGACCCCAAGGTCCAGTTGTGACTGCCTGTGAGGGGACCAAGACATTATGTGCAAGACATTTATTATGTGACAGATAAATGGTTGTTCTTGAGTCGAGGTTGTTAGTGACGTGTTATTTGTGTTGTCCATGTCATCCGCGATACAGAATATTCAAGTGCGGGGTATGAATACTATGCAAAGGTTTTTTTAGATTACCTTCTATTTACAGTCCACTGCAGAGGTGAAATTGAGTGCAACCCCAAATTTACTAATTTAGAGCTTATTTAGGGGTCAACCCAAGTTGTCCTACGGTAATAAGTATACCTAAAACATAGAGATCTTGTAACAAACATTAGCAGACTCCTACGGAGAGGTATGTAAGTGCGAAAACTGCATATTAAAAATTTTATTATAATTTAGTGCGTATCGATCCAAAACGAAGCGAAGACAATGAAAGGCATCCCTTGAAGAAACAAACTCTTTAAAATAGGCATAGTAAATCTCTCATTAATTTGTCGTAAACCGAAGAATGTTAAGTAGTTACCTACCTACTTTAGTTTGCTATCCATTTGAAGTTATAAATGGGCTAATGAATTCGTAGCACGCATTACTAAAATGATTTTATAATAAAAAGTTAGGTAGTTCATTTACATCATTACGACCTTACATCTAAAAACAACAACTTATCGTAAACACAAGAATTTCAAACTTTTAACTGGATCTTCAATATAATATGCCTTTTTATTTGGTAGGTCAGGCTTGGAAGAAAAATCAAGAGTATTACATACATTTAAGAACTAGTGACATCGTTGAAACAACTTCAATAGCAGGGTTCTACCTTAAAAAATCCTAACGATTTTACCTACGAGAAACGATGCAATATGGAGAATATGGAGAATATTGCATCGTTTCTCGTATGAAATTCAGATTAAAATATTTCTCCGATAATATCGTGAAGTGAGTATGATGTGTTAAAGTAAACTGTCTGAGAGACGCCTAGGTATCCTTTAAATCCTGCAACGCAAGTGCCTGTTATGCGAGAAGAATCTCTTTGAACACTTTATGGAAAGTGCCGATAATGCAAAATCCATCTCAAAGTTACTTCGCTTGCAGTTTCCGACGCTACACTCCGAAAATAATGCCTCTCTCGTTTAATATAATATTATCTAACATAAGTATAAAGTTTACTCTGAACCTAAAAATATCAAATACTTCGTTAGCTTTGAGAGTATGGAAATTTTCAAATAGTTACCCGCCACAAGTTAATAAATAAAACATTAGTTTTTAGTAAATACGAGTATATTATAGAAATAGGGTTTCCCGTTTTCTTTTTGACTGCATTTGTTACCGATGTCCATAGAATGGACCGTGGTAACCACTTAATAAAGTATATTAGTACTGTATAGTAAATATAACTTGACAAGTGCGAGTTAAACTCGCTTGGAGAGGGTTCCGTTTGTTGATTAAGTCTGTATTTACAGTTATTTTTCTATTTTATTTATTTTTGCCCTTTTTTAAAACCATAGACTTCTTATTTTGCCTGTAATATTTAACTAAAGTACCTACTATTATATTTTCTGTATTTTTCTCGAAATTCTAGCCTCATCAGTTAAGGAGATAATGGTCAATTTTCGTCTTCAATTTTCGTTATTTCTTGAATAATTTTAAAACTATCCATTGTTTTAGAACTATATCAAAAATATATTTGAGATATTATGATAAGCCCTTTTATTTGATATGCCACACAATACCTATGGTTTGCAAAACAGTTCTTTTTTAACTTTGATTTTGTTAAAGACTTTTTTTCTTTATACCTTCGTTTTTGAGTCACAAAATAGCATATTAGTGTATACCAAATTGTAACTCATTAGTCAGTCAGTAGTTTCGGAGAAAATTAAGGATTCCGTTTTTCGGTTTTTTCGTTCGGAACCCTAAAAAGATTGGAACGCCTGCTCGTAACATAAATTAGTTTTGTAACTAAAAAACAAACGTATATATTTTATACTTATGCATATTGCGACTAACACGTTGAGATAGCACAAATCCTAATTGCGTATTCATTCCGTTACTTGTGTTTAACTCGCAACATGTGCAGTGTCGTATCGTAGTTTCCAACATAAAATTCTGATTTGGACTTGTCATACCACCAGCGAATAACTGGCATACTGCCGTAACACGCCTCTAAATGATGTAAAAATTTATCGTCCCATTTTTACTGTCTGCTGGGCTTTTATTAGAACTAGTACGTTATATCATTAGAGGTTCATTGAGCTTATACCATTTTTATTCCATGTCTAGTGTTATTACACTAAATAACTCTAGACACCTAAGAACTTCAAGAAATTTAGTTAATGTGCAGTCGATGCCGTAGCAAAGTGACAAAATTTCTGTAGTCCTTGGATCGGGAATTAACCCTTAGTTACCTTAGTTTAGATAAGGTTAGCGGGTTAACAACCAACGGGTTTCTATAAATTAACAAGCTTTGTTAGTCACTAAAATACTATTTTTTTAAGTCTGTAGTTGTAAGATATTATGTTTAAGCTATTAGTCAAATGATCCGTAGCTTCGTAACCCGTTCTTCGCTCAGAGTCAGACAAGTACATTTTAGATTTAACGGTGCCGTGAAATGGCGTGGATAGCTGCTAAAACGCTCTTGATGGCACTCTGTTGGCCGGGTAAATTGCAATAGATTTAAACGTGAAAATTACTAAAAATATTCCTGCGCTGAAATCCTCAGTGCTCTTCCGCGGTGTCTAATGGTTTAAAATGCTCGCTTGACTTATTTGAATTAATGGCTTGTGAAAACCCATATCGGAATCCGTTGTTAATATTAAGTTTAAAATAACAAAATTTCAAGTAAGTAAGAAGTAAAGCGATTTTTCTTATAAAATTGCGACTAAATTAGTATACATATCTTAATTAAAGGTTTTTATTAAAAAAGGATATTACAATATAAAACATGTTGCAGAACAACGTCGGACGGATCAGGTAATTTATAATATTATTAGGTATTATTTCAAATCGTTGAGAAGCTTTTACCACATAATACTCAAACAATACTACGACCACTACAACGCTAACAAAACGTGTTCATTTGTATCAGTATCCACTATCGCAGGACTCAGTTAATCTATACTAATAAATAGGACAGATTTGATTGTTTGTTTGCATTGAATAGGCTCCGAAACTACCGAACCGATTTGAAAAATTCTTTCACTGTTGGGAAGCTACGCTATCCCCGGGTGACATAGGCTATATTATATACCTATGTATTTTTTTTTACTATAAGTATATATTTTTTACTATAAATATAAAGTAGAATAACCTGGAGGCATCATGGATGAGGGTGAAATAGTATCATAACTTGCTTTATGCTCAGTCTATTTTACTGGACTTAGAATACTGAAATCAATCCCATGGCGACATACAAGAGTGTCGTAAGAGGCGACTGGAGCTGGCCCGCGTAGTGGCAAGGATTCACACAAGGATTATTATTAATAAATCCTTAAAATTTTTACTGTTAGTGGTATCTACGTTTAGCCTGGCTAACTACCACCCAGCTTGAATCAGCCGCCAAAGACTTGTCGTAGATATACGGCTGGAGGCTTGGGAGACAGTTCTTTCTTTCTTTTTTTTCCCTCTTCTTTAGTCGGTAACGCATCAGTGATGCCTTTGATGTTGCTGATGTCCATGAGTGACGGACGATGGACACTTCGCTTTATAAAAACGCAGGTAAAGAAAAAAGTAAATTTAAAAATAGAAATCGACAATAGACTTTGCCAGACGCCAGACGACACTGCTTTCGTATTTGTCGAGTACGTCTACCTGAAAAAGAATACCACTCGTAGAATGTGGGGAACGTTCGGAAAAGTTAAATATATCTTCCAATCTAATACGTCTCTCGATGCTTAAATTGATTGAACGTGTATTCGGACGCGGCAAAATTATTGGAAATAGCGCGAGAATTCTGTAAAATGTTACAAATATAACTCGAAGCATAAAGGATTATACTTAGGACGTTATTATTATAGTAGAGCTTACTGGGATTCAATTCATTATGGTTAAAACTTTCATAATAAAAATCATGAAGATAATATTATAATAACCGCAAAATACAATACGGAATAAAAATGTTTATTAGAATAGACGTACTGGCCGCGGTATGTTCCATATTCACCACTGTGCGTCTAGCTAGATATTTTTACCCGTCCCCATAGCACAGGCTGAAAGTTTTGAAAATGTTGACGCAGCTAACGTGTTTAGGGCTTATAAGTTATAGTAAGTACCTGAAAAGCTGAAGTCAATCGTAAATTGGTCCAAACTTAGTTTGGACAAATAACACTTATTACAACTCTGGTCCCTGATTTATTATTCGAAGTTAGCGCGGAGAAGCATCGAGATTATGGGCAAACTTTGATCGGATTTCGCTCAATAAAAGATACCCATGGATTTGGTCAGCTAACATTTTTATATCTTATTTGTAGAATTTCTACTAACCAAGCAACCTATGCATCAGATTCTGATGGTCAGACAGACTGACAGTCAGACTGTATAATGACAATTAATGGAGTTTAAGCCAAAGTCCACCACGCTGTCCAAGTGCAATTTTATGCTATTTATATGTAGCGAAACAAGTAATAATGAATAATGTCATACTGACTGAGTCAGCATGAGAGAGAAGTCTATTAAAGACCATATTAAATTATGTGCTTACCACAGGTGCTTACCTATACTAATATTATAAAGCTGAAGGGTTTGTTTGTTTGTTTGGTTGAACGCGCTAATCTCAGGAACTACTGGTTCGAATTGAAAAATTATTTTTGTGTTTGATAGGCCATTTATCGAAGAAGGGCTATAAGTATAACATCATATATTTTAGTAGTTAGTGTTTTCCACAAATTAACTCGGGTGAAACCGCGAGGCACAGCTAATTTATAATATTAGTAACTAGGTATAATAGACTTATTTTTGTAGAGCTTTAAAAAACGAAATAATAACTGGAAAACATACCAGTTATATTGTGTGCATTTTATTCTATTATTTCAATACAAACCTACTTACAAACTATTTCCATCCCAACCTCATCCCATTAGATGTTCTGTGCTCATCCCATTCCTATTCCGTTAAACCGAGACGGTCACGCGTCTGCTACTGATCGGCTGCGGTTTAATTTTCCGCCTCCTTTACTTACTTCATGTCGATGGGGTTTTGTTATGTCCCCCAGGAAAGATAAGTACAAGTAATAATCGAATTATGAGTCCCTCAGAATATAGAATACTGTCTCGTAATAATAATAATGATGTTAAGTTTAGGAAATAAGCGACATACTCGTATAAGCCACAAATGCCACAATTCATTAAGCATGTTAGATGCCTCATCCGCGTTATGTGAACAATTTCTTCGCTTATTATATTAAGCCAATGATGTTTAAATAATGCTTTATCGCACGTCTTTATCGCTCTCGCGTCAAAACTACATCGCTATCTCTTTCTTCACCTGAATAAGAGTTCCCAATTGGGAACTTTTTGAGTCACACAACGCGCGCGTTTATGACATATCTGCCTCTTTTTAATATATAATATCATTGTATGGAGCGTTTTCGGCCTTGATGCTAAGGTCAGGTAGGGAACTCAGAAATTCAAAAATTAAAACTTTTCTTCCCAAATTTTGATATAAATACACGCTTCTTGTATCTTGAATCGATTTTCATGATGAGTGTGAAAAGTAGGTACCTATGTGATTTTTCCCAATTCACATATTCATGGTGAATATGGTGAACTATGAATATCCCTCATTGTGAGAGGCCCCGCCCTACAATTACGAGTGTAATTAATGAAGTCATTATCATTAGCCGACATCCATTATAATACAGGAATTAATGAGCATCACGCCCCGAAACATAAATGCTTACACACTTACAGCCCATTGTTACACAAATAGAGGCGAATTGGAAAAACGAGAATTGCCAGCCAGCAAACGTAAACAATGAATAGAACCGGCACATCACTACTACACTTTCATTTTGTAACACAAATAACGGATTGGCGTGATAAACGATCCGGAAAACAATGACGGTACCGCGAAAAACTAACTGCCACCAATTTTAAAACCCGAACATTTTTTATTCCATTCCACATGAGTCTGTTTCGCTGGCCCACTACGTAACGAAATACGAGCGTTGTAAATTTTGTAAAGTATTCCTTTGTTCCTATAACAAACAAAATTGATGCAAATATTCTCTCATTCCATTTTGGGTAAATATTACATGCAAATATAATAGAAGTTAAATATGAAATTGAATAGTGCAATATGTTTCTACGAAAATGAATCAGAATACGATTTTACCCAATCAATTCAAATGAAATATCGTATTCTATAGATGGTATAGGACAAATCTGTTAAATTAAACCATGAATCAAAGCACATGAAGCGTATGCAATATTCGTTCCATTGGGTACCTATTCGATTTTCTGCTATTAATCTATGGTCGTTGAAAGTTATAAAGGAGATGTTTCAGAAATGTATGGCGCCTTGGCGTGGACAGTGTACATTCAGTAGGAAGTAGCTCATATTATTTCAAAGCTTTCCTTATGATCCAAATTCTAGATTTCACCTTGCTTTGGCGACAATAATTAATTATATGGATAATATATTGTAACACTGAGACAGTATGGTGGGTGTCGACTGCATATGACAATTTGACAGTTGTTATATCTAATGTCATATCATATTAGGAGTGTCAAATGTCAATGTCAAATGCATAGTCAATTAAGCACGATCTAATCTATTTGGATTTGGTCATGTTGGATCCTTAATAATCCATTAATGGATCTATCTTCTATTATTATTAAATCATTGTATGTTAATTTCTAAAGCTATCTTATCTAAATATACGGTGCAATTCGTCGCTTCGATTAATCTGAACAAAATCATGACAAGATCTCCAAGAGTCAACATTGTCGATTTATTGTTACAATATTCACGTTTGCATGGGTTTCTGTTGAGATCTCGGACTCCGATATAGGTAATTTTCGATCGTCAACGATATTAACATACATAACAATAGGTCTAAAACGACATAATAATCTGAAAGCAGTTTGGAAACGCCTGCGACCAGACTACTAAAATGCGCATATTACTAAAAAAAGCAATCTTCTGTCTAAGGTGTAACCACATAGTAGGCACCTTTTATATAAATAACAGAAAGGTGTAACTAAATGAAGGTGAGCACTGCATGGGCAGATGGTATAGAAGCATGATAAAATAAAAATTATTTGCACAAATCATCGATACACCAGCAGAAGGCTAATGAGCATCTTACTGAAAATTCAACCTATATAAACATGCCAATGCAAACTTAAATAAGTATGAACCTAACTTGAAACTGCATAATTGTATGGCATAAATGAAGATTTGTCTTATCAGAAATTATAACCCTACACAGTTGCAATTTCTGTATTTTAATATTTGAAATATGACAGAAGTAAATAAAAAACAGCATTTTATTTATTATCGTTTTATTTTTTCATTTCAATCATCATCCTCTCTTAACAATATGCCATCCAGGACTGAAGCCGGTGCCTAAATATTTGTCTGATACCGAGCCCAACCCAGATTTATTTATTTATTTATTATCTAAGGTTTGCCAAAGAAATTACATTGTTGATACATTGTATGGACAGTTAGGTATGCATAAAGCTAATTTAGGTACAAGTAATTTCACTTATAGACAAACACAGATACCATACAATGGTCATTACATATACACAGCATCCCATTGTTCGCTTTCCAAAAGTACAACTGCAGTAATAACCACTTATCATCTCATTCCAACTTACTGCTTGTCTCGCCAACATTATGTATGTATAATACACTTTTCTAGATTGATAGTGATACTTTATACGACCTCGTATTAATACGGTATCCTGTTAGGTTGGCATGAGTTCACTAACAACTTCCAGGTTGTTAGATATTTCTGCCTGGAATGACCCATATTGCCTAATATATTCCCCATAATAACTTAGCACTAGCATGCATCACACCACATCATGCCACTATCAGGAATCTGAAACAAATAAAACAAATAAATGTATAACATGTTCTATTTACTATTGTAACTTAACACTGTTATTATTTAATTATTTAATTAATTTATATTATAATTTTAAAGATACATAATTAATAGATGCATAATAATATCATTTAATAGATATATAAAGATACATAATAATCTAATTTTAGTGTAACAATTTAAAAGATACAAAAATATACCTCTCTAGGGTGAATTCTTGCCATGGTATCATTTCGCTCGGGTCCTTCTGGTATTGAATATACCCTGGTGCGGGGAGTGAACGACTGCAGTTGACTGCACCATACACACATGATAAAAGGTTCCCTGAAGATTGTGCAATAACTCCCCGCTCCTGCAGTATGTAAAGCCGGGTAAACAGGTATTGCGAGATCCAGGAGTCCAAAAAACAAAGCCATAGGTAGTTTATATATGCACTATAACACTAATGTTGTTCATTCCAAAGAAACGCGAATGCCGCCGACAGCGATACCGAAAAAAATGACACTTGTCAGTTGTCACTTGCTTTGCTTGCTAAACTTCAAAAGTTCTACAGTACAGATAACTAATCACAGACAACATACAAATCAATGTTCATTTTGACAGTTCCCTATATCGGAGTGTACTAGTTCCATGGAACTACCAATGTTGTCGTGTGTAAAAATAATTTATTGAAAATAATTTCTCTGCAGAGAACAGTTCATTTAATATTTTTTTTAATATTTTTCCGTGAATCAGTATATTTTTCTCTATTTATGCTGGAATGTACACAGTCCACGCCCAAAATAAGACATCTCCTTTAAGTATAACATATTGTAGGAAAATAATTAAAAATGCGACATTTAGTTCTTTTATTAAGCCATGAATTATTAATAGTAGCTCAACAATTCTGATCTTCACAACAATCTTTCACTAAATTGACTTGATAAGAAAACTAAAATTATTTAAAATCTTTTATATTATAAATTTCGTCAAGGTTTCTGTCTGTTGGAATCTGTTCAAAGTCAAAATATTTTATTCATATAGGTATCACTGATACACTGTTGGATCTTTTTTGGTATTTTATTATAGATCATCATTACACGTGATCGAATAGGCTATATCTGTGTAATGCTAATTTTTGCGAAATCTATAATAAATACGTACTGTTACTATTTTCATCATGGTTCTTTGTTCCATAAATAGCTGACAAACTGATTGATGAATAGCTTACTTCGAAACCACAGCAGCCAATTTACGTAGGCATTAAATACGGTAGATGGAGGCTCTGTGCGTTACCTACTCTAGTGCTCCATGTAGTTGGTAGGCAGTGCACGGGTCACTCATTTGCACTGCATCAAATTTGCATTTTTGCATCGTGGGAGCGGAGACATGCACATATTTGACAGTCCTCGCCCGCAGCCGTGACCTCCGGGTTTGAATTTTTATTGCATATTTTTAGTTGTATCTGTTTGTGTAAACTCTTACAAATTAGACTACTTTAAATACCTTAGAATTAGAATTCACAGAGCTGGTCTGGTGATAGCAGATGAAACATTTGAGCCATAGGAGCACTGAAATGACATTAGTCTTAAGAAGTCATCAGACCGTAAATATTAAAAGACTTTATTTATTAAATAAGAAAAACTTTTAATATTTACGGTCTGATGATAAAAATAAAAAGATAAAAGCGTTTTTCAGTTTTTGAACTTATAATTTTCTTGTGTCCTATTCTATATTCTTTTCATAAATAGGTAATTGACAAAGCGGGTGGCATGGACATTGGACATACCTATCCTTTTATTTCTTTAATCTGAGGGACATACACAATTACCTACCACAAAATGAGTCCTCAGTAAAATGACTAAAGATAACTCATGTACCCTTATCGATGTATCCACGTGGCTTTCCACTTACACATTGTTATTTAAAAGAGATAAAAGTCTCACCATACTCAGTGGAAAGTAATAAATAACCTTACCCTACGACAATGTACAGCGCAAAGCTTCTTATTTAAAAGAATCGACCTCATTTACCCCGCTAGCTCTTACCATCAGGCGTATTGTTTTATTTTCTTCAGAGAGTCTTTGATGGACGATTATTTATTTCTCTGAATGTAAAAGACGTCAAGGAAAATGTGAGAATTTTTATTCAACTGAGTTACCAAGCGTCACTGAAAGGGAGTAAAAGCTGCTTAGTAAAAAGGCGTCAAAGCAAGGCTGAAAATAAACTTTCTTTGACGGTGCTGATACAGTGTTTCTTGTAAGAAGTTGCCTTACTTTCTTACCATGGTCTCTGATCTCTATGGCCAATATTGCCAAGGCTGTTTATAACCATTTCAATGCAAACTATTAGGGATGCATAATGATACATAATGATAATGTTCTACAAGACGTAACCGTCTACGGCAACCCGCTGTTAGCGCCTGCGTGCGGTCTGAGGTGACTAGCAAAGCCAAACATTGTTTTAAACGTTTCGTTACAAGAATAGCAATATAGCTACTTATGCTCATTATAGGCATTATTGTAGGAAGGTTTAGGACGAGACTTTATCTGACGTTTTTCTTCGAGACACTACTAGACGTTAACCTTCGAAAGTCGATGTGGACGATTTAATGGTGCGTCGCCACTCTGTTAGGACTGACGCGACAGCTTTTCCCACGAATCCATTGAGATGTTGCAAGCTAGCAAGTGGCATTTCAGGACGTCCTCATATCGGAGAGACACCAGACTTTTGTTTTCCACAACTGAGCTTCGAGTAGAAGATGGCTTTTGGTAGCCGGGATTGATCCGTCCGTACCAGGTGTCCACACCACCGTAACTGGATTGTTATGAATAAGCTTTTGATACCTTGTGTCCCTACAATACAAAACATAGGCAATAGACAAACGCGACGATGCCGCGGCCGCTCAGTTGCTAAAAAGTTAGAGATTTCGTACTTTTTACGCAAAGTGCGCAAGCATGTAAGCAAATGCCAATTTTATTGCGTGCGTATGACGTGCGTCTACGTGGACAGAAGGCCTTAGCTGCGATATTGCCATAGTGTCCTAATAATCTTCTCTCTCTCTTGCTGCGGTTAAATGATCATCAAGTTCGCTGCAAACTTGACAGGTAAACTTGATCGTGTATAGCCAGCTTGAAGATATTATCGCATCGTTGTTGTCCAATGAGACAGCTTTCAGTATAATTTCATAGAAATATGCTTCCACTGCTGTCGTTGCAGCTGTGAAAACATTCAATAACTGCACTGTATCAGCACCACCGGAATAGGGATGTTGACACTAATTATACATTAATATATGGCGCACAGCCATAGCAAAACGTCACTATTGTTATTTAGGTAGTTCACTCTATAACAAAATCAATAAATGCCTTGATATTTATCCGCTTACGTCTAACATATGTAAAAACAAATGTCTAAAATGGCTTTTAACTCTCTCTTATGATGAAACGGAAGAACTTGTAAAGTCTTTTTAGTTAAACAAATCATTTACACACACACACACACATACATACACACACACACACACACACACACACACACACACACACACACACACACACACAGAAATCACTAACGCACTCATTCATCCCTAACATTTATTGTACTAACTTGTGCATATTAAAATCTTTGAAATATTGTGGAACTCAGTGTTACTGGAGGGCGTTGATCACTGCAACACAGTTTTAAACTATCGCAGGATCATCGTTATCATTTGTTTATTGTAATCATGTTTTTAAAATGCAAATAAAGTTTTATTATTATTATTATTATTAATATAAAAGGTCTAAAGTATTAGTGGTAACATTTTAACATTTAAAATATTTATGATTCTTTTATCGAAATCAATCACAATAAATTAAATATTATTAATTTAAAATATTAAAAATTGTACTCACTGTCACGTGATCTCAAACGCCATTTTGAGAATATGACGTCATTGTTCGTATTTTATATGCAAATTCAACAAACTTCAGTCTGTGCTTCAGTAGACAGATAGTACTGAATATCGGTTATTGATGTCACGTGACGTTTGGTAGGATGATTTTTGTTTTTAAATTGAAGATTATTATTATCATTATATTTTTTTCGTGAATATTGAGTTTCTATCTATAAAATAAAATTGAATCCTAAAAGCCAATATCCCCATTATAAAATTATCGTGATCGTATCGTCCAACGAAGAAGCTGGTAATATTGTACAGGATACAGAAGCGAAAGTGTTGCGGATTGTAAGATGGGAAGCTCGTTAGTGACTGTCGCCGCACCGCGTCCGAAGAGCAGTAATCGTATTAATGCGGTGTACGAGTAGGTATAGTGTTAGCGTCCTCTTGCTTTAAGCTAGTCTAGTTTATAGCTACTACTATATTAGTACTTACTAATAGCCTACTAGTAACCCTATATCGCTTGGTTTTGGGAAAGGCAAAGCGAAGTGAAAATAGGCGAAAGGCAAGGCAAACTTCACGCACGCACGAATGCAGCCTTCCACGTAGTTTTAAGAAAGTAATTAATTATTGTTATTCTTACTCGAAGTATAGATTTTAGTTAGGAATTAATATTTTAGATATTAAATTCAGTAAAAGTTAACCGCATTTTGACTATTCTGCATCCCCATCTGCAGCTTACATAACTAGGGTAGTTTATAGTTTTTCAATATTTATGTGATTTAACTTCTTCTTTCAGTAAATAAACACATCATTTAACATTACAATACAGCAAAAACCAAGCATATATCATGAGTGTTGTCTGTATATCTACTCAGATATTAAGGTGTATGTATGGTAGGCATCTAAAACCCCCTTTAGAGCTTTAGACGACAGACGCGACGGTTTGAGTACGGAAACGTGCAGAGGTGCAGAGATTCGTGTCTAACGACCTCAACTTGCTCATTGGTAATCCCACTTGACGACGGAATTTCAAAGGGCTGCACAGTACATGTAAGGTAGCAATGTGAGGGTTAGATGACATACCATTCCCTTCAGACGTAATTAAGCACGATATTATCTTAATTTCTGTTGCGACTTATCATAATGTTGTCAAAATTATGATAAGTGAGTGTTAGAAACTTTTAAAGTAGAATAATTGCAATATTAATGTGATAAAAGTTTTGGACTGAATAAATTCTATAACAATTTTTTGTTGGATTTCAAATGGTCGTTGAATTGGTGAATGCAATTTTTATGCAATTTTTAGTAATTTTTAGTAAGTGTTTTACATTAAATACAATACTGAAAACGATTTTCTGCTCGGGTTAAGAGTTGTTTGTTAATTTGTAATGTATGTATTAAGTATATGTAATTAGTGGTTATTTTATTTAATTTCCCTCTAACCCCTGGCACGGTTTGTAACTACTAGCAAGGTTTGTATTTTTTTACCGACTTCAAAAAAGGAGGAGGTAATGACGTATTGTATAATTTACCTAATAGAAAAAAATAATATCACCGAAACAAAGATTTTATATAAAAACCACACCTCAAATCTCATAAATTAATTTCATGTTTCCAGATTTTAAAAAACGCATTAGGAGAAACTATACAGGATGCTTTAAGGCAAGCAGGTGTATATTTTATTTTCCGATTACATCTTATTTCTATTAATCAAGTCACCCTGTTTCTTGTTTCTGTCGCCAGTGGGCGCTCGCTAACGAACTTGATGAATAAACCTCTTTACTATGTTCATTAGTATAATTAAGACCAGCTGTACTAATGGCTCTGCTAGGGTTCATGTATACAACGGTATACTTAGTTATACAGAAGTATTTATGTATAATTATTTCACTTTGCTAGTGAATACATTAATGTGTTGAACGAAACAGGCCTTTGATTATTACAGTAGAGAAGGCTAAGAAATGTTTTTTTTTAATTACATGTATTTACTTTGAGTACGAAGTTGAAGACCGAGTCTGGTACCATAGTTTCGTCGAAACCCGAAGTTCTAAAAGAAGCAGAGATACTACGGACGGTTGTATGCCTCCTCTCAAGCTCCAGCTCCCGGCGAGGAGAGCGACAAGGGAGCTAAATTAACCCGACACTACACAGAGGATATCCCTGACGTTAGCCTGTATGAGATTAGAGAGGCTCTCAAACAGCTTAAAAACAACAAGGCACCGGGAGATGACTGTATCACCACTGAGTTGCTAAGAGCTGGGGGAAACCTCTCCTAGTGGCGCTCCAAAAACTGTTTAATACCGTCATCCATACTGGAACTACCCCGGAAGCGTGGAGCAGAAGTGTAGTGACTGTTTTTCAAGAAGGGCGATAAAGACTGGAACATAATATGTGACGATGACGCATAATACAGACTGTCAACACTGATCTGTCAGTGTCATTAGTACTAGTAGCCACTAGTTTATTATAAACTGTTACTATTTGACGCGATCCATTCCATATTTTATTAACATTGTGACCGTTTTCCATTAAGTACGAGTCGTAAGAAGTCAACCAAGTCACAATTAAGTGCTCCTAGTAAACCTAAATGAATATAAGTTAGTTTGTCAATTAGTCTCTGCTCTCTGCCCATTCGTCTCTTCTGCGCTTGTTAAGGGGACAAAACAAATATTAGTTGCAATGGAATACACTTTCGAACTGTCAGCTACAGACTTAGCACTTAGCTTGGAAAACTTTGTCAACACAACTCCTTCAGACTTGTCTCCGTCAATAACAATATTGCTTAATATTTTTAAATTTTCTAAAAATAACTCCTTGTTGATTTCACATAATATATCTTTGTGCCGATAATAAGTAAATATTACGTACTTTAAAAGAAAGATAGATGTTTTTAAATTTTATAAAAATAATAAAATAATATAATCATATTTCATTCTATTTGGTTTTGTGAATAGACAAAAAATTAAAAAAATCCGCCTGCTATCAAAAAACCTAACGTGATATACATTTTTGAAAAGCTTATGATGAGCTCTTTAATTTAATATCCATAATGCATTATTCGATTTATTTTTATTTTTTGATAATTCAAACAATGGCATCTCAAACCCACCACATTTGTTTTTTTTTATTTCACTTATTTAAGAACACTTGGGTTATCATGACAAATCTAACAACATTTTGATTATATAAATCCGTTTAGCGGTTTGAAAGATATGAGGTAACCCTTCCTGGCCGCGTCGGGTAAAAATCGAAATTTTATTGACATTTTTGAATTTGCGATAATTATGATGATATTTTTCCTAGAAAATCATTAAAAACTTAAAAAATACAGATTCGGCTTTATTACTTTATTACAGAAGTTTATTATTTGGAATGCCCTCATTGTGTTTCAACATCAAGGATGCGGAATGATCAAATGAGCAGATGTATCCACTGTCCTATTCACTGCCAGAGAACTGACCTATTATATTAAAATAGTTAACCCGTTTCCTATGCATGTAATCCTTTTATGTTAACCTTTGCTTGACATTTAGTTTCAAAAATATGTAGGTATGTACAAGTAGTACATCGTACGCACTTAGTTCCTTTTCCTTTCGTTCGTGATTGAGGTCGCCAAGCTTTGTATCACCTAATGGTGGAATCCTGACAGCTTATTTACCTGGCTACGATCATTTAGATTAAAAATAGCGCTCTGCCTGCGGCTTTTTCGCTATTATTATTTCTCCATGGGGTTCGCCTGGATAGCTACCACCCTTGAGCATGAGTCAGCCGCCAAACGCCTCGTCGGGTTCCAGCTGAGAGCCAGTTCTTCTTTCTTTTTCTTCTTTCTTTCTTGGCCGGCAACGCATCAGTGATGCCTTTGGTGTTGCTGATGTCCATGGGCGATGATGGCCACTTACTTACTTCAGGTGGGTCGTCAGCTCGTTTGCCGGCTATTTCCATAAAAAAATCTGGGATGATAAGTACCCTTTGCCTCATTCCAGACGATACCTGTATGCTTTTCACGAAAATCCCTTTAGTAGTTTTTGTGGGAAAGAGTAACAAACATACATGCAAACATTTCACATTTTATTATGTAGGATGATAGGATTGAACGTGAATGTTTCAAAGTTTCGATTACAGTACCGGAGAGCCTTAAAGAGAAATTGGTTCACCGCATCATTAACCGACTTTAAAAGAAGGAGGAGTACGGAGTAAGGAGTAGTAACGCGTCCGTGAAGCTTTTGATGGTTCAACGTCTGTGTGATGGTTTGGCCTTTTGACAATTAGCTTACCTTCTTAAGTTTCCTACCTTCTTACCTTTATTTATTGTATTTGTTTATTTTAATTAATTAGAACGGTTAGCACCAATAACACTAATTAATACACAAGAAGAAAAACAAAAAGAAAAAGAAAATAAAACATAAAACTTTGATTTAAATTTCCTATTATTTCCTATTTTGATTTTATTTCCTATTTTACCCTCAACGAAATTAAGCAGTATAGCGTTTCACACGAGAGGTTGTTTGTTTGTGTGTTTGTGCCACACCAATGTTTTCATTTATCTCCGAAACGATTGATCGGTTGACGGCTTGATCGATTTAGATGTGGGTTTCTGTTCTTTTGTCACCGGCGGTTGTGCTTAGGCAAGTGGTATATGTACATAGTGAATTCGCTATCGGATACTACGGTTGCGTTACCAAATAACTTTTTATTCCTCTTTTATTTGAGTTAGTGTTCACTATACGAGTTTTATTTGGAAAATCAAACATAGGCTAACATTTACTCTCATAGGTTTTATTAGTCATAAGCCACGCCTTACCATTGTCTTTGTTACCAACACGAACTATTATTTCCTTATCTTCAACATCTCATAATCAATTACCTAGTTGGATTTAATTTCACAATTTTTCAAACGTTTCCTGTAGTTCATAACGTTGCATGACCAACGGCTATAAACTGGTGGTGGTACCGTCGTGCGGTGGCTACCACCAGCTATTTAAATGAGAGATCGCTGTGATTACACAGCTAAAATTGTTAATAAAGCATAATTCCGCTTTATACATGCAAAACGAAATACCATGATACTGGCTGCTGACAACTGTACGGTTTTTGAGGAATTTTTTCACGTGTAGGTAATTGAAGATGGTTTTGATGTGTACAAATCATTGACATATTGAAGATTGTTATAGCATTAGCAGTTATAGCATCGATTAGCATAACCTGACACTACAACACAAAGATAAAAATTTTCAGTGACGTCATTCATTAGAAAATGCAAATATAATAATAATATAATGCATAATCTAACATTTTAACAAAAAAATAACCGACTTCAAATGAAGTACATCCAATAAAAAAATAATCATCGAAATCGGTTGGCGCGATATTGAGTTATGGTCATAGCACACATATCAACTCGTAAACGGAACGTAAACGTATCAACTCTTGCATGTCAGTATTCTTTGTATGAAACTCCCTACTGTAAAGCACACTTATCGGATCCGTAACGTAATCGCCTCGCCTCGAGACAAGCTTACGGTGCGTGGACGACTTGCCGTACCCGCGCTTACGTCTCACCGTACGCTATCCGTCGACTTTCCGTTTCCTCGTGCACGCCCCGCGCCGCGTCTACCGTTGCGTCGGCGAACTGCTGTCATTCATTCCGTCAACCAGCGGCCGGCGAGCCGTAAGCGCGGCGTCGCCTAGCCGTAGCCGAGCTTACGTTAGGTTGACGGCGAGGCGATCCGGTGCCGATCCCTTTCCGAGTTGATATGTGCGCTACGACCATTATTCGTCCATTTATCGCGCACATCTATACATCTATACATATTAATAAAATGTAAGAGTCTGTCTGTGATTTCGAGATAAATGATTTTTTCAAGTTGCAAATCGTTACTTGCACAATACCAACACCGAAAAATGAGTTTTTAAAATTTTTGTCTGTCTGTCTGTTTGTTTGTCTCCACTAATCTCCGAAACCACTGAACGAATTTTAACAACAATTTTACTAGGATATTACAAAGCGTTCAACTTAACAACTAAGCAATTTTTTAGGGTTCTATACTAAAGGGTTCCTTGGGGATGGTTTGTATGGAAAAATAAAAAAATATGAGCTGATTTGTTTCAAAGTATTAAAAATGTATTCTCTGTACAAAAAGAGTTATACATGCATTTCTTAGATTTTACTTATATTGCATGGAAAGGCCATAAAATGCATTTAAAGGTTATTTTTTTCATTTATTCAAATCCCTATTACTGAGTGGATATCTATTTTTGTATTTTGTTTTTAAGAGCATATTGTTTGCGTATCTATGTCCTCCAATATAATTTCAGCGTTTTATGAATTTCACCTGGGAAGTGGTAGAAAAACACAAATTATGTCTGTATGAATAACCGATATCCAATAAATAATAGATTACTATCTTGGCAACTAGATGGCTCTGTATTTCTTGATTCAAGCCAACGACTTTAATACATACACCTTGATTACATAATATAATTATGATTTCGAAATAACTGCATTTTTCATGTTATAAATCATTACTAGCACGATATGAGCTTTTTAATTTTTGTTTGTCTGTTTATTTGTCTTCATTAATCTCTGAAGCTACTGAACGGATTTCAATAGGACTTTACTACAATATCGAGTCTTCAACTTAAATTATAGGCAATTTTTTAGGGTTTCATAACAAAGCGAGAAAATAAAATATGAGTCGATTTGTTTTAAACATACAAAAACCTTTTCTTCACACAAATTGAGGCATAGGTACATACATATACATACATTTCTTAGTTTTTTTTTATATTTCGCAAGATGGAGCTAGAATATGGCGCTTAATTATTTTTTTTTACTAAATATCTATTTTTATATTCAGTTTTTTTTAAATCATTAATTGCGTATTATGACCTTCAATTAAAATAAGCATTTTTTTATATTTCACCATGGAAGGGGTTGAAAATCGTAATTTAGTGTTGTACAAATAGTAAACATTGAACAAATTGAATAATTGATAATAAAATACATAACTCCACTAAACAAAACTTATTGCGGCGTGTTAAATTAAGCTTATAGGGATGGGCGATACAAATCGTATATAGATATTGAAACGTATATTAGATCAATATCGTAATATCCGATATGGACGCGTGTAAAATCTATATATTTTTTGAAACACGATATTGCTGCATCGTAGCGATACGCTCGGTTCAGTACGTATATTTTGATACGATACGACGTAACTAGTTACAAATAATGTTTATTTATGCCAAACTTACTCAAAGAAATAAATAAGTAAATATTACTTTATTTAAAAGTAACCACTAAATATCTTTGATACACGCAACGTACATACATAGTCCAAACAGATTTGAATACAAAAAACAAAATAAATTACAATGATATCATGATATAATGCGGTATACAGTTTCAGATAACATCGCAATCGTTTTATACGTTCAGTGTATCGAACCGATACACCAATATATAGTTTCAAAAAATATATAGATTCAGATAACATCGTCTTATAGATTCGTTGTTACCAAATCTAACCAATACACCAATATATAGTTTCAAAAAATATATAGTTTCAGATAACATCGTCTTATAGGTTCGTTGTTACCAAATCGAACCGATACACCAATATATAGTTTCAAAAAATATATAGTTTCAGAAACCGATATTGAATTTCAATATATAGTTTCGATTCGATATCTTAAAAACCTGATATTACCCACTCCTATAAGCTTAGGATTATTTTTTGAAATAACTAAGTGTTCCGTCATATTTAGAGTTCCGTAGTAGTGATGTTGTTGTTATGTTATAATGCAGTCCTGAGGAACAGCAGAGTGCTGAATTTTCTCATTTTCTGTGAAGCAATATTTTCCCTTTGCCGAATTATTGATTTGCCAAAACTACAATATAATAAATGCGAAAATGTGTTGCTCCTTTATTCCACCTTCCTTATTCCTTTTTACCATTCTCACACAACTCATCGAATTAACCTTAACTCTCTCTCATCGCTGAACCATTCTTGATGTGTTTTCGTATAGACATAGATTGTACCTTGGAGAACGATATAAGACTATTTCTTTTTTAAAGTCTGGGTACCTAATGTGAAATACTGATGGATCAGCAAACGTCATCGTACAATTTATTTATTCAATGTTATTTAAGTACTAAGGGTTAAGTAGGAAACACAAAATTTAGAAAATAATATGATGAAATAATAATAATAAGTAAAAGCAACCGGCTCAGTGTGACCTAGGGTTGTTGAATCTAACTTAGCTATTTAGTAAAACCTAACATAGCTGTGTAACGAAAAGATAAACGGAACAATCTTAACTTTGCCGTTGAAAAACTGTTGTCCTCATATTATATGTATCGATATGGGTCCCGATCAAATTACCAAGTTCTGCAAATAGGTTTAAATTTTTTTTTGTGATACTTACAAATTCACAGTTTTAAGATTTTTTATTTAACCTACGTTTTACCTAAGACATTTCTTCTAGCCGAATGTTTTTTGGTTGCGTTGAGGATACAGAATATTATATGTTTTCACAGCTCCTAGGGATTGCAGACCTGAGTGTTGGAGTAATTTTAATTTGTTACCTTCACGCGTTCCTGAGAAAAAAGGTCTTGAAATACAAACAGACAGACGGGCAATTTTCTTTTGAGGTAATGAACCCTAAAAATATCGAATCGTTATTTCGAGTATTGACTTTTCATAGTAACGTGGTTCTAATGAGCGATCATGCTGTTTTAAGAGAAAGTATGTTATGTAAGTTAACGTGTAAAGCATCTAAGATTTTTCCGAAGCGAAGCGAGGGCAACTGCTAGTACTTAATGAAAATTTAAGACTTACATGCTTTTGACATGGATGGCATTGTCAAATCTTGCTCTTTATGTGGGACCACACGACAAGCACCAGCTTCCGATTAAAAAAGAATCATCCAAATCGGTTCACCCAGTCCAAAGTTCTGAGGTAACAAACATAAAAAAAATACAGTTGAATTGAGAACCTCCTCCTTTTTTGAAGTCGGTTAAAAATCCAATATGACAAATATTGGACTTGGACAAGGACAAGCTTGCAAGTGAACACTATTGCAGAGGCTAGCAATGAATTTGCTCGCAGGCACTATTAGGTACAGAAGTTTCAAATGAAACAACTTCGTTGCTTCGTGGTTTGCTGTAGGCGTCAGAGTTTTTAACATTATTAACGTATGGCATTAAATACTGCTCGTAGGATGTATCTGGGAATATCCAATTCAAATTGGTTACATTATTCCCTACAACATCTAATACCTTTAAATGAGCAATTCTTGTATATATATATATTTTCTGAATCTCGGAAACGGCACCAACGATTTTCATGAAATTTAGTATGCAGGGGGTTTCGGGGGCAATAAAACGATCTAGCTAGGATTCATTTTTAAAAAATGTCGTTTTATCCGTGTTTTCAGGCAATGAAAAACGGCTACAATAGACTCTTCCTGACATCTATTGGCAAGTAGCTACACTAAAGCAAAAGCAGATGGCGTTGTTAAGCAATACTAAACCGAGCTAAGCTCGGTCATCCGGATATTATTATATTATAAGAATCAGTCATCAGATTGTAAGTAAAGTGAGTCCAAAATTTTCGTACCTTTGGCAACTGATTCCTGAGAATTGGCCCATTGCCTAAATTAACTGATAGCTATAAGTTCACTCTAGACACTAACTATTACTACTATATTCTACATATATTTTGTCCGTCACAAAATAAGTAAAGTTTGGCAGCCCTGGGCTCTTGAACTATAAATAATTAATACCTACTTAATTAAATTTAATTCATACAATGGCATCATTTAATTTAATTCCAGTACATAAAATCTTCAGTATCAGTCATCATAATAAGTATTATAAGATATTATAATGAAGTACCTACTTATATCATACGAGCGATAAAATGTAATAACACTGGATATATTTTTGTGATAGCCATTCGCGTCTGTCGAGGATGCTTGACGGTCGCGTCATGTTTTGGCTTCTGATTTTAGTTTGTGTCGTGCGAAGTGCTACTTGTAATGTTGATTCGCGTGTTGTGACAACCAAGCAAGGACCCATTCGAGGGTACAAATCCTCTGATGGAGACTTCTATGTGTTCTATGGCGTGCCGTATGCGACGGCTCCGACCGGATCACAAAGATTTCAGGTAGGGAAATAATATGGTAAATTGAACGGTTTAAGGATAATAATATTAGATATTATACAGTGTATTTAAAAATGTAGGTAAGGACGTGTACCTACATTAGATAGGTATGTGTTACTAATCTAAGATACGTACATACATTATTTACAAATAAGTATATAGGTACGTAGTGATATTTACAAAAATACACAGATTTGTTTTACAAGAATAAACCGGTTTCTAGCACCAAGCCAACATCTTGTTAGGGTTGTCAATCATATCTACTTGAAAATAAATCATAACATTATTATTATTAACATTGGATTCTGGGCTTTGGATAAATGGATGGGAACCATAAAACTATTTAGCTTCAACATTGGGTTGAAATTCATTCAGGTTATTCTGAATTGATGTGATGTAAATAATAATCTATTATACTGCTTTGACCGTTGTCTAACTCACGGCTGGCTTTGGGACCGAATCTTGTATGCACCTCATATTTTTAAAGATGTGTACATGGTGCATAGTGGAGAAACTTAGTGGAGACAACTCTCCATAATGTTTTCAAAGGTGTGTCAAATCTGTCGATCTGCACCTGGTCAATGGTACTGAATAATAAACACAAAGCTAAATACATTTTACTGCCCTAATCAAATTGTAGTAAGTATTTGTAGTAGACTTAACATAATAAGATAATTATTATTTATTTTTCAGGCTCCACTGCCTCCGCCGGTATGGAAGGATACATTCGAAGCAGTTGAGAAAAATGTAGTTTGCCCCCAATACGATTACCATGGGCTTGTATTTGGTCGCAACAAACAAGAAAAAGAAGACTGTCTCATTGCAAATATATACGTACCACAAACAGACGAAAATAAATTACCTGTATTGGTTTATGTACACGGAGGAGGTTTCATTATAGGATTTGGTGCATTTACAAAGCCCTATCATTTAGCAAATAGTAAAAAAGCTATTATTGTCAATTTTAACTACCGTCTCGGTGCACACGGTTTTCTGTGTCTAGGTACAAAAGATGTACCCGGGAACGCAGGAATGAAAGACCAGGTTGCTCTACTTAGATGGATCAAAGACAATATTGCTAGTTTTGGTGGTAATCCTGATGACGTTACTATTGCAGGATACAGCGCGGGATCGTCATCTGTGGATTTGTTACAATTATCCAAAATGGCAAATGGATTATTCAATAAAGTTATCCCTGAAAGTGGAGCTAGCACAGCAACGTTCAGCATTCAAGCAGATCCTACTGAAGTTGCTAAAAAGTACGCTAAACAATTAAACTTCAGTAATGTAGATGACATTTACGCTTTGGAAATGTTTTATAAAACAGCGTCCTACAAGTTGCTGACATCGGTCAATGTTCTTGAAATTATTGATAGTACCTTAACATTTACACCTTGTGTTGAGCGAGATGTTGGTGTTGAGAGATTCCTTGAAGACACTCCAGTTAATATTCTTAAAAGTGGTCAATATCAAAAACGTCCCATGCTGTACGGTTTCTCTACAATGGAAGGAATGCTACGCCTAAATTTATTTGAATCTTGGAAGGAGAGAATGAACGCAAAATTTTCTGAGTTCTTACCAGTTAATTTACAATTTGAAAGTGAGGCTGAAAAGGAGGAAATTGCTGCAAAAGTGAAGGATTTCTATTTTGGAGCAAAACCAGTCAGTGGAGATACTATCATTGGATTCATTGATTATTTTACCGATACAATGTTTGCCTACTCGACGCTTCTATCAGTAAGACTTCAAGTAGAAGCAGGAAACAACCAAATTTACCTATATGAGTACGCTTTTGTGGATGAAAGTAGTCCAAAAATTCCTTACATGGGTATCCACGGTGCCGATCACTGCTCGCAGACATGGGCTATCAATGATGGATTGAATATTACTCACAACGATGAATCCACTGCTTCAGACGGTTACAAAAAAATAAAAAAATTGACGAGAGAAATGTGGCTGAACTTTGTAACAACTGGGTGAGAAAAATTGTTTACTATTATAGTATTATGATTAGCTTCGCATAAGCAATTAACCAAACTTGTTAGAAAGACCAAATGTTTCATCTATACTAACATTATAAAGCTGAAGAATTTGTTTGGTTGAACGCGGTAACCTCTGGAACTACCGGTTCTAATCGAAAGATTCTTTTTGTCTTTGATAGTCCATATATCGAGGAAAGCTATAGGCTATATAACATCATATATTTTAGGGCACAGCTAGTAAAGTATATAGTGGCTAATGCAAGTCAGTTTTAAATGCCGCATCAATGCCGCAATTTGCATCAAGTCCGCTGCAAACTTGACAAGTATACTTGATCATGTATGGCCGGCAGCGTCCTGACTGTATTGCCGCTTACTATCAGGTAGTTTTGTAGAATTAGCATAATTAGTAGGTACCTACATAATTAGTAGCCAAGCTAACAGCTAGGGAAGGTCGCCTTTGTCTTCAGCAGAAGAATGGCAGATTGAGGCAACTCACGAGGTTCTTTCACTACGAAAGAAGTAATTAAATATTTTAAATTTTCAGTACGCCAGTTCCTGAAGGGTCGTCAGTCCTCACATGGCTTCCAACAGGTCCTGATGCATCACCATACATGGTGTTAGATCAGGTCCTAGAGCTTAAGGAGTCTCCCTTGTTGGAGAAACGTATGCGCTTCTGGGATGAAATCTACAGCAAACACTACAGCCAACCTGTTCCGCCCAGAGCCCCACAAGAGTTGAAAACCGATTTGTAATTAAATAAATAAAAAAATAAGCAGTATTTTGTACAGAATCTTAGAGAGAAAATATAATATGCATTCAATTTTTATATCTTTCGTTTTACTTTTTGCATCAGATGAGACTAATAAGTGTAATTAAATTATTACCAAATTAATTTATTTTATTCACACGATTAGCAGGCAACTACTCACTTCGACCACGTCGTATTAAAATTATATTATGTGTAATTAATATTTTTATTAATATGATAATAATTAAAAGAAAAACTACCTTATACATAATTAAAAATTAATTTTACGCATAATTAATATTTAATCATAATTAATAGTTAATGCAGCAAGATATTTAGACTTTTTGAAATTTTAGACATGTCTTTGTCTAAAGCCGTTAACCGTTTTGTAGCAATAAGACCTAACCTATAATACCAATATTTCGACCCAGTTCAAGGATCGTGATTTGTGGTCATGATGAGACGAGTTGAACGACATTGGTCAAGTCTGACCTACGTGACCCAACGACAGATGAATAAAAAATGGAGATAACACCTTGAATTGGAGTATACACAAAAAACTACACTACTTTCATCTATTTACACACATTCACGCAGTACACATTCGTAAAAACTACGCTATTTTTTTCAGTACGCCTTAAATGTCATTCTGTAATAAGTAAACGAAAAATGCCGTCCCGTGCAGTTAATATAAGTTTTATACAACATCGTATAATAAGTCTAAAAGTAAACTATCCCTAACATTTTAGGGGGATTTAATTAAATCTTGGCAACGCGAACGCAAACACAACATCGTGCATCGTTAAGTCTAAAACTAAACTATTCCTAACATTTTAGGGGGATTTAACTGAACAACAACGCGAACGCTTCACACAAGCATATTCACTCGTTAAAAACTGGTTACACTTTCTTGTTTCGATTGTTTTATCTACCTTTTTATTTATCTGAAAACCTTTTTTTTTTTTCCGGGGGGGAAAATGCATTACGCATACCACCCGGGCGCAGGGGGTACCCGAGTGGTTATGTGGGACTCCCGTATAGGCTAATGAGACCCACGGTATACCCACTAAAAACCCCCCCATCTTCCTCCTCGCCGCCTTGTGACGGGGTTACGGGAACGCTTTCGCACACATCCGCGACCCCGCCAGCGGCAGCCGCCCACAAGCGGCTCCATCGCGAAAGCCCGAAGGCCCTCCACGATGGGCGCACCAGATGGTAAGGTGCGCCTCCCTCCTCGGCCTCCACCAGTACTGTAGCAAACTCCCCCTGAGTCTGCTACTAGGAGGCCATGGATACCAGATGACTGGTACCCGGTGGAGGATCAGGTCTGTGGTTCCTCCACCGACCACACCTCGGCCGCAAAGGACAGGGCAAGCGGCGCACCGTAATACCGACATGCCTCTTCCTCTGCGGCCCCACCAATGCCGTTTCGGCGGAACGGCCCGGCCAGCTCGCAGGGGGTAGGGAGAGTGGCGCACCGTAATACCAACACGCCTCTCCCCCTGCGATCCCTCCACGGCCGCAGAAGATAGGGAGAACGGCGCACCGTAATACCGGCACTCCTCTTCTTCTGCGGTCCCACCTCGGCGCGCGTCCGCAGCGGACTTATTCAGCCCGCTGGGAGCGCCCTCCTCGGGCCAGCCGGCAGCCCAAACAGGCCGGCCCTGGTTGCCTCTTGGCTTCACCGTGGGTGACCAGTCCACGGTTACTAAGCCCCCCCGCCACGACAAGGCGAGCAACCCACGGGAGGGATTTATCTGAAAACCTAACCTAACCTAACTTTTTGCATATACGAACATGCACATTGTATGTATACGTTCTTTATACATATATGCATGCAACGTTAACGTAACGAACGTCTCGCCAAGGATATATTATATCCTTGGCGAGATACTTCGCATGGCGCTGCACTGTTTACTAAAATCGTGTTACAAATAGTTTAATGATAGGCCTTCATTGTTTGCACACACCAAGGAAAACAATTATAAAGAAAGGTACTTACACTAATAAATTGATAAATAGGATACAGTGGGTGGCCTTAGGGGCCATTCATTAATTACGTAAGGGTATCGAGGGGGGAGGTTCTCAAAATCTCTACATCGAGGGGAGGGGTGGTTAAAGACATTCTTACCTACGTAATATTTTATAGTAGGTAGGTAGAGTGATGAATATTTTATTGCCTAAACAGTGTTCAGTGTTTAATGAACTATTTATATTTTTTTTAATTAACTATTTATATACATTTATTTGAACCCATACAGTTAGGCATCGGTGTAAAAGGAGGGTGTAAGGCAGCAGTCCATGCCCTATACTCTTTCCTAACTTACGGACAGCCTGACGTGTGGCTCAAAATTGATGTCAAAAATGCATTCAATTCGATAAATAGGGATACTCTGTTGACGGAAATAAAACAACATATACCGGAAATATACAATTACCTTCTTCTCAATTACGCTGACCCAACAAAATTGTTATATCGTTATAATGAACTGTCCTCGGAAGTAGGTTGTCAACAGGGTGATCCCCTTGGGCCTGCAATTTTTAGTTTGGCTATAAATCCGATAGTCAAAAATTTAAATTCTAAATTCAACGTTTGGTATTTGGACGACGGATCCCTAGGAGGTGATGTGGATAGTGGATACTGTGTTTTCGGACCTTTTTTTAATCAAAAATAAATTTGAATTTGAAGTCATTGGTTTGGAGCTTAATTTTAGCAAATGTGAACTTTTTATAAATAATTGCGACTTAAATTTTAATGACGTAAAACAAAACTTTAATATTTTGGCTCCAAATATTAAAATAGTTAACAGTAATTCCCTTTACCTTTTAGGTTCTCCAATTTTTGATGAATCTATTTCTGAATATATTAATAATTCAATCATTAAATTTCAAAATTCTGCTGACCGTCTCCTTGAAATTAGTCCAGATTTGCATCTTAAAATTCTGTCTTTTCGTCCCAAAATTTACGTACGTGCTCCGTTGCTGCTCCTTTTGGAATCACCCAGATCTTTTGACAAAAGTAGACAGACGATTTAATCAAAATTAGCTAAGAATCAATTCTCAATTTGCAGCTAAACGAGCAATCTTGGACCCAAGCATTCCCACCCATCCGTTATGGTGGTTTAGGGATTCGCAAAATTTCCAGTGTCGTTTTGCCAGCCTTCCTATCTCCTGTCCATAATTCAGCAAATCTCATGAGTAAAATTTTAAGGGCATCCCCTTCAAACTTTGAGATTGCTGGCTTGGAAGAAGCTAGAAATACTTTCTTAATTGCATGCCCAGGTCAAAATTTTCCAATTTCTCCAAATTCACAAAGGAGCTGGGACGACATAAACTGCAAATTGACTTACGACAATTTTTTGAGCTGTAGTACAGTTTCGGCGCGTGCTAGACTTTTGGCCGTGGGTGCGCATGAGGCCGGCTACTGGCTTCATGCGTACCCTTCGGCAAATTCAGGAACATTTCTTGAGCCTGACACGCTCCGAATCGCAACCTGTCTACGTCTTGGGGTTCCGGTCTGTGTTCCTCATAAATGTCCCTGTGGCAGTGATGTCGACAAGCTAGGACATCACGGACTGTCATGCCAAAAAAGTGCAGGTCGCTTCTCGAGACATGCCGCACTTAATGATATCATACGCCGGTCCCTTGCCACTGTTAACGTGCCAAGTCTGCTTGAGCCGACTGGTATTGCAAGAGACGATGATAGTGCTGGCTGTGCAGATAAAACGGCTGTTTCAACATTTTGGGTGCGACATAATAAAGAACTAGCGCTGTGTCCGTGTTTTCCTTCTATCTATTCTATCTAACAGCCTGTTAAAGTCCACTGCTGGACATAGGCCTCCCCTAATTGGCGTCACTTCGACCGGTCCTGGGGCCTGTGAGTTCAATGGTTTCCCGCTGTCTTCATTTGATAATTGTTACAATAATTACCCTGTATGTTATTCTAGTAGATCATGGTCATTCATGAAAACCTGTTCAGTTTATGCGTGAAAGAGTCAAGATATCCATACATAAAAAGCCATCCTTATAAACTTTCACAAATAATATTAGTAGGATAGGAATGATTTGGAATCTAGCGGAGCGCGGCCGCGAGAGAGGAGTTAGTAACGTCTTCTTTTATTCCCTTTCTCTTCTTTGTCTTTCTTGTTATTTGTTTTGTCATATCAGATTCATCGTGAGTTCCTGTTGTTAATTAAAATGATGTAAATGTAAAAAGATTATTTTATCTTAAATGTTTTAAGATTAAAGGTCACATAATGGGTATGTATATCAATGTTGGAAATGAGCGAAATAATAACTCATTAATTATTATAAACACTATTAAGTATTATTTATAGTAAACATTATTAAGTATTATGCAGAATAATATAATAAGAATAGAAAATAGGGCAACATAAAACATGATAAACATTTTAAAAAATTCCATACAGTTAGGTATATTAACAGAAGTTTCATACATTTTATGTTTCCCAACTGTTTATTACCAACAATCAACCTACAGATTTTTTTTCATTATCATTTATTTAATCTTTTTTTAATTTATTTAATCTCTTCTTGTGATTTATGGATAGTAGAAACCTACTGAGTAATCGTAATTTATCATTATTTATTGATTAATGAAACATAATTTATATCAAAACGTTTTTTACAACATCTTCCTATGGACCACCACATTTTTCCCCAAAAAGAGATTAAATTTTCGTAAATGTCTGAAATCACAAATATAAGAAGATTTCCATGCGCGAATTAAAATTTTGAGGAACATATTTAATATACAGGCCCCAGTACAATATCATCATTAAATGTCATGACTAATAATTATCGAGGCGTTATCAGAGTATTAGAAATAATTAAAGTGAATATACACAGTTTAATTAACCCTTATCAGTAATCGATGGGTCAAGTTAGACCCGACAACATAAAAATTTCGTCATCATCATCCTTATGTCCTGGAATTGGACTTTCGGTGCTTGAAAAGGAAATGAAGATACGCGTCATTGTGGGTCCGATTCAATCTGGGCTTGAATAAACGTAACTTTTTCGTAGGGAATACTTATTTATTTGGACTGTTTTATTTTTTTATTACAACAATGTCGCGGTTTACAGCTGCATATGAATAAACTGTTGTTAGATGAAAATGCTTTCGACTCAGAATCTTTTAAGGATTTTCAACTAAGTATTTATTAAGAAAAGCGATACTGAAAAACTGATATTAAAAAAACTATAAACTACATATTTTTTTTCTTTTCATTAATGAGTACCTAACACCCAGTATGTAGAAGATCTGCCTTGCCATGTCATATAGGAACGTAATACGTCGTTCATTTTAAGATTTTTTTAAGTAGCATACTGATCTACTGCATCCCTGTCAAACATGACTAAAACTAAGAAAAATGACATCAAATTTTGATACTTCCTGTACATTCATTAACACTTTAGATATAAGTGGGAGTTAATACCTTGTTGGGTCTATATGGACCCACGATACCAATTATGTAATCTCGATATAACGATTGCATTTTAGAGTTAAGAATGAAGATTCTCACTGAAAGTAGCATACTCGTACATACCTCGACAAGATTAAATAAATGCATATACGCTCAGTTTGAAAATTGCATGAGCGCGGTATGTTGTGGAGTCTTGTATTAGTTTGTGGTGTGTCCAACGTGTGTAGTGGTGAAGATGTGGAATCGCGCATTGTCATCACAAAGCAAGGACCTATACGAGGCTACAAGGCACCTGATGGGGAATTTTATGCATTCTATGGCGTGCCTTACGCCACTGCACCTACTGGCTCACAAAGATTTCAAGTAAAACCAATATAATAAACATTTTATAACAATATCCATTAAGAAATTAATTCTTTAAAAAGTATGCTTTTTATCGCTTCTGGGATCAGTCTGATCCCATCCCTTTCCCTTCGATAGGAGTTAAGTGTCGGAGATAAGTGTCGAATAATTTAAAAGTTATGATAACACATTTATGATTATATAATATTTTCGGTATTTCCTTAGGTATAAAGTAATGTGTGATGTACCAGTAATTTTATAAACTTAATTTATTTTTTCTTTTTTCAGGCTCCACTGCCTCCACCTGTTAGCTTAGAAACCTTTGAAGCTGTTGATAAATATATAGTTTGTCCACAAAATAATTACTATGGCATATTTCTGAATGAAAAAACACAACAAAAAGAAAACTGTCTTATCGCAAACATATACGTGCCACAAACAGAACAAAAAAAATTGCCCGTGTTAGTTCATGTACACGGAGGAGCTTATGTATTAGGTTTCGGTAATTTTAAAACACCTAAAAACTTGGCAATGAGTAAAAAAGCTATTATTGTCAATTTCAATTATCGTCTTGGTGCACACGGTTTTCTATGTCTCGGTACAAAGGATGTACCCGGGAACGCAGGAATCAAAGACCAGGTTGCTCTGCTTAGATGGGTCAAAGACAATATTGCTGGTTTTGGTGGAAATCCTGATGACGTCACTATTACAGGATATAGCGCGGGGTCGTCATCTGTGGATTTGCTACAATTATCCAAAATGGCAAATGGATTGTTCAATAAAGTTATTCCTGAAAGTGGGGCTAACATAGCGGTATTTAGTGTTCTAGCAGATCCTACTGAGGCTGCTAAAAATTACGCAAAAAAATTGAACTTTGAAAATTTCGATAATATTACCGCTTTAGAAGAGTTTTATAAGACATCGTCGTACGAAACACTCACATCATTCAATGATTTTAATACTGACAGTACAATGCTCTTCGCTCCATGCGTTGAGCGCGATGTTGGTGTTGAGAGATTCCTTGAAGACAGTCCGATGAACATTCTTAAAAGCGGTAACTATCAAAAACGTCCCATGTTGTACGGCTTTAGCAAACATGAAGGAATTCTACGACTAAACTTATTTGAAGCGTGGAAAGAGAAGATGAACACAAAATTTTCTGATTTTTTACCAGGTGATTTACATTTTGAAACTGAAGATGAAAAAGAGGAGGTAGCTATGAGAGTTAAAGATTTCTACTTTGGAACGAAGCCAGTCAGTGGAGACACTATTAGTGGATATGTTGATTACTTTACAGATATCACGTTTGCCTATGCCACAATTGTCTCAGCACGACTTCAAGTCGAAGCTGGGAACCATCAAGTGTATTTATACGAGTATACTTACACAGATGAAACTAGTCCTGTAATTCCTTACATTTCCTTACCTGGTGCTGACCACTGCGCACAGACTTGGGGTATCCTTGATGGAGTGAATTCTACCCACTCTGATGAGTCTTTAGCTTCAGATGAATATAAGTCTGTGAAACAGATGACTAGGAATATGTGGCTGAACTTCATTACGACTGGGTAAGAATAGTAATATAATGCTAGTCTAGTGTATGTTTAGAGTTTGAGTAAGAGGTTACAACGATAGTTACAAAAATTAATCAGTAATATACTTAATTATGTTAGAATAATAATTTCTGATTAATGAGGATTGAGATTGATAACATATTTACAGTTTATTAGGTTATGCTAGATATATTATTATAGATTTAAAATTAGCTCGATCTTTGACTTGTAGTGTGATTGCAGTACCTACTACTAGCAATATACGATACTTTTATTTTCCGCAGCAATTAAAAAAAAACATGAGAGGTGTCAAGGGACACCCGGATGGAACGAAGTTCCTTTCGATTAAGTATTGTTTTGTTGTACAGCACCATCTCTGTAAAACTTAATTAATCACGCTAGCGTGATTCAGAAAGTTGTACAGTACAGCGCCATCTCTGTAAAGCTCACTGAATCACTTCAAAAAAGTGTCGTCATTCGTAAAATCAAAAAGTGTCGTAATTTTCCGTCTAGCCCCCTTTCACAACGCGCGATAAGGAACTTCGTTCAAAAACCGGTCAATACAGAAATGAAGTAGATAGTCTGTGTATGTCTAAGCTCGATCTTGTGCGGGATATGATGAAATTTTAGTTATTTAATTATTATAATCAATTCACCAAGGAATTCAGATTTAGTTAATTTGTTTTTTTTTATCTACAGCAAGCCAGTTCCTGAAGGATCGTCAGTACTGACGTGGCCTCCAATAGGTCCTAAGCCATCACCATATATGGTGATAAACCGTGTCCTGGAGCTAAAAGAAACTCCTTTGTTAGAGGAACGCGTGCAGTTCTGGGATGATATCTACAGGAAACACTACCGCTCTCCTGTACCGCCCAGGTCACCAGAAGTGTTGATAACCGAAGTTTAATAATATTAATATATAATATCTTTATTTCAAGCAACGAGGCCTTAATTTATAACTAATTCATTAATTATGAGCGAAGTGAAGTGGCACTCTTCCAGTGACGCTCGGTGGTCGCGGATGTCCGCAAAACTTTCTGAAAACGACCCCCTTCAGCCATAGCTCCTCATTCAAGAAAGGCTACAGGAGCTCGGTTCGAACAAATTAAAAATAGACAACGTCTGTTTAATCAGAAGATATTGTTTATGAAACTGATTTCAGACGATTCTGGCACATCATTAAACTGACTATTATTTAGAATTAGCGAATTAATTTTAAGTAATTTATGATTAAAATTTAAGCCTACCAAGAGAACCGAGTATCTTTTAATTATGCCTACTGATTTGTTATTGTTTTCCCTTTTCAACATTATTTTTTCATTATAATCAAATCAAATTCAGGATTCAGTACCTACTTGGACAAGTTTATTACAGTGATGGGGCATAAAGTTTTATATAAATAAATAAGTATATAATTTTACTTCTGCAATTATGTATATTAATTAAAAAAAATAAAAAACAAAGCATTTGTAACACGAATTTACAGGAACTTTGCGGGTGACAAAGACGGAAACTTGAGACATTATAATCACCATCACCCATAGATGTTTTCCGGACTGGGAATCGAACCCAGGCCTTCTTTAGTCACCAACTAGGCTGCAGGGTCTTTTGGAACTCCTTAAGAACACGATATCCTTGAAAATACCGCCATACTACAACCAATTGTAGTGCTTTGTAATATTGATTCAAACTTGTTTACGTATTTATGTAGTCATGGTGACGTGACTTATATCCTGTGGTACCTAGTCATTAAGTCGGCGAGTGATTATTATAACAAAACATCGGACTGTGGAGTCTGTGGACTACCACCTATAATGCTGCAGGTACTTCAAAACTATTTTAGTCGTGAATCATTCGAGACGCAGCAGAAACGTTACAAACCTCTGATATACAAAAAAAATAATTTTTGTACTTTACTTAAAGTATACTTACTTAAAGTTACAAAAATGCCGTGCGGCAGTGCTCGTTACCTGAGTAAAGCGAAATTAACAGGAAAACTGCTATAATAACGGGATTTAATACAGGAATTGGTAAAGAAACAGTTCCGGACTTCTAATAAAGAGGTATGGTTGTTTTTTAATTTTTATAAAAAAATACCACATAAGGTAAAATATTATCTATGTGTACTATAGCTATACCTACTATGTGCCTCATAAGTAAACATCTGTGATCAAAGTGGTTATAAATATGTATGTGTATGTAATTATGTATTTTAAAACTTGTATTTTAAAGTATCAGTAGGTATGGTTGGGCTCCAGGGAAATTCTTCAACGGTGACCAGCACAGTAACATTGTTTTTATATTAGTAGCCTAGAGTGACACTGTAAAACCGTGTATTAAGTTTTAAGTTATTCACTTTTATTACTATTAATAGTATTACTACACAGTCAGGGTCACTACCAACAAGAAACAGCGGCCTCAGTCCTCACGTGTGTGTGATTTTAGGGATGGAGTTATATGACGGAAATAAATTAAGGCATATTCGATGAGATGTATAATACGGCCGACGTATCTTGGGTCTTGGCGCGTCTGAACTTCGCGCAGAAGGCTGCGCAGTAACATAACTCGGCAATGCTCGGTACGCGGCGTATTATGTCTCAGTCACACGTTAGCATGTTCGTGTCGCTATCTCTGTCTGACATGCGCTAAAGTTCGCAAAGCCTTATGTTCTGACGCGCCAAGATACGTCGGCCGTATTGTACTAACAGGTAAAGTACAGTTTTTTATGCGAAATGCATTAATTCGAATAACGCTACATCGAATTATTTTTTTACGAATCATGTTTCTGCGAACGTTATTATTGTAAATTGTTCTCATAATAATTATTTTTTTGGAAATTGCTCCGTAACGAGTATTTATTTCATATTGAATTGTTTTGAAAACATTTTGCACATATCGCACCCTCAGTGGAAAAAAAGCATCAGTCGTCTTACGTTGAATTTTAGTTATTAACATGATTGGAAAGAGGGACAAAAGCTGCAAGCTAATTTTTTTTTAAAATTTTATCATTAATATTGACGGTTTTGTGCAAGAAATCGTAGTGTAAATTTTATTTTATTTAATAAAACGTCCTTTGACTACTTACTGATATTTTAACAGTTTTTTTTGCTTTCCTATAAAATTGCAATTTTCAACTTATGCCTTTTTCTACTGAGGGTGCGATATATGTAAGAGTATCTGTTACATACTTACAATGATTATTTTTGTTTTCATGAACACTTTTCAAATTTCAAACAGAAGAAGAAACAGCTTGAAATTACAGTTACGAAGAGCTAACAAGGTAAGGTTAATTTCAAACTTATATTCAAGCGCATTTATATTTATGTTCTGCAAACAATGCTGAGTTTATAATAATATTTCAGAGTTTGTAATAATATTTCAAAGAACTATTTTTTGTATTTTTCTCAAAATTCTAGCCTCAGTACTTACGCAGATACGGGGGGGAATGGTCAATTTTCTGCTTCAATTTTCGTTCGTTCGTGTTGAATAATTTTAAAAATATTCATTTTAGAACTGTAAAAAAAATATATTTGAGATCCTTGCATTATGCCCTTTCATTAAACATGCAACACAACACGATTTGCAAAACAGTTTTTTTATTTGGATTTCGTTAAACACTTTTTTTTCGTAATTCATTTGTTTTCTTTATAACTTCGTCTTTGGGTCACAAAAAGCACATAAAAAACAAATTTTAACTCATTTGGTTTGGTCCAGTAGTTTCGGATAAAATTTGCTGAGAAGGGCGGACGCCCAGACACGAGTCTATATATTATTCGATTTTTTCGTTCGGAACCCTAATAACAATAAATTAACATGAAAACAAACGTGTTTTTCACTTCATATTCTTAATGCAGTTTAAAACTAAATATCGAAATATCGTACATTACGAACATAAGTGACGTTGGAAAAAGATATCTTTAGTACCACCTATCTCGCTCTTGGCTGAACAAGTTTTACCCTCTAATATATTGCAGTGTCATGCCGGTAAAACATGATCATAATTATAATGAACCTCTATATCAAATGGAGTACCAAATGTGTACTTATCAAGGAATAAGTGTCATAACACAGCGACGCGAGGCGGGTACGTGATAAGTTACACAATATACACGAGGAAACCTCAACGTTTTCAAATGTACAATGTACATACATACATATTCTAATGTAGCTTCCATTTGAATATAATACTTATCTTCGCGCTGTTTATGATACAAAAATAGGTAGATATCATTAAGTGAATCGATCTAATAATACAAGAAGCGTTTTTTTTTAACACAAATAAGATAATTAAAGTTACTATCAATATACTGATATAAATATAAGTATTTTGTTATTGTATGTATTTGTCATTCGCAGTTTGTCGTGATAAGATCGTGCCGGTATGTGGATCTTGCTGTTTGTTTGCGTCCTGGGAAGTGCGTATGGAAGTGAAAAAGATGTGGACTCGCGTGTAGTGAGCATCAAACAAGGACCTGTTCGAGGGTACAAGTCCCCTGATGGAGACTTCTTTGTGTTCTACGGTGTACCATATGCCACGGCACCTACCGGCTCGCAAAGATTTCAGGTATTTTCAACGTTCGATGAAATGTGATACGAAATACGATTATAGATGCTTATGAAAGAAATATTTTCCACAAGGCTTAGTAATTGAAATAAATTTTGTAGTAATTATGTATATAGGAATAGTAGGTATTTAGAAGCATAGGTTATTTTTAATAGCTTGTTACGTCGTCACCAATAGCCAGGGTAATACGTCCGCTCTCACCTACGATTCCATGAACACATTTCAAAATCAAAGTCATAGTCAAAATATTTTATTCCTATAAGTATCACTTTGAATTTGCTAAAATCTAACTTAATCCTTTCACTTCCAGGCTCCTCTACCGCCACCTATATGGCTAGAAACATTAGAGGCTGTTGACGAGACAGTAGTATGTCCACAAGTTGATTTCGGATTTCTCAGTGGCAAAGAAGAAAAAGAAAACTGCCTTGTTGCCAATATTTTTGTTCCACAGACAGACGAAAAGGATCTCCCAGTATTAGTATATGTTCATGGTGGGGCGTATGTAGTTGGATGGTCAAATCTCATACCTCCTTATAATTTGGTAAAGAGTAAAAAGGCTATAATTGTCAATTTCAACTATCGTCTAGGTGCACACGGTTTTCTTTGTTTAGGTACAAGAGATGTACCCGGTAATGCTGGAATGAAAGACCAAGTAGCATTGCTTAGATGGGTCCAAGATAATATTGCAAGTTTTGGTGGCAATCCTAATGATGTGACTGTCGCAGGATATAGCGCAGGCTCTTCATCTGTTGATTTGTTACAATTATCCAAAATGGCAAATGGCTTATTCAACAAAGTTATTCCTGAAAGTGGCGCTAATACAGCGACATTTAGTGTCCAAGTAGACCCCATTGAAGTTGCTAAAAAATTCGCTAAAAAATTTAACTTTACCAATGTTGATGACTTAAACGCTTTAGAAGAATTTTATAAAACGGTTCCATATAGTTTGCTGATATCAGTTAACGTGATGAACGAAACAGACGGCACTTTCGTATTCTCACCATGTGTAGAGCGTGATACTGGCATAGAGAGATTTTTAGAAGATAATCCTGTCAACATTCTCAAGAGCGGCAACTATGAGAAACGCCCAATGTTATACGGATTTGCAAAAATGGAAGGATTGTTACGAATTGAGTTATTTGATGAATGGAAAAACGGAATGAACAACAAGTTTTCAGAGTTTTTGCCAGCCGACCTACAATTTAATGAAAAAGAAAAGGAGGAAGTAGCAGCGAAGATTAAACAATTCTACTTTGGGAATAAACCCGTTAGCAATGAAAATATTTTGGGATTTGTTGATTTGATGTCCGATATATATTTCACTTACTCGACGCTTAGATCAGTCAGATTACAAGTAGAAGCGGGAAACAAGGAAATATATCTTTATGAGTATGATTTTGTGAACGAGGATACCCCTGTTGTACCCCATACCAATATTCGGGGTCCTAATCATTGTGCTCAAACGATGGCAGTACTCGATGGAGTAAACTTTACTCAAAGGGACGAGAGCAAGATTAGAGAAGATTATAGAAACATGAAAAATATGATGAGGGAAATATGGCTAAACTTTATCAAAACAGGGTAAGAATTTTTTATACAATTATGAATGAAGACATAGTCATACAAAGCTGTTATTTCTCCGATATGATGAATCGTTTGTAATTATACGATCTTTTTCATTACACAATTAAAGTAGGTACCTACTGTAAATTGTAGTGGTTTATACTTTATCATCAACTTCAGTAAGTAATCTGGAGGCGAGAACATCATCATCATCTTCATCAACGACTAAAAGTTGTTTCGTTGCGGTCATGCTTTTATTAGTTGCATACGTATGTTAGTATATGTGCTTATGAAACGGAAACTTTGGACAGGATTTTGACCTCCTTCAAAACGTCGGAATAAATCGAAATTTAGCAAATTTATCAAGGACCGATGACAATTCAATATGAAAAAAAATATAAAGAATTTATTGACTTAATGAATTAATGAGAAGGTGTGGTTAGTGTAAGATAATAATTCCCTCAATAAACATTAATAGAAACAACAAGACTCAGCGTTTATCGTTGTTTATCATTTATTTAAACTTTTTCCCTTTGACAGAGCCTTAGTCATCAAAAGAGATACCCTCACTGAGAGTTTTCGCTGATTTTGCTCTAATAGCTATAGATACAGGCATTACATCAGCGAAGCATGATAACCAAGCTATTACATCAAGGTGCTCAGCACAAACAAACAGCTCAAATTCCGACATTTGAAACCACAATGCGCATCTTAAATTGTTACGTTATACTACTGCAGGCGAAAATTTTATATGAGAGCCATCCTACTCATATGAACATTTTTGAGAATGTTTGGTACTCTTTCAAACAAAAAGTACTAAAAGGATTTTCATGAAACTTAGCAATGGGTAGACTGGTAGGTATATGAAATAGGACTTATTATCATGGTACTTATTATCTCGAAAAACGAGGGCAGAGCACTAGTAGGTACTACAAGTATAAATCTGTAACAATTTTTACGTTTTCAGAAAACCAGTTCCCGAAACTTCAGCGTTGCCCGCCTGGCCACCAACAGGCGCTAATGCATCACCGTACATGGTTCTGGATAAGGTAATGGAGCTAAAGAAGACTCCTATGTTGGAAGAGAGAGTGCGACTCTGGGATGAAATCTATAGCAAATATTACGCCACGCCACGCCATTGATACAATGGACGAGATGAGCATCATTCAGATCTGTAAGACCAACTTCACACGTGAAGAGATCGTTGATGCGAAGACGCTATTGTACCAGTCGCTCGGGAAGATCGACCGGATGCCATCCCGCAGACAGGATGAGAAGGGCGAGAAAAGTCTCCAGGATGTTATCAACCTACTTAAGGAGACTGATCCTGATGACGTGTCGTCGTTCGTGGCAAGGAACCTCAACAAGTTGCCGCCCGTCACGTTCGATCACGTCGACGTCACCAGGCTACTTAAGGATATAAACATCCTGAAGACAAGTCTGGCGGAAGTGGTGCTGAAGTTGGAGGCCTCCCAAAACACCATCAGTGATTTACGCGCTGAAGTGGCGACATTGCGCAACGCTTTAGCGGCTAGTAGGTCACCAGAGGCCGATAACATCAACACGCGTCGCGGGGCACATGTAGCCTCGTCAGCGAGTTTCGAGTCAGCGAAACTTGACTCATCGCCGGCCACTGTCCCCGCACGAGTAAGCAGTGACGTGCGCGTTACCCGTCCCACACCTCCACCCCGGAAGGTGTCGCCTTGCATGGTTACGTCTACGCCTCAATGTAACTATGCCGCAGCTGTAACCCGTCAGCAACCCAAAATTCGGGTACAGAAGAGGGCAGAGAGGGATAGCGGAGTCTCCCGCAACGAACTCCCTCGTAGTACGGTGCCCACTGGCCAGCCGGACAAAGATGGCTTCATCAAAGTGGAGAAGAAGAAGAAGAGGAAGCCTCTTTGTCGTAACCAATGCGGTACTGCACCGACAGGACACAATCATCTCCTGCGTCCCGCCGTTCCAGTGACCTACATTTACGTCTCCCGTCTCCATTACACCACGAAGGTCTCCGATGTCGTGGAGTATTTGGAGAAGAAGACAAAGTGCCGGGCGCTGGTTGAGAAGTTGGAATCGCGCAACGCAGTCAACTTTAACTCGTTTGTTGTGCGTGTTCCAACCGAACTCCTGTCGGATTTCCTGAAGGAGGAGCTGTGGCCAAAGGGGGTCGTCTTCCGAAAGTTCCGTGGACGACGACGACCACCGGGAGTAACCGAAAGCGCGTCTCACTTCGCGAATAAGTGAATTAGTTTTTAAGTCTATATTTTTGTATGTATGTTAGTCTGTAAGGTATTTATGTTATGGGCCTCGATGCCTGAAATAAAGATTTATTTATTTATTTATTTATTTATTTATTACCGCCAACCATCGCCACCTAGTGAGCCAATGCCGAAACACAGTGAACTATAAAATTCGTGATATTCGTGCAGCTTAATCAACTAAGTACATAATCTAAATAAAGAAGGCCTTCTGTTTAATCGATACATATCTACACTTCTAATGCATAATAAATATGGCCTTTTTGTTTTTATTACCTACGCTAATGTTTAAATTAATCCATGTAATTTAATCCATTTAAAACTACGTAGGGACTTTCTATGTAAGTAAGTACACATAAAATAACAAAGTGTGTTATTATTATTATACATATATTTTGCAACAGCCATTAGTGATTTTATATTTTGATGTTATTTTATATTTAGCATATTGATTATTGGTTTTAAATTAAAAAGAGTGAGAATATTGTTATAGTTATACTAGACAGGTCGAGACGACCTAAACAGATCAATATGAAATGAAATAAATCAGTCCGCACTGGAGCAGCGTGGCACAGTATGTTTTAGGCCTCCCATCAGTTGGGGAAAGTCATGGACCATAAATGGAATCGACCTTAAAATCATGAAACCAAGCAATTATTTCGAGGGTAAAAACTTTTTACAAATGTGTAAAGATTCATGGAATCCATTGCGCATTTTTTCATATTTGTTATAATTAAAAGCAGATTCTTCGATAATTTTATTCAAGAACTTTCACCAAAATATCCATTACTGGCTCCAACACAATATTTAAATCACGATTTCAATAAACCACACGCAAAACACTTGCAAAACGCAAAGTGTGCTGTTTACTCCAACTGAAGGCTTTAGAAGTTAATTATTGCGAAACCTTCGGGGGTTAATTAACTTTCAGACTTTATCTTGTTCGTTCAGTTCATTGTTCCGAATTGGATCACGAAACCTCTAATAAAACTGTTTTCCTCTTAATGAGTACTGATAACCGATCCTTATTCAAAATCTATATTCATCTATTACTTTTATATGCATATTTTATTATAAAAGAGAACAGTTACGCCCCTTTTATACTAATTTAACAAGCGATTTTCTTTAACTTTCTTGATGTTATCTTTGCATTCATAGGTCTGCTGGAAGAGATTTATGATAGAAATAAGCAGTACATAGTGATAGGTACAATAGATACATACCTACAATATTTGTATGGTTAGTGGCTATCTGCGCCCATGGATATCAGCGACAATATAACGCATCGCTGACGCTGACGACCTAGAAAGAAAGAAGAAAAGAAAGAAAGAACTGGCTCTCTCCCCCAGCCAGAACACAACGAGTCGTTTGGCGGCTGACTCATGCTCAAGGGTGGTAACTATCCAGGCGGACCCCATGGAGAAACAATCAGGGCACAAGGCTTAGGTCAGAGCTCCATTTAAGGGTGCTAAATGGAACCATTCAGTTAGAAAAGAAACAAAACCTTATGAATATATTGTTAAGACATCGATCAGTTACAAATATTATATCACAGTTATTATATAGAGACAGGTATTATGACGATAATATGAAACACGTGTTTTCTAAATCCCCTAAACCAATAACACAAGTATGTCAAAGACTGATATAACACTCGAAGCCCACTGAGTTGGAGAATTGAGAACAAACAGTACAGTTCAGTGACTATTTAAGTCACTCAAATCAGTGACCTAGTGTCACTGTGGTAATGCCCTATGCCAACCCTTCAGTGAAAATATATTTTCATTTAATAGTTATTTTTGTAATCTACTCTAGAAAATATTACTAAAACAAAAACGCTGTGCTTTCAAAAGCCTAGGCTTGCACCCCTACAGAAAGATGACGCGGGATTCTTTGAATTGAAATAATAATTATATACGTATTATACGGTATAACTTTCATATTGCAGTTAATAGATAAATTTTTCTAATTAAGAAAATGTTTGTGGTAAATATACCGCACTAATATCGCAATAAAGTTTAGTGTACCAAAAGCTTCTTGTTTACCCAAAGCTCCGAAACTATGTTGGTGCGCATAAGTACAATTTCAAAGCCTATCCTCAAATATACGCTGTTTGTCTAAGGCCTGTATTAATAAACCGATCTCGACTCAAGCGCGCGATTATAGACCTTACAGATGTTATTTTTACATACAATTCGACATTTTACCATCTCAAACCGAATCTTGAGATCGAAATAATTAATATGGGCCACAGACATAGATAGCAAACATGTCTTTCTAGATACATGTCTGTGATATGGGCCTAAGTATCAAAAACTTTCACGATTCAACTTCATATAAACCATAACTACATTTGACTCAATACCTAGTTCTAATATGTAATAATATAACTTTGAATTCGAACATGAATTCAATTTTTATTCGATTCTTGGACAAATAGATGAAAACGAAAATTGTTAAAATTAAAAAGGAAAATTGTTAAAGTCGTGGTACTTTGAACTTTGAACTTTGTTTATTTATAGGTATGATTGGAAAGAGGGACAAAAGCTGCATAATATGCTTAATTTTTTTCAATTTTTTATTAATCTTTACGATTTTGTGCAAGAAATCAAAATGTAAATTCCTTTGACTACTTACTAATATTTTAACCCTTTCGACAACACTCTGTGTAGTCACTGAGCGGACCATCTAATAAAATAATTACGTATATTAGATGTTCTGTGGAGCGGACACTCTGGGCACAGAATAAACATTCTCTGGGCGCAAAAAAAAGTGATTCTGACACCGCCACATCTATGTATCTGAGATTTATACCTAACACCATGATACAACTTATACATACTGTTTAGAAGGTAAGATATAGATTTCCTGCATTCAATACGACACGACTGGGGTGGTACTAGGCTATCAGAATTCAGAAGAGACAGTTAGTATTCTAATACTACCTTTGTAGCTTTGTCTACAAAGATAACGTACGTTCGTTAGCAGCTCTTGCAACGTGCTATTGAAATCGTTGACGATGAGTTTGTCCTTCACAAATCATTCTATCGGATGGGGTGAGTCTGAATGACTGAATCTCTCTGAATCTAATTTGAGAGCGATGATTTCAAAGAATCTAAAGAAACTAAGATTAATTTGCTGCAAAGTGTATTGCTTTGTGAGTTGAAAAGCTGACGTAATTGATTCTAGTTCCTTGTTTCTTGGAAATCAAAAATTCAAGCCAATAAAGAGACTACGAGTAAAAATCATTTCTAGAAGCATCATAATATTAACCTTATACGTGCCTCATCTATGTTCCGTAGCCGCGACCCATTTCCTCTGTGTACACTGCACTTACCGAGCACGGTACTGCATTATAAGGTATTAACCCAATCGTGTTCCTGAATAGGAAATGAAACAACAGTGGATCTTCGTGCTCGATAACACCCATCCACCCACCGAGTGCACATGTTACTGTAAAAGCCCGTATATTGGTAAATTTTAGTAAGTAAAGTATTGGTAAGTTTTACTAGTAAATCTTAGGATTTACATGGGAGGATCAACATGGGTTGGTAAATGTGATGATTTTAATAAGAGACCATTTTTCTATCATTATAATATCATCTATGATTAAAAATTGGAAAATTAATATAATAAAAAATTGGTTGTCTGTAAAGTCGGTTTACGGACAATGGTTTTACGTGATAACGTCTATTTCGTAGAAGAATAATTTATGATATAAATATTGTCAATTCGCACATTAGGAACGGGAAATAGAATGAAAATTACAATTTTACATATTAAATTACAGATATATATTTCGTTTTATTATTATTCAGCGTATCTCTTTCTCGATACTTTGCGCGCGTTGTGGCTCGTGACGTGAGCAGGCTCGTTACCACGTTTTCGAGAATGCCTTCCAAGCGGACCGATTACGCTTGAGTGGGAGAGAGACGGCCGGTCTAGCGTGCCTCTCTCTCTAATGCTGCGCGCGCTTCCGTGACGTGAGCGACCGTTACTCGGTTTTCGTGAATGCCTTTCAGGCTCATCGTCTTTATAAACGTTATCACGTCAAAAATATAAATCCGTTCTACACTAGTTCACTACCCGCCAGATGGCTAAAGAGCAAAAACACATGTCTCTGAGGTAAAACCTAAGATTTACCGAGTGTATGATGGTATAAGTTCGAAATTAACAATAATCACAGCACACTTCGGACGTTTACCATTACAAGTTGGTAAATCTTAGGTTTTACTGGTAAATCTTAAGACTTGTCGATGTCATGTAAATGAAAGATATTTGAGAAAAACTATCACCGAAAATGTATATTGTCAAGTTTATTAAAAACTGTTCTATAATCTAAGGCACAGGCTTATTATGAAAATAATTATTTGCACTTAGTTTCAAATAAAAATAATAAGTTTTCGAAGTGAACTAACTAAGTCACGAATGCTACTCAGTGATTCAAACAATACAATAAAATTGTTTTTCCACTTTTGTATTTTCATTTTCTCCATGCAACCAGGGTTGTCAATTCGAGAAATAAAGATGAGAATTAGTTAAAAACTTAAAATATTTGTGTATACTGTTGCTTGTTCCTTGTAAATTCTCTCACTAAACTTTTGACTAACCAAAGGACTGCAAGGAGAGCATCTTACTAATATTATAAATGTGAAAGAATCATATTATATGTATGATGCATGGATATTTGTTACTCTTTCATGCAAAAACTACTGAACAGATTTTCATGAAATTTGAACAAAAAAGTAGACCATAATCTGGAATAAGTTATAGGGTACTTATATCCCAGAAATCGCGCGGAAATCCGCGGGCATAGCGCTAATTTAAGATCATGTCTCATGTCTACCCAATTCTGAACAAGAAGCAACAACCCTGTCTCCAACTCAATTTAACCCTGCAGCTAAGCATTGTGGGTCGCGTTCCACTCTCGTACGAAGTACAGACCTTGGCCCGATAGTGGGTTAATGAGCTGACATTATTCTATTTCATGTTTTAAGCTGTTTTTATAATAATACCGACTAAGTGCTCCGAGTACAAGCGGCTATTCAAAAATCCGTCCAAAGAAATTCTGAGACTAACGTTTAATGATCCTTTCTTGACAAAAGTTTTTTGAAGTCAAAACTTCATTAGGCACGTTAGAAATTTTCGAAATGGGAAAAAACCAAATCGCGACACCGCGACCGTTAACGGCACACCTATGTATATTTTAATTTTTAATGAATTTGTACTAGGAGTACCAGGACATCATGGATGACGAGGTATTTCAAAACAATACAGGCAACTCATTCGACAGTGTGTACTCAGTGGAGTATGTACTCACTAAAATGTAATGAATAAAAAACACTTCATTTAAAAGTATTTCTTACACAATAAAATATTTCCTGACGATTCAAAAAATACACACGTAATTTTTTAAGTTTTCACTTCTGTCGGCACTGAAATGCCTTTTGCCTTTTTTCATTACTTTTCTTCTCCCAAACTTAACCCTTAAATTCGGTATTATATTTTATTGAGATAGACTTAGTTACTGAATTAAATCTATTCATCTCGTAACTATTTATGTATTAAGTTTCTACTTACATTCGATTCGGAAAAATTACTGTACAGACAAGTAAGTAAGACACATGAGTATTTGTTATGTGAAACGATAAAAAACATGTTTTACCTCTCATCTCACTGCTTCTTCAATAAACATTGGTTCGGAACTTGTAGACCG
>OZ010685.1:13137787-13183027 GCA_963932265.1 Thymelicus lineola
CATTATTTTCCTACAATATTTTATACTTAACTTTTTAACAAACTATTCCTGAAATGGTACTGTAAGTTGGTACCCAAGCAATGATGTTTAAAAAAATATAGATACGTCATGCCCTTACAAATCAACCAAAAAATCTGTTCCGAAAAGAGCTACAACACACACACGTTTATCTTTTGTTTCACTACATCAATCACACTACAATAATACACGATGGCATTTCAACGTTGTATGTCAAATCTCAAGCACTTGTGACAACAACAAAACTGCCTATCGTCTTGTATTGACAGAGCGACTACGAGCAGACGAGGTCAATTGACTGCTCTTACGATCTTCATCTTCAGCGTGCTAGTGACTTAACTAGCTCTTTTTTACTTATAATATCATTGTACCCAAGTTATAATAAATGCTACGTTGTAATTTTTTGTAATGTACCCACTTGCATTTCTGTACACTCTATGGTCACGCGTTCTGACGTGGGTCCCGGACGCATCAGTTTACCTTGTCTTATTGTGCTCGGAAACTTTATGAGGGGTTGAACACTCGTTGTTAGCTCATTTATGGACATCTACGATTACCGTAGCTCATTCGAGTAACCAAGTACCTTCAGAATTTGTACCTGTATTGTGCGTCGGATAAATGTGAATGTATCCTACATGTATAACCTACATGTGAAATTTTAATAAACTAAATGATTAGATAGGTCAATTATTTCTTATTATTTACTGGACACACAGGGCATTGTACTGTTTTTGCATGTAGTTGATCTACAGGCTGCTCGTATAGAAGGATGTACACTATGATCTGAAAAGAGTAACCTTGACTGGGACACTACAATGAGCAAACCTGCGCGCGATCTTAATTGACTTATATTACAGACAACGCCCTGCATTCCCTCTCTATATCCCCATCATCTTTGAGGTCAAAGGATATAACATGCCCAAGGTATTTAAATAGTGTGTGATAGTGATAACTTTAAATACTGGATAGTGAATAAATGATTTTTTGACTGAGTTTTATTTATTGTTGAGAAACTGAAAATCTGTAACACAAACTGTTATGGCGTTTAAGTTAATAGATCGAAAACTATCGGACCACCTGACGTTAAGAGGCCACTAAGATGAAAAGATAAAGTTATATTAAAATATGTGCTGAGGAGTTCCTTTTACCATTTCTTCTCATCTATGACAAATCATCTTTCTGAAATGGTGTTAGATAAAATAATGACGTTCATAAGTAGGTGAAAAAATAGCATACTATTAGATAAGTTTTTTTTTTCATAATCATCCCAAAGAGTTTTGCCCACGCTGGACTTGTCATACTGGCGCGCTCAGTGGATGTGTGACTGTGTGGGATAACTGGGATATACCTACATAGGTAAAACCAATGAACTAACATACTAACGTACAATTCGTTCACTAGGTAAAACACGATATTGCAGACTAGCTACCATTATGCTGTGCACTCTGCACTGCTTGACAGATATTACAACGCTGCCTGCATTTACGAGTGGCGCGCGATAACGCCTGATTTAATTTTATTGCAAACAGCGTTATGAAATATTGCTTTTAATATTACTGTCGGCGTTATTTAGTATCCACGGATTATTAAGGTTTCGTCCTGACGTCTTTCATACTAGCACATTGCTGGGGATCTTCTCTTACGATGGAGATCTAGCCAAAGTTCACTACGCTGGCCATTAGCGAATTGTCAGTCTTCACACACTTTTGAGAATATTTAGCACAACTGTAAGGCCCGTAATAATAAAACGATCTTAATAACTCAATATCTTAATAGATAAATATCTTAAAGGATCTTAATAGCCGGCTGGTGGCTTGAGAGCCAGTTCTTTCTTTACTTTTCTTCTTTCTTTCTTGGCCGGCAACGCATCAGTGATGCCTTTGGTGTTGCTGATGTTCATGGGCGGCGATAGCCACTTACCATCAGGTGGATCGTCAGCTCGTTTGCCGGCTATTTCCATAAAAAAAAGATTCAGTTTGAGATGCATATGTCATTAGACATATGTATTTTAATAGTATGAAAAAGTGACATATTATTATGTAAGATTTAAGATCACGCTCAAGAGCCGAGATTGTTTTTTTAATAAGGGTCTTAGTGCGTAGGCTTACCCTTGCTCAATATGTTTTCCTTCAACGTAGCAAGTGATCAATGAAAAAAAATAGGAAACCATTCATTAATACCTATGCTTTAATTGCATTCTAAGGGGACAAAGATCCCGTTGCTGACTCGTCGTCACACCAGTCACACTTCCTAAATCATAATATATTCCTTGTGGAAATTAATAATATGTATTCAAAGGTTTCTCTTGAAATCTTGATCCTTTGTTGAAAAAAAATACGTATAAATAAACTGAACTCAATCTTCAAAATTACCGTAGCAACGGTTAAAATAAAGTATGAACTGTGCATAAATCAGTCCTGGATTTGTCAAAAGGCCGTATAGGCCGCGGCCTATGGGCGGCAGCGTCCTAGGGGCGGCAGATTTCCGAAATTCTTGTTTTTTACGCACTTTCTTAGTGACTAATTCAGTGCATTCCTTACTATGAATGGAAAATTATTACTTTAGAAAGGTACATGGGGCAGCGAAAATTTATTGGCCTACACTCATAAAAAATATAAATCCGGCACTGGCATAAATATAAGTCAATGCAAAACGCTTAAAAAGTTAAAATATTTAATATTCGCAATGATATAAATTTAAATCGTATATCCATTCCCATTGTATAAAATTCTCGCTGAAAACGCATTATTCAGCAGAAGTTTTAAAATTGAGCACAAGTGACAAGCAAATAATGATGCGCATTTCAATATTGAAGTGCAAATAATAGGAATGGAATCCGTTGAACGATTTAAGGGGTAAACGTAGAAATTAAATATTTAAATGACATTAGGAAATTATCGTATGTATGAGTAAATGCATCACTGCAAGTTTACTATGAGTATCTAGTGATTCTCGCTCTGTGAATATTTGTTTCATTTTGTAAAAGGGTTACTTAAATTTACTAAGTTACTACAGTATTAAGGATCTACTCACTACTAATTAATGTTTTATTTTCTTTATTTATATTTAACATTATGTTACTTATCTAGATACTTACCTACATATTATACAATTTATTCCCTGCACTTGGTCAGTGTAAATTTTACTTTAGCTACTGTATCTGCGTATGCCAAATCTTACACTCACTTCTTAGAAACAAGCGAATTTTTCATTTAAAAATAAAATAAAATAAAAATAAAGAAGCCTTTTTATTCCTGTAAGGTACAAATTACAATAGTTTTGCGTCGTATACAATATATTATTTATGTACACACAAGAATTCACAGGACAGTAACAGTAAGGATATAATATATAAAGGTACTGCTTATCTCTAATGAAATTTCTTCCAGCAGACCTGCGACTGGAGAGGTAATTATTATTGTTATTAATATTATTCATTAATGATAATTAATTAATTTTACATCGAAATGTCAACACCGTCAATTAGTTTATAATTTAAATATTTTTTCACTTTTATTGATATTAATTAATTCAACTTATTATTACATCATTCATTATTATCAGTCAATTTGTATTTAGTATTTATCAAATTTAAATATATATATTTAGTTAATATGTATTTTCTTATAGTTATTTGTTTTAATTTAAATAGACTTACAGGACCCCTCTGCGGGTAAAGGCCTCCTCCAGAGAATTCCATATGCCCCTATTTTTGGCTACTTCTGACCAATTGTGACCCGCAATATTCTGTATTTCATCTATCCATCTTGCCTTTGGCCTGCCTCTCATTTTTCATTTTTTCATTTAAAGCGACACAAAATTTTCTTTTCTAATGAAAGGCTTTTTTTAGTTAAATTTTTATAAAATTCTTAACCTTACGCTTGACATACATTTGATACCAATGTATGTGTAGCAGAAGGAGGTATTCTATGGTATTGGTTATGAAATGATATTCCTTTTACTTTGCACCATGATATATTTCCAGTTCTCCTAACATTCACATCAATATTCCAAAGTACTTCAACACTACGTGATCAATAATAATCTGTTCTACATTCTTGACAATTCCCTAATCTAAATATGACATGACATTTCTTATATGCCAGCCTCTGCATCAGGCAAGCGCTGTAGAATAAAGAGGTCCGTCCCTGGACCTTCACTGGAGATTCATGGCCTCACCGATACGGCTATCCTGACGTGCGCTCGTCCTCGTGCGCGGATTAATTTATCTTGGTACGTCATCACTGGATCAAAGCATGTGGTCTGCTCTAACTGCTGGGTCCGAAACACGTTGTTTTTGTGTTCACTCACGCGGCCATCGCTGACGACCCGCACGGCCTCGTGTGGATAATAAGAATTCTGTAAAAATAGTCTCAACAGTAGGTATCTTGCTCGGCTATTCTGACTACATTAACCTCACTCATATTCATTTTTATCATTCATCATTATTAATTTATAGACAAGAATAATTCGCTCATTAAGTCTGATATTTTTTAAATGTGGACACTTAAAGCATAGTGGAGAGAACTATGGTCTGGCCATTTGGTTACCAATCTGGTTCATAAAACTCTACGAAACGTCGCAATTATGTCATTGTCGTCTGGTCCGGTTCAAACCCTGCAGACTCCTGGCCCAGTCTCTCCAAGACTCTTCAGGTACATCGCCCCTTCAGTTCTATGCTGGCCCGGACTCTATTCACACTTCTTTCCTTTTTTTTCATTTTTTTTGACACTTTTTTTTACATCCTTTTTTTACTCAATTTTTTTTTGTAATTCCATTTTGTTACTAGGTACTCTTTTTTTACCTTTCATTTTCACTTTTCTCTTTTTTCACTCTTTTTTACACTTTTTTTTAGTAGGTACTCTTTTTTTTACCTTTCATTTTCACTTTTCTCTTTTTTCACTCTTTTTTACACTTTTTTTTAGTAGGTACTATTTTTTTTACCTCTGTTTTTACTTTCCTCTTTATTTTTTCTCACTTTTTTTTTACAATAGCCATTGTTGCGACACATTAAATCGATATCATCATATCATCATCATTAAACCTTCTTTTACTATAATACCAGACCGACCATAGTTTCTCTACGTGACTTACACCTGCAGCAGACATGCCTCCAAGCAAACCATCGGTTTCAGTGTTAGCTCCTGGGTCTCTTGGTTTCACGTGGTAGATCATTATTTCATGTCTTATCGATTTTCCGCAACTAAAAAATAAATAAGGTTAAGTTGACTCGTATGATATCAGGTTACTCGTATGATAACACATTTGATGCTAGACTAAGGCTACTTATCTGCGATCCATACTCCTTCGGTTATCATGACACATTGGATGGCTTGGTTTATATGAACTCTAGCTCCACTGAGCCGCATCACTACGTTTTGCATTGTCCACGTCGATTATATTATGAACTTCCACATTCTCATTTCATCACGTTTTGTATTGTTTCATTTCTCATTGCAAAATTTTCTTCAAATGTCATCCGAACTAGTGTCATTCCTCATTTATTTTCCGATTTGTGGGCATGTTTCGTCCATCACTTCTGATGTAGCAGAAGGAGGTATTCTATGGTATTGGTTATGAAATGATATTCCTTTTACTTTGCACCATGATATATTTCCAGTTCTACTAACATTCACATCAATATTCCAAAGTACTTCAACACGACGTGATCAATAATAATCTGTTCTACATTCTTGACAATTCCCTAATCTAAATAAGACATGACATTTCTTATATGCCAGCCTCTGCATCAGGCAAGCGCTGTAGAATAAAGAGGTCCGTCCCTGCACCGTCACTGGAGATTCATGGCCTCACCGATATATGCATTCAGTCAGATATTAGTTTTTTTCGTTTGAGTCTTATTTCTATGCCCCTTCTTTTAGACGTGAAAATAATTTAAAGTTTTTCAGGTGATGCGGTGAATGAAGCGCTCATAGCCCGCGACTTGTGTCAAGAGATCAACCCAGTTATGCAACTTTAGGCGTTAATTTAATGGGTTGCGCTAGTGTAAATTCAAGCTGATTACTTGACTTATTTTCAGCGCTTTTGTGCTTCGGAGGTCACGTTAAACTATCGCTGTGTTGCTCGCAGTTATTTTCGGTACCCATTGTCATAAGCGAGCGACGGAGAGCGACTCGCGAGCCCAAGAGTAAGTTGGATACCTACACTACACTACCTACCTACCGTTAATTTTACGGATTGTGATGTCATAATGAAGACAATGTAAAATGTTAAATAACCTTTCTAAAATCAGATAAGGTAACACTCTTACAGTGAAAAAGCTTAATTTTAAAATATTCCCTTATAAAACGTTAAAAAAATATTTTAAATTTTTCCGATGTTTTCGTAACAAGCCGGTGATACAAATAGCTGCACCTCCGGTTCGCGCTAACGAACTGTTTTTGCTTAAACTTGCTCAATTTACCGATACTGATACAGTATGAGATACCTGTTCTATATAATTTCTATTACATACCTACTTGCACCATGGAGCTGCTGGGTCATTTATATAGTAAGCTCCGTACCTACTTCTTTAGGTTTTAATCCTACTAATATTATATTATAACTGTGAAAGTTTTTGAGGATGGATGGATGTTATTCTTCCACGCAAAAGCTATTGAACGGATTTTAATGAAATTTAGCACACAGCACATTGAAGTATAATGTCATAGAACAGACATCTCGAATAAAATGTGTGTTCCGCCCGGGAGGTTCGATTTTCAAAATTGAGCCCCGGTTCTCCTTTCAATATCGAACGAACCATTGAAGATTGAAGCCACGTGGCGCCAATGCATTGGGACATAAATCGTGTTCGCGGTGTCTATACGCCAGTAATAATACTTCAATGACACATTATGATCAGGAATAAGACTTAGGGTTATTAGTATTAGGACTTATTATCCTTTAAAATGCAGAAAAAACCGCAGGCAGAGTGCAGTGCAGAGTTTTGTAAGGCGATAAAATAAGTTGGTATAACTTCAATAACTTTTTATGAAATACCTACCAAAAATTCATGAAAAGTCGATTATGAAACGAACAAATTCTCGAACTTATGGAAACCTTTAGTTCTCATTTCGCTTTAAGATAATTTAACAACAGAAGCTAGTTACAAAATTTAATATGTTATGTAGTAAAGCACAAAGCAGTAATAAAGTTCACTTTAAAGCGCGAAGCAAACTTGCATTAATTCACGCGATATAGAAATCTATGCGTTGAACTTTCCTCTTTTAATCAGCTCGCTTGTATGGTGACCATTAAAACGGTACTAAATAGGATTCTTTCCAAACGCCCCTTGAAGTATTAACTTCAAAAATATATAATGATTCTTAAAAACATTTCAGCCCTACATATTTTGTAATTGTACTTTAAAAACGTTACAGCGTATCAAAAAAAAATTAATGTCCGATAAAAAAAATAGCCATCTCAGCTACTATAAACTTTATAAACTGGGTGAAATTTATTGTCAGTTACAACTTAAAGACTCATAATTACTGGAACAGTGCTTGTACTTCGAGGCTCTTAGCGTTCCTAGCTTTTAGTGCAGCTTAGGCGTATGACAGGGTTATGAGACAAATTTAAGTAAGTGAACATCTAAACAGTGAGTATTTCTGTATGTGTGTGCATTTAGAGGTAACTTAGTTAATTAGTTGGTTTACCATCAACTTATATTAAAATTAACTGTAATGTGGCTTTCTACAATAAAATAATATGTTTATTTTAATCAGAAAATAATAAAAAAATATTCAATGAGATTTACTTTTAAATAATACCTAGTAGTACTACTACTTCACTAATACTACTTCACTTTTATTTAATTAACAAGTTCTGATGAACAATTTCGATACCCCTTTATTTATAATATAAATGTAGTATTATATTAATGAGTAACTAATTCAGTATTACTTTAGTAATTTTTCACTTTATCTTCGCTTTGTAGGTTTTTTAAAGTCAGTTCAACAGTTTTTTTAGTTTAATATATTATGAAATTAATTTATTACTTACTACTTAGTTTATGTTAGTACAACACAATAATGCAAATAAACGATCCTCACTGGTATTATAATACGAGAAAAATAAATAAACCGTCTCAGCGAATTGGTCTTAATTTCTTCGCAGATATCGTTTTATATTAGTCCATTGGCGGACATGGTATTTTAACACAACAATGGGATATTAAAATTTTTCACGGTTCAAAATATTTCACGCTCGCCACGAGACGATAGACCACACTCAACTCCTGCAATAGGCAACAGAGTACATTTAACCCCTTAACTAAATTGTAATTTTGCGTAAAGTAACTGGGATTATGGGTCATATGGACCTTGGTCCATTGTGTCCACAGTTTGATAGGCGATCGTTATTGTCAAAAATTTTACAACGCTTTCGTGGTTTGAAAAGCGCGCGGAATAAATGAAAATTGAAACTTGGGTTGGCTATTAACCTCTATTAACCTCCATCAAGCCAATCCAATGGACTACCAAACGCGTCACGTGCTAATTTTATATAAAGTTGTATAAATTTAATTGACACTAAATAAAATCCTCAAATACATTTAAATATTATTACTAGCGTACAGAACAGACACCGCGAACACGATGTATGTCCCAATGTATTGGCGCCAATGGGCTTCAATCTTCAATGGATTCGTTAAATTTTGAAAGGAGAACGGGAATTTTGAAAATAGAACCTCCCGGCGGGACACACATTTTGTGTGATATGTCTGTTCTTGTACTTCAATGCTCAAAGACCGCGTTTATCATTACAATTTGGATAGAAATTGTTGACATTCCTTGGGTCACATTGACCAATGATTCCAGTTAAGGGTTAAAGAGTAAAAAACTCATTCGAACAATTGGCGATTAAAACCGACCGCTAGCAAGTCGTAATTTATTTTTTGCGAGCTAGGCAAAAATAAATAAACATTCTTAGGGAAAATTTATTACTAGTATCTACTATAAGTAATAGTGGCGATTGTTTATATTAATGGAGATAGTGTTTTCTACACTAACCATTTAATTTTTCAGGATTGAAAGCTAAGATATATGAAATTCATTCCGTCATTTATAAATATTTTCCACTGTAGGTAACAGCAATTGAAAAATAATAAAAGAAAAGGAACCAAGAACTCGAAAATAAAGCTTAGAATTGTAAAATTTTTGAAAGCACATCCGATATGTGTAATTATGTGATTGTTTGGTGTAGATCTATTAAATACTGTGTAGTGGCGGAGTACGAAGTTAGAAAAGCATTGGCTGGCAATAAGGGCGGCAAGAACGTCACCAGTGTAGCTACTGTAGCGACTAGCTATGTTAGGGGTGGCAAGCGAGCTTTTGATTTAAAGAGCACCGTCGAAGCAAAATCGCTTGCCACTAGAGAGAGTCCCGTTGAGCTGCTTGGGTAGGGGCGCCCTACTCTTTGACTCTAATGATTAAAAATCGGGTATCACCATATAGGAAAAGCAAACATTAAGGACAAAACGTCCTCATGTGGAGGATCTGTGGTACCTATCAAATTAAAGGCACCTCCCTAAATTCAACCAAAATATTCCTACTTCATTAATGTATTGTTCTTGTTTAACTACTTAAAACATTAGCGGCTTAAGCTAATCTGAATGGTACTCTGTATTAAAATAGGCCCCGTTTAGATACTCGTGGAGTTATTGGCTCGCGATAGGCCTACCCTCTTCTAGGATGAATAATACCCTTTTGTCTGTTGTCTCTACGCTACAGCTTAATGAGAATACAGCCGATTGGACATTAAATATCTTGGTGGTCTGTCGTCTCGTGAGAATAGCACAAAACTGACAAAATTTATTTCGAACGCATTGATTTAAGGGCTCTAAATTTTTAAACGAAATGTGTCGTTTAAATCAGTAAGTTACCAAAAAAATTTTTCAATGTAAGTTATTATTTATTTTGGTAAAGGAGATCGCCAAAATTGGGCCAGCTTCATTGTTCATTACAGAAACATTAGGTATATAAATTATTTATGTTGAGCTTTCAATTAATTTTGTTTTAAAAGAGAGAGAGAGAGAGAGAGAGAGAGAGAGAGAGAGCACGAAGAAATGAGTTTGAAAGTTCATAACGGTTAGAAGAAAACGAAAAGTTAATTTTAAAACTGTGGCTTTGTTTCAGATTTTATATGAAATTAATAAAATTTTGCAAATTTATTATCGATGCGTTTATTTTTTCAAATATACAGACAATTTTTCGTATAGCAAAGCGAGGTTACTTTAAATAAAGTAACCGTCTGTATAATGGGGAATGTTCTGAAGAACTGTTTGGCTTAATACCTGCAGTTAATTTTCATCACCGCCCATCACGTACCAGGTTCCACCAACACTGCCTGGATACATGGCATTCGTCCACAGTTCGGTTCTCACGTCATTTTCCGCCTCGCACGTGTAACCGAAACATCTTTAAACTTTGCAAAGCATTGCAAAGGATTCTTTACGGAGTTTATAAAGCTACATACACGGGTCGGGCCCGCATAATAATTATACCTAAATCTGTAGGTATTTCGGAACAATAGCGATTACAAGAAACATAACACGCTGCGAGACAAAAGAGGAAGGAGTAGGTACCTCAAACGCAACTTCTGAAAGCCTTTTAGACAAAACCCGAGCTTAGCTCGCGCCTTTGTACAACTTCAAAAGCTTAAAACAGTGAATTCAAGTGTCTCAGGAGGCCGCGTTCATTCGCGCAGAAATAAACCCCTTATCTTAAATACTTTGCCTCTAATTTATTCGGAGCAATGGATTACTTTGATAAGCGCAAGGGTTGCTATCATAGCATACGGTTTGTTTTGTTCGATTTCTTTTAGACTTCACTAACTCAAGATTCACATCGGTTTTCAGCACAAATATGTTTTTAGCACACAACGCTAATTTCCGGGATAACAAGAACCCTATCTCATATTGCAGTCTATCTGTGTGCAAAATTTCATGAAAATCCGTTCAGTAATTTATGCGTAAAAACATCCATACAGACTTTCGTTGTGTTAGTTAGAACACATAACTCTAGAACGGCTTAACCGATTTTAATGATCTTTCATTCGTTAGTTTCATCTCGGCCCGGAATAGCAGAATAACTAAAAAAAATTAGAAAAAATACAAAGAACATAAGAAATAAACATGAAACTGAATATGAGAACAAATGATAACTGTCAAAACACATGACAGCTGTCAAAAAAAAGACGACTGACGATTGTTACTGCAGGGCGGGGTCTTTCCTTGTAATTGAGGAAGCTGGAAGCTCTTTCCACCACGTTGACTGGCAGAGGGGTTATCCAACTAACCTGCATGATTTAACGACCGGGACTAACTAAGCTTTAACGTGGCCTCTGAAAAATGAAATCGCTGGACATTATTACCTTACTAAAATAGTAGAGGTAACATTATTTCTAAGTCATTATTGTTCATAAAATGTTTACAGTCTACAAATAATGTACTAAAATAAATCAATTGCCGTTTCCCGTAGTAAAACACTTTTGTAAAATATTTTTCCTGCAGGTCATTCCTAGAAATGTTTCCAGACGTTAAATATTATGAAGTGACAAAAATTTTTGTCACGTTTGAAATTCAACGTAAATTAAAATATAATCTGCGATTTCTTGGAATAACGGAGTGTTGTTTTAAATACTATTACTGAGTTACTGACTTGTCGTATAGCGAGTGATCGGGCGATAAGCTATAAGATACAATATTTTTCAGGTGATCCTTTTTTTCCTCTTTCATTTTTCTTGTCCGCCAATTATGGCTGCCAGCATGCCAGATAGAGGCTATAATTTCCGGGAAAATCATACTGATGCAGCACGTGGCTGGTCAAAGATTATTTTGGGGAGCGGAGCGGCAGCGCCCTTTTGTTGACGCACTTCATCAAACAACTTGACGCCCCTCTAAAAAAAGCACGACAGCCGTAGCTCGCCTCCAGTGACGCCTCTTGCGCCTTTCCAATCCCGGGCCGATGCTTCCATTGTGCCTTTTGCGTTGATGTGGTTTATCTACGGTCACCGCACTCACCACGGTCTACGGTTCATCAGATGGTAGATTTGCTCTTTCGTCGGCTGTTAACATTTTAGAAAATCGATATGTGTATTTCGACGGAAAGTTAACCGTTTGTATTTGCCCGTAAGATGGTACTTGTAGGTACACATTTCAGTTATATTTGGGGAGAAACTCCACTTGGTCAATTTACATTAAATCTTATGATAGTAAAACGGCATGTTCCTTTATCTATGGTTAACACAAAATATTTATCATATAATTGTACTTTTGATTCACTTGTTTCGTCACGACTTTTTCATAGTTATTCGCTGTACAGTTGCAGTAAAACAAGTCCTCCGGGATTCAAGGAAATAGTGAAAATAATTCGGGTAAGAGGGGCCCGGGGCGGTGTTGGGTGCATGCTAATGCCGTCACAATACATCACTTACTAGGAACTGCGATCGTTTTATCATGCAGCAGATGTAATCTCTCGGAAGGGGTGATTCTTAGCTGATTAATTGTATAACTACATCCGGAATATAATTATCCCATAGCATATATTTGACCAAATTATACCGTTTAAACATCATTTGTGAAAAGTTATCACCAACCGAAAATATCCTAAATCTATAAAATACAATCTAAAATTTTAACAAAAAAACCGACTTCAAATGAAGTACATCCTTTCCAATAAAAAAAAGAATCATCGAAATCGGTTGGCATGATATTGAGTTAATCGCGCACATACTTAATGTAAATTTAAGATTTATATGGTTTTCTCATGGATGCCATTGTCACATCTCGCTCAAAAAGTGGGACCACATGGCAAGCCTGGTAAAAAAAGAATAATCAAAATCGGTTCACCCAGTCGAAAGTTCTGAGATAATAAACATAAAAAAATACAGTCCAATTAAGAACCTCCTCCTTTTTTGAAGTCGGTTAAAAACGAGGTACCTAAAACTAAGTACTCGTACATAGGGTAAGAGGTGGCAATTGTTTCAGGCGCACTCAGAAATAGTTTACTGAATTAGAACAGTGTGCTTAGTGCGAGTTTTACTTGACATAACGGGCTCGCAAAATAAATGCGAGTTGGCTAAAATTTGTATGGGACCGAAGCAGAGCCATCTAGCGGCAGTGAAAAGACAAACATTGGTCCCATACTTTTAGCCAACTCGCATTTATTTTACGAGCTCGTTATGTCACGTAAAACTCGCACTAAGCACACAGTCACAGTCTTAGAGGTCACAGTATACTATGACACAGTACAGTTTACCGAAGCGAAATAAAGGCAGATTACCAGTCTTCAAGAAAGATCCTCTCATCATGCCCAGTGATTGCCCCTCATATTATTAGCTTAGTTTACCAGCTTTTAAGCTGGTTACAAAGGAAACAAAATGAGCTACTATTTTCAACGTTCGCGTTACCCAATTTAATCAAACCCTAACTGTTATTAACTCGACAGGATATTAAGCAGACATTTAGTAAACGATCTTATAATAGATAAACGCTGATTATACAAAATAATTTAATGATCCTTTAATAATAATCCTATTAGTACATGCGGTGAGGTCGTGGAATTCACTGCCACCAAAGAATTCGTCAATGTCAAACAATTTATTCATTTAAAAAAAAGAGTAAAAGAACACAATTTTTTATGTTAATAAATACTGTCAAGTTATGGTTACTATTCTTTTTACAATAAATCTATCTATAGTTTGTCCATATATTTCATAATGTTTGTACCTATTTATAAAATGTGTATGTATTAGACTCAGGGTATTAGAGTATATAACTAGTCCAGCCATAAGTTCTGTTACAAACGAAAATGCTTTTTGAAGTGAAACTTCTTTAGAATCGTTAGTGATTTGAAACCGGATGCAACGACAGGTAAGATAATATAACCGCTAATTTCGTCATTCAATTTAACTTGTCCGTAGCTCAATGGTCAGGACGTAGGTACACAATACCTGATGAGCAGGTTCGCGTCTCACAATATTTCTTTTTTTTTAGTTTTATTTTTATACTGTTTTTAAATACTTTCAAATGCTCTTTTAAATATTTTCAAAGAATTTATCAACAAAAAATAAGAATTTCTTTCTTTCATTCTGTCGATCGACCAGCCGATTATACAGACAGTAAAAATGCTAAGTTGTATTCATAGATGGCGTGAGGAGTAAGATAGAACATTCGTTTTATTGCTAGATAGATTTTTAAAAAGTGCTAAGTTGTATTCATAGATGGCGCTTCGATTTATTGCTTTTTCATATCATTATCTTGAAACCAAAATTTTGAAAAGTTTCACTTCTACCACGTGTGAATTGCACACATTTTCTTTTTTTTTAAAATGAAGTAATGTAATATTAATAAAATTTATACCTACATATTTATTAAAGTCTCAGTAAAAAATTGGTTGTCTGTAAAGTCGGTTTACGGACAATGGTTTTACGTGATAACGTCTATTTCGTAGAAGAATAATTTATGATATAAATATTGTCAATTCGCACATTAGGAACGGGATTCGTTTTAAATATCAGGAGCTGCGCGACATCTGTGATTTTCTTGACTACAACTAAAGTCCGAGTCGATGTACTGTGTAAAGTTCTTTCAAGTAGTTCATACCTATAAACAGAGATGACGCTATTGTAGATTTTCGTTTTCATATAATAATAATACGTACGAGCTACGAGAAATCATTTCTTTTCAAAAGATTGTAAAATAAAATAAAAATGAAATGAAAAATGCCTTCCAAGCGGACCGATTACGCTTGAGTGGGAGAGAGACGGCCGGTCTAGCGTGCCTCTCTCTCTAATGCTGCGCGCGCTTCCGTCACGTTACTCCGGCCGTTACTCGGTTTTCGTGAATGCCTCTCAGGCTCATCGTCTTTATAAACGTTATCACGTTAAAAATAAAAAAATATTCTATTTGAAATGGCCACCTTTGGCTTTTATACAGGCCTTTAATCTGTTTGGCCACGAATCTATGGATTTACGCACTGTTTCCAAGGGAAATTTCGCCACTGCTTGCTCCAAAGATTTTTTAAGAGACTCCAATGTCGCCGTGTCGTTTAGAGCAGGCCATGTCCTCTAAAACTGACCATAATTTGAAGTCTAAAGGGTTGAGGTCTGGGCTAGATGAGGGCCAGTCTTCAGCTCTTATAAAGTCCGGAACATTGGTTTCAAGCCAGGCTTGGGTAGTTCGTGCCTTGTGACCAGGTGCAGAGTCCTGTTGGAAAGTCCACGGTATATTTTTAAAAAGAGTATTGCTGAGAGGTTTCACAACATGAACCAAGACTGTATCTTGATACACTTTGGCTGAAGTTTTACTCCTTTTTCACAAAAATGCAGTTTTGTGACTCCTCGATAAGACACGCCCCACCAAACCATCACTGACGCAGGATGATGACCACGTTGTACCTACCTTCCCGACCACTTGAGCAGCTTCTTTAGAACTGTGAGCGTACACTTTATCATTTTGCTTATTGTAGTGTTCTTCAATCGTGAAAATTTTTTCATCGGTAAAGAGGATATTTCTGTGCCTTTCACCTGCGTATCGCGACAGAAGGCGTTTTGATCGATCCACTCTCTTTAATTGTAAAGATTGATTTAGGGCATGTCCTGTATATCGACGATAAGCACCGAGCTTCAGGTCTTGTTTTATAATACGCGACAGAGTCCTAGCGGGAATCTTCATTTCTCGCGATAAGATTTTTTGCTTCCTAATGGGGTTTCGACGAATTCTGGCTTTAACAGCATTAACAGCCTTTGTAGTTCTAACAGCACGCGGCCGCCCCGATCTTTTCTGGTCTTCGACAGACGAAGTGTTGTTGTATCTGTTGATTGTACGATATACGAACATACGGCTGATACCAAGCTTTTGAAGTGTCTGGAATATGACTGACGGCTCCATACCCACTTTGTGCAAGGCGATCACTGCAATCCTATTTTCTTTAACACCCCATTCCATATTGTAATTCTATAATGAACACGAAAAAGTATGTGAAATGGCGCGAAATCGAAAGAAGTTTTTAAAATAATATACGTGTTCCAAATTCAAAATAATTAAAAAGCTGAAAAAAAAGAAAAGTTTTTATGTAACAGTATTTATGGCCAGACTAGGTATAATTTGTATGTCATGTATGTTATGTTTGTATATATGTTATTATTGAATATATTATAATAATATGTATCTCACATATTATTTATAAATAAGTGCACAATAAATTAATTTATATCCTTTTCCATTCCTAGGTGTGCTGGAAGAAATTTTTTTTTAGAAATATAAGCACTGCATACATAATATGTACAAAATTTCAAGTCATAAAAGATGACTTCTTGTAACCATTATTATACGAACGTGTACATAAACTGTTAAATAAATAAAATAAAGTATAATTAAAACTCAGCAGATCGGATATAATGTACATGACACTGTTCCCAGAGATTATTGTTTGTAGTAGAGTAAATATTGAAACGGCTAGCGTTTTTCGGGAAAATTTCATGAAAACCCTTTCAGTTGTTTTTGCGAGAGAGTAACAACCTTTCATACATCGATTCTCATAATTATTCACATTTATAATATCACTGAACTTCTTAATACTACTAAATAGAAGTTCGGTGATTTTTTCTCCACCTTTTTAGTCCTCCAAGTGTCCACTGGACTTTTCCAGTTTCATTCTTCGCAAAACTTCTCAAGTTTCCACTTACAATTAGTCAAGTTAACATCATCATAGTTCATCACGGGAAACTAAAGGATTGACAGATCTTACATATCTAACACATTGAACTTCAGCCCATTGATGTCCCACTACTGAGTACGGGTCTCTCCCCTTGAGGAGGCCTAGGTAAAGCATACTCCACCCACCAAGTATTATTACTATATAGAACCGTCACCTCGAACACCATGTATGTCCCAATGCATTGACGCCATGTGGCTTCAATCTTCAATGGATTCGTTCGATTTTGAAAGGAGAACGGGGGCAGGGGGCTCCATTTTGAAAATCGAATCTCCCGGGCGGGTCACATATTTTGTTCGAGATGTCTGTTCTATGACAATATACTTCAATGACTTCACAACATTGCTCCAGTGCGAATCGATGGAGGGGTTAGTGGCCAACCCAAGTGTTATAAGTTTGCATGCCACCCGAGGTCCTCCGACATAGCTTAACGACTGTTATTTTACGATAACGACCGGGACAGACGGCTTTACGTGCCTTCCGAAGCTCACAATTCAAAACATTAGTAATAATACATTACCCATTATTTTTAATTATTCCATATTTCTCTGGTGAGTCATCTAATGCGTTGAAACGCCATGAATTTAGATAAGTGTTATCTGTTAAATAATCAAGTCATTACACAGACACTATCCATTACTGGGTGATGGATGGCTATCCCGAATTTCAACTCTCAACTAAAGTTGTTGGGACTCGGAGGCTCGGGAAGATAATCTTTGTTTGAATAATGCATTTAGTATAAGATATATTTTAGACAATACTAATACCGTGTTGACAATAAGACGGATGAGTATATCCATTTATGTGGAGTAACGTATTTTATTATATTTCAGATAGCCTACTATCCTACTTCCAGTAATATTATAAATGTGAAAGTCTGTGAGTATGTAGACAAAAACTACTGAACCGATTTTCATAAAAAACAACACACAGATATCCCATGATCCGGAATAAGATATAGGGTACTTAAAGCCCCAGGCAGAGCGGAAAATAAATAAACAACAAGGATAGTAATAGATTTAAATTTATTTTATTCTTCATATTTATATTATAAAAAACCGGCCAAGTGCATGTCAATCGTCAGGTCACGCGCTTACCTTACCTAGCCGTGATACTTTTCCTTATAAATTCATCATATAAACTATTTTTGTAAATTTTTTTCCTAGTCTATCTCCAGCCGGCAGGCAGGAGGGGACACTTGACTCTAAGAAAAGTGGCACTTCAAAGCCAAATATTTCCCAAACAGGCCCCTTAATTTAAAAATGGTTTTACCATAATATTCTTGAAAGACCTTTTTAACGATACTCCATAGTCCACACTATGCGATACGTGACAAAAAAATCATTCCCACGTGGTCCCCAGGCACCTTGAAAAAAATTTTTTGTTCAATATTTTATTGTACAATTTTGCTGTCTTAATAAATTACATGACAAATTACAGCTTTGTAGCACTAAGGGTCTAGGAGTTATGCTTCGGACAGGCGGACGGACGGACGGACGGACGGACGGACGGACGGACGAACATGACGAAATTATAAAGGTTTGTTTCAATTTTTCTTCGGGACCCTAACGAGAAAGATTTAAAACTGAACTAATCGCTAAGCGATGTTTCAAACTTTCATTTCAATGTAGCTGTTACTAATGTACTTACTCGTATTGTGCTAACAGTACAAACTAAAAGTAGTAAACCCCCTCCCCGCCCCTCTTCCTTCCCTATTTTCGTCGCTATAATCATTTCCGCGTCATTACTCTCCACATTTCCATACTCTATTTGAAAGAGATTTGCAGAAAACATTTTACACTTTCTGTAATTTAATAATCTGCTTCCGTATTTGACGGTTTTCAACGTCTCGCATTTAGTTACAATGTTACAAATGTTATTTTTTTAACCGTCTTAAAAGGAGGAGGTTCTCAATTAGGTTTATTTTTTGTGATGATTTCTACTGTTTAATTAAGTACTTTGTGGATTATAATACTTCAGAGCTCGGTCATTTATTAACCAATTCGGAAATCAATTTATGAAGCATATATTCTTCTGAACCATTACGAAAAACAGATGAGAGTGAATTTTGAAAAAGCCTACATATACCTGACTACCCAATTTGAGATTGATAAAATTCAGTTTTGATGATGGAATCAGTGAGGATCTGAGTAAACTCGTAATAAATTATAGGTTAAATTAAAATTTAGCGATCTGAATATGCTTAGCAATATTTTTTTACAAGATTTTTCTTTAAAGTCGATTTTTCTTGTAAAAATTGAGATCATTTAGGTGTTTCAATAAATAAGGTTGATAACGTCCGTTCAAGTAGGTATTTTGCTAACAGTTAGGTATATTATGTTTCGTTTTGAAAGGTATAGTACAACTCAGATAAATAAAAAATATACATATTGATTTAAGTACAGCCTTGAATTTAAGTACAGCCACAGAAAACCTTACGTGCCTCTGTGAGTCGAGCATGACAGGAGACGCGAAAAAAAATAACAGACAAAAAAAAATTATTATGTAAAATAACAGTGTTTTTTTTTAATATTGTTTTTCGTTAATAGTTTTTTTTATATTGTTTTTTTGACTTATGAAGGGTTTCGAAACAAGCGGATTTTGTATGCCTATTTGATTTTGAAAGTTAATATTCCTCTTTACAATGGTCTTATTTATTTTTTAGATTTATGGAATGAGAACTTGTACAGAAATGGCTTATAGGGTCACGGACTTACTAATAATTTCGACTTAAGATCTAACAAAAGACACAGTTACAATAGAGGGTATAATTTCGAATAATGGAGGTTGGGGTTTGAAGGGGAGAGACAAAACATTTTTTTGAATGTTTTTATTTGTCGAGCTGTGACTTGAAGAGGTTCTACTACTTGATTTTTATTTCAACAAATTACAGCTTTTCTTTCAGGTATAATAGTGAGGTACATATAGGTATATAATCAGCTCTCTGGCCACGATTTTGCTCGCATTTTTCGGGAGTACCCAAGTACCCACATCATGGTCTACCTATGTGCTGAATTTCACGAAAATCCGTTCAGTAGTTTTTTCGTGAACGAGTAAAAAACATCCATACATCTTCACAAACTTTCACGTTTGTAGAACTTAGTACCCGGATGACCGAGCTTTGCTCGGTTTAGTGTTGCTTAACAACGCCATTTACTGAAGTAGCTTTAGTATTGCTAATTGCCAATAGATGTCAGGAAGAGTATATTGTAGAAGTTTATCATTGCCTGAAAACACCGATAAAACGACATTTTCTAAAAATGAATCCTAGCTAGATCGAATTATCGCCCCCGAAACCCCCTATATACTAAATTTCATGAAAATCGTTGGAGCCTTCCGAGATTCCAATTATATATATACGAGTATACAAGAATTGCTCGTTTAAAGGTATTAGATAGATTAGATTAGTAGGATTAGGACCGCAGAGCTTCAACCTTTAATAGACGTAAACACCTCTAGGTTTGACACATTCATTTTATACTCGAATACCTACATATACATATTTATTTTTTACATAAATGTCTGCGAGGCCGGGAAATGAATCCCGGGACCTTAGCACCTTCTCCCTTCGATCGCTAACTCGCTACTGGGTTACGGGACCATAATCTCCAAGTTTATTATGTTGTTTGTATCACCTCATAATGAAAATCAATTGCCGACTTGTAAACATAGGTAAAAACTGCTGGTCGTCTTTGATTACTTACAAATACCTTTATTTTAAAAGATCCTCTCTCATTCTTTTGTCGCCATTCAGATTAAGGTTTGAATCCAGGAGTTTGTCGCTGTTCTCTTCATCATCCGTCCATGGTCGGAGGCAATGTGCTCTATTTACTAAATCCAGGATATTCGAGGTCTTTTCTTCTTATCTCTCCTTCGATATTTTCATTTGGAACTCTATCGTATGGCTACCCCAGTCGCAACGGATGCGTCCTAATGACATTGATGCAAATTCGACCATTTGTGCTTCCTGTCCCCCCCCCCCCCTCTCTCCCCCGCCGCGGCCATTCACTGGCAGTTTCGATAACGATTTCTAAATGGAAATGATTTGTAATACACTCTGTGCTCGTGAGCTAAACATGTACTTAATTGAGATTTTGTACCTAATTGATATTTAAAATTTTTAAGACCAACTTTATAAATAATACTTATTTTTAAAAAAGCAACAAAGAATTTTATAAGCTTACATATGCTAAGTCATCATGCATTTGATGTCTAAGTCAAGACAATTATAGTTAGACCTGTGGTTAAACCAATTCTCACAATGTATTTATTTATTTATTTATAAACTTTATTTTAAAATCTACAACCTAGGCCTACAAAGGGTAAACTTAATGCCATGGAGCATTCTCTCCCAGTCAACCCATGGTGTAGGTGAGAAGTTGTGGTAGGTAGTAACAATAATTGTTAGACGTGAAGAGTAAAATTATGGCTGTAATAAGTAATACATAATAATAAAAATATAATATAAACATAACAATAACAATGTGGTAAACCTCAACACAAGTCTTTCACCCCACACGGACCGTAATTTTCGTTAATACGTATACCTACATAGTTTTAATAAACTCATAGGATCTAAAAAAAACGTGTGTGTATGCTTCAGTGTGGATGTGTATCTATGTAGGCACTTACCTCTTTTGTTCCTCTCGCTCGTACCCACGACCCGGAGCGCGCTAGCAATCCAAAACAACTCCTAGCGAGTATTAGTACCTACCCCCAAGTATCACGCACCTTCATGTCGCTGTTTGGCTGTCGTATCGTAAAAATTCTTATATTTTTTAAGTATAACTTCAACAAACCTACTAATATTATAAATATGAAAAATTGTGAGGATGTTACTTTGCTTTTACGTAAAAGCGACTGAAAGAATTTTCATGTTTAGCAAAAAGAAAATGGAATATCTAAAACATAGGGTACCTACTGTATTATCCCGAAACGCGAGCGATGTCCATTTAGATCCATTACAAGAATCCATCAATGGATCCTTTTACACCCAGTGAGTGTCCAAAGATCCGTCCAGATAAAAATATATTAATTACATTATAAAGCGGGTCTGCCCGCGGTTTTACCCGCTCTGGCGCTTCTATCCTAATATTCTTTAGAAAAAATGCCTTCACAATATTTCCACCATTTCATAACCAGTTTTACTGGACCATTTAATTTTCCCATATATCAACTCGTTTCTTCATACCCAGTTTTAGCTGTTATAGGTTTATGTGCGTGAGGGCCCTTTAATTAGTCTTATTTATCCGCTATATTTTCTCCGATATTACTCACAGCGTTTAATTGGCTGCTTATTACATTCTGCCACTTTCATATATCGCAGATTGGGTAATATTTCACTAGTAATGGTGTAGGTATACTACCTATAGTTTGTACTTCACTAAAGCAATAAGCAGCGAAGGAAAATCTTAATCTTAATTACAATTCCACTTCCGTATTTATATTACTGCAGTAGTAAAAAATGAGTGTGCGTGTAAATCTTTACACGCGATTGAAATAAAACTTGTTTGATGTTAGTGACACGTATAAATAGAACTTTTTGATACCCCACTCGGGTATGTTGGCTGAAATTAGTAAATTCATCCCCTTCCCCATAACTACCCAAAATATTTAGCGACTTATAAAATGGAAAGAAAACTAATGTGTCTATTTTCAGCCGAAAACTGGTATAAATTATGTGTGAGTAGCTTCAATGGATAAGCACCCTTATACCGAGCGCAGTCAATTTCATTAATCAGCAAAAAACATGTTCATACATCATTCAGGAGACTGTGTCAGATCATTAAAAAAGTTAACATACTAGTTTTTAAGTATTTTAAGTGGACTGTGGCCACACCATTGCAAGACGCAACGACTATCAGTTTTTAACATAATATCGCACCCTCAGTGGAAAAAAAGTATAAGTCGTTTTACGTTGAATTTTAGTTATTAATATGATTGGAAAGAGGGACAAAAGCTGCATGTGCTCAATTTTTTTTTAATTTTTATCATTAATCTTGACGGTTTTGTGCAAGAAATCGTAATTTTAATTCCTCTGACTACTTACTGATGTTTTAACAGTTTTTTTGCTCTCCTGTAAAATTGCAATTTTCATCTTCAATCCTTTTTTCCAATGAAGGCGAGATATTACATTTTACTATGATACAGGTCTTTTCACGATTTTAATTGAACTATTATTAACGAAAATATTGTGAGAAAACATACTTGAATGTGTTCTTCATAATGTAAGAAGTGTGTTTTATCTGCCAATACGGATTGTCCACCGTGATAGATAAGCCGTAATCCTTCTCATTGTAAGAGAAACCCGAAACATCGTTGTGGAAATGGTGAACATTTGTGTAGTGTTATTATTATTTTACCAATTTTTCGGCAATTTAAGTGATGATAGGTACCTGCTAGTAATTCTATCAACATGTAGCAACAATATGAGTAAGGAAACGGATTTAATAAAGGTATTAAAATTACAATAGATGCTCGGTAAAGTATTTCATGACCTGTAATGAGATTTTAAGCACAAATAATTCACAATGTAAAGTAGTGACAGGTGACACAGCGATCATTGCATTATTATATATTATTATAATGTTGAGTAAACATGTATCATTGTATCAATTTTATATTTAATTTATATTTATTATTAAAAAGCTGCTCACTTTTCTTCACTTATTAAAAATAATAAAAATTTTCTTACCTCTTCATTTAGGTTAAATATCTACTTCAAACTTAACTATACCACTATAACATTTTTTTCTGATGAAAATGACAGACCAGCGTCTGTATTCAGTCTGTATTAACATTTACATAAAAATTCAGTCTGTATTCAAATTTTTGTATGGGAAAAAGTGGTAAATCAACTTTATCAATGGACCGAACGTGCCTAATGCATTGTTTTAGTGGTCTCAAACTTTCTTCGGATTATTGCCTTTCAAATAAAGCATTTTAAGGCATATCGGTTAGATGGTTTCAGAGTCTAAAGGACATCTGTACTAACATTTTTTGTGTTTTATGTATATATAGATTGAATTATTAACGTATTAATTGATGAAGTTGTGTTCTTCATTATGTCAAAAAACTTGGCAAAATACAATGGGTAGGAAACAAGATAATTGCCCCAATGTATACCCAATGGACAATTGACATTAGGAGTATCACGATTGCGTTGCCGGTTATTAGCAGATTGCCGTGGTTAAACGCAGGTGTAAAACTTTAAAGTGTAATGACACCTAATTTATATGTCCATAAGGCCCAAATATGTAAGAGTTGAATATTAGGCTGGTTGTTTTTAGATAATCTGTGCTTATAAAAATCTTTCTCAGAATCAATAATTCACGTCGTGAATAAAATACGGAACCTCTTACTCGCTGAACAAGTTTTGTTTAAGCTGCAAGATCTAACATGATAAGACCCTCTCGAAACTAATCTGAAAGAATCGCAAAATTCACTCGACCATCATACTTCATTGTCTCAAGAAGACAGAAAGTTTAATAAGTTTTAAACTCCAGCGTATTTAGAAATCGTGAAATAAAAACACAAAATTAATTTGATCATTTTATTAGTTGAGTGTTTTTTAACACAACACGTAGGTACTAGTACTATGTTTTGGTTCAGTCGGGAACTTAACAAACTAAATACTAAATTTTGGTACTAGACAACGAGCATTGCACTCCCGTACAATACTAACGATAATTACGCATAATTATGCGTAATACATAATTACATATTACTTAAAACATATTACTCGTCCAAGCCAATAAGACGAACGAATCCCTCCTACATAAGGCGCCGCGTTCGCCTATGTACATTGTACATAGGTTGCAAAACATACAATTATGTTTTTGAAAAAAATTATTAATATATAATAGTATATTCTATAGTAGGTACTTATTGATAATAGCTTTGTTTATTACAGGAGAGAGCTAATTTTTAAATTAGGAACATAATATGAATTTATCAAAACTTGTTTGGAGAAGAAATTAGGATATATAGAACATATTTTTAGGTTAAACGGTGTCCAGATAATAGCCGAAAATATTTTTTTAAAGTTGTAAACATCAATATTAATATTTATTTACTATTAAATACTCGTAATTGACAAACATAAATATAAGTACCCGGAACATAACGTCCCGGTCATTCGTCTAATTAGCTTGGCCGGCTAGTAGTTGTCTAATTCAATAACATCTCTTCAACATATTAAACATAACATATGAAATGGCTAACTTTGTGTGTGGCTCATGCATAACGTGACCATACGTTCCGCTTTGGGCGGGATGTACCGCTATCAGGTCGTCTGTTCCGCTGTCCCCAGCAGAAACAAAAAAGCAGGACTTTTCCAAACAAACTAAAATTATATATCTACTAACTTGTCTACATCAAATACAATACATTTCAATTTGGTCGTGTTACATTGTTTCTACCCCTTACGGGAGATGCTCGATATCAACTCTATACTTAAGTCTATTCTTACTCTGAGCGCTGAACCGATTTTTCTGTAATAGCATACTTTGTGTCGAGAAATTATTTATTGGCTTTATTTTCATATTATTTTTATATTTATATACAAAAATTCCGTAAACGTCTCGCTTGGACACGAAAACAAAATGGTCACGTTACTCATGCACCCATTATTATGTTACTATCGACTATACTTAATGCCTTTTGGTGTGATATGAGTTGAGTAAAAAAATAGCTGCTTTTGAAGCGAAGTGTAAAAGCAATCTTACTAGAGTAAATTACAATGGAAAAATCTACAATTGTGAGTTTTTTTACATATTATATGAATTTTTAAATTATTTTATTATCTTCAGAAAAAATTCGTCTGCAAGAGATCTTGTTGAATATCGGAGTTTACACAAAGGGTTTTATCCAATCAAAGTTTAACTTTTCACCAAACCATATAACACCAACGGCATTTAACAAATAGTAGATCAATTTATTAGTTATTTTTAGACTATAATATTTACAGCACAGCTTACAACTAGGACATTATTATTATGAGTGTACATAACTTGATTTCATTTAGTGAACAGTAACAGTGTCTATTGCTAGAAGTGAGTGCGAAGAATTTTATCACAGGGAACAGTATGTTTAAGTATTTTATTATTTATATTAACGTTTTGAGACATCGATTTGAGTAAGACCAATATTTTTGAATATGACGTAACTGAATGTCGTTCAAAATTAACAAAAATACAATTATTGAATGAAGAATTCCAATTGTATGTTTTAAAACTCATTTGTAACGAAAAAGCTTTGATAACATCATATTCAATAATACGTTACCGACTGGTTTGATACAATTGTGACATTGTACATAGTAAATAAATTATATTACACAAAATACCTTTCATCGATTGCTAACTCACATTATTTGTAGTTTTACTATAATAGTTTGAAAGCACCACAAAGACTGTTCCGTTTCAAAGACGCATAGGATGATGTGAAATATAATATAAATTATGTGTGTGTGTGTAATTAAATGTGAAAGCAACACTATTTATAAAAAAAATTACATCCATACACTGCACAAATAACTATAACTAAAACCAGATTTTATATATTAAAAAAGACTGCATACAAGCTTTTCATACCAGCTTTATCCAACATAATAGTTTTCGCAGTTCGCACTATTTCAATGGAATCCGATTCTGTAACTATTCAAAACGTTATAAGCTATAACAACTATATGAGAAGATTAATAAAGGTGTAAGAATCGTTCCAGCCATTGTAATACAGCTTATTTTTGTTTGTAAATATTTAAAGTTCCATTTCATTCTTCATATCTACAATGGGCCTCATACTGGACATTAGCATTTAGTAAAAATATACAAAATAAGTGACATATCCTCGTACATACCACATAACACACCACATAATACAAAAAATGCTCTTTCGCTTACGAATTACAATAATAAGCTACATAATATATAAAAAAACAAAAAAGATTTATAACGGCGTATCAACATGAAAAATGCATTTTGCATGAATCTGCAACACGGAGATCTTCAAATTGAAACATATTTCATCACATTAATTTTAATTTTATACATTACAAATGCACATAAAGATTGATTTGTCTAGTCATGGTTTAAATTAAAACAAACAGAGTCTGTATGATTGCATTTAAATAACATGAATATTAACATATTTATATCTAAGTCTTATATTGCAAAAAACATTACATTAGGTACAATACCTACCAACCAATGTTCTGCAGATATTAATTGGCATACTTGATATTACCAAGTAGCTATACCGATAAATTTAATTTAATGCACTAGTAAAATATACAATTTATTAATCAACGTACTGAATTCAACGCACTTAGTGTACAAATATAAAAAATGAACAGACATACCTATCTACACATCTCTATTGTAAATTGGATTTTTAGGATAGATTGAACATTTCTTGTATTCCATGTATTTTGTATTTTATAGTACTCGTATAATCGTTTTGTCTGCTGAAGATTTGATCATAACGACTTTACTGATTGACGTCATAAACAGACGACAAAGATAAGTATCCTAATCGAACTTATGATTGAAAAGTATAGATTTTGTCCTGTTTAAAAATACTAAGCATTTACATACGATACCTAGCTATACACAATTTACAAATCTGTTGCCGCGACTACTAACTGTGTTGGAGATAACACAGCTAAAACAAAAAGGCACATAAAAATGCATTGTGTAAACAACTAATACAAAAAATACAACAGAACACAACTGAACACAACTTTTGTATTTGATCGATTTACCTCCTTTCGACACTAAAAACTAATGTTAATCGTGACAAATACTAACAACCACTAAGCAAATAATAATATGAAGTCTACCAATCCGCACTTGGCCAGTGTGATAGACTATGGCCTGTTCCCTCACATTGTGAGCGGAGACCCCGAGACTAGCAGTGGGACGATTATGGGTTGTTGCTCGCTTTTGCTCGCAGATGAATCATACTACATATTATTAAAGTAGACGAGAGGCTTCATCAAGACAATATGACATTACATAGAAAACGATAAAAGACAACGCTAATGGCATGCGCAAACGAATAACTTTTGTCCGCGGTTAACAAACCATAAAAGAAAGTCCTTTGGGGACTTACGAGGGACTGCAGATACAGTTAAAAAACAAGTTTTAATAGTATAGTGCTTACAGTTTCGGAAAAAAGTGGCTGTGACATACGGACGGATAGACAGACAGACATGACGAATCTATAAGGGTTTCGTTTTTTGAAATTTGGCTACGGAACCCTAAAAAGAGAAGACGTTTCCAAAGAGAATACTGCGCCATCCGTCAATATCCTCGCGAAGCACGGGAGATTAATCGCAAGCGAAACATTTAGTCCCTCGTATGCGTTAGTCGATACAGTTGTAAGCGTTCTATTTCGACGGGGACAAAAGTTCGAGGATGGTACTTCATCTACCCAGGCCCTAAGTCTTGTCTTGGAAGTAGGCCTAATGTGTAAGTTACTAGCTTCGCTAGTACATAGCGATCATTGTGAAGATAGTGCGGATCGATACGACCTAAAAATATACTATGCTTCAATCCAGTGTATTAATATCGTTTTTAAGAAGGCTCTAGCTAGAGTGACTTCACAACGCTCTTACAATGAATACCCTAGGAATGACAATTTATAATGAAAACGCGTTTTGGCTCTCATGGCTTGTTATTATCATTAAACAATCCCAATTTGCAAAACGAATTCGTCAGCATTTGCTTATGAATATACGAGTAATTGTATACTAAAATCACATGGATTTGAAATCCTTTTTGAGTAATATTCAAGTGAAAAGGGAATGAAATTCTTCATGTCTACAACGTCACGCTCAAATTCTATTACGCGATGTGTAGTCCAACCAACTTGAAAATGCTATCAAGGAACAGGGTTTTAGGGCATTCGTGCGTGTGCACCGCTTGTTTTCCCTTCCCTATACGAGTAAACAAGGGAGCAGGGATGTCACACTAATCTTGAACCGCATGCAATTAATATCCGAACAATAACGTTATTATATTAATGCTTCAAATCATTTTGCTTATTACGATTGATTTTTTGCTTCATTACGAATTCAGAAATTGGGCATTCGGTCTAGCGGGTGTGCACTGAAATAGACAAAGTAGTGTAACCATGTTGAAACCGCTTTAATAACGGAAAGCCGTTTTTTCTATATCCGCGTTTGGAACGCATTCGTGCGAGTGCCCTTGTCGTATTTATATCCTTTTCTGCTGTATGACACTAGATTTTCAATCATGAATAATTAAATAATCATATATCCGAAAGCAAATTAAAGTAATCATTTTTTATAGAAGAGATTTGTTACATCCAAATAAGTGGTCACTGAAATCAGACAACAATAATTTCGATGTGTTGTTGTTTAAGGATAATTAAAAGTAACTAATTTTCAGACAAATAAAAAAAACTTTATTACTTCTACAGTCATCATTATCCGAACTGTGACAACCCTACAGCTGAGCTAAATAGTCAGTGAGGTGTAGTCAAAGTTAAGTGTTTATAGGTTATTAAAATATTTATAACTTCAAAGAAAGCGTGTTAAATGAAGAACCCATTCTTCAATAGGTACCTACACTATCTACCTTTATAAAATAGTAGATAGGGCTGAATATTAATAATATTTATTTTGTATGAGAACAAAGAACAAAATTTTCGTGAATAAAGATATTTAAATAATAAATTTTATTTTATTTTTGTAGATTCCACATTCAAGATCAAAGGCTGTTACGAATCTATGAAAAGCGTTCTTATTTCATTCTTTCCTTACAAATACCCTCCGAACTTCATTAAATATCTCCTCTGAATTGTTCGATTTGTAAGCCCAAACGATGAAGAAAATACATTCATTAGACTTTGTGAAAATCTTTGTGATCACAGCTCAGTGGCCAAGTTTTGTTGAAGACCTACGAGGCGTATATTACAATTGATTACGTGTTTATTATTTACTCCGAATAAAATATACTGTTGTCTTTGCCTTTCAGTTTAAATAAAACAACTAAATATATTAAATATAACATCTTCTATCAAGCACAGGGTAGTTGTAAAATACTTTATTGGTAGGTATACGAGTGACAACGGAATAAACAATTAAAACTTTTCTTTTTAGCAACAAGTTGAAGTTCATTGAAGTGAAATAAAATTATATAACATTCACTAACAAGTCTTTAAGTTCGTCTGTTATACGTATATTTTTACCTAACCTAAATTTAATTTCGATGGGTTTATAGCTGCATAAACTAGTCTCTCGGACAATCATCTGATTACATAATGGTCGTGTCGGAGATATTGCATAAAATAATGAGAATAAAAAATTAAATAACAAATTAAAATATCCGAAACAATTACTTCAAATTAATGACAGGTACTTCACTAATTTCACTTAGAATATTCGGTGCAAGCGTTCTTGATACATCTAATTGTTCTTTAAAACAAGTTTATTACATTAATCGGAGCTGCTTTTACAAGGAATAATGTAACAATAGTTTTACATATAAATACTTGAGCTAATTTTGTAATAAGATACATATACATTGTTGCCATGATATAGCAACTTCACAAAATGATACAAAAAGTTTGATGCTTACAAACATTTCAAGTTATATTAGCTACGCAAATTGTTGAAATAAACATACATAATATATTTTGTTATATTTCGTGACATATCTGTAACTGCTGCATCTATTCGCCATCTCGAGAGACGTAAAATATTACAATAAAATAAAAACAAGTAAATTACAAGTTGTAAAAATTTTATAATTCCTGGGATAAAAATTAACATTTGTACATCACTACGTCACATCATTTATACACTGACTCTCGTTACAGTCACAAAGGAATAGTGCGTTAACAATCTTGATATTTGCAACTACGTATATCTTTCGTTTCACATTTCGAATGACTAGTGTATGCACTGCACTATGCGACTATTAGTCCTGTCTGGTTCGCACTCGTTACTAAACTATATTGTTATCCTTTACTTGCCTCTATATTTCTCGGTGGTAGCGTCTTCCAAGTTGCTGTCCCAATCGAATTCGGTGACACCATTGCGAGGCGACACCTCGCCCAGATGGCGCCACCGAAAATTAAAATCCGAATCCCGTTTTTTTAAAGCTTCGAACCTGTCGAACAAATATATCAAATTAAAGAGTTTTATTGTGATGTAATTAAAGATTATTCCTCCTCTCTTATCGCTGTTTAAATTGGCAGCATTAACGAAACAAACAATCTTTTGATTCGATCTACCAAGCTAGGATAATCTGAAGATTGCCTGAAAATTTCATCAAAATCGGTCCAGCCATTTTGGAGTCCATATTGACCATACACACACATAATTTCTTATGTATGTACTTATATGAATTACCGTAAATTATATCTTTCTAATATTTGAATAATGTAGCACCTGTATTTTCGCCATTTTTATGTGCCCGTAAAAATATACGCACGTAGGCAGTTTAAGAGGTTGGTTGACAAGCGACTAGTACGCGACATTCATTGCGGGCTCGTAAAAACTTCATCCGCCGTGTCGTCCTATATAAATTGAAGTGTATATCGGTTTCACGATCCTACTAAATTTTTACATTTCTCAAATAGCGATACAACGGCGTATAGTAACGTGGGCATACCGAGGGCGGGACTGCCTACAAAATTTTGGAGGCTTACAAGACAAATCTAATTTGGTTTTGCTCTTAGGAGTTTGAAATGGACCCAAACGTTTTGATTTGCTTCCCCTAAGACAAAACCCCCTGAAGCTAGGTACGCCTATGGCCACAAACATTAAGAAACAATTAAAGCGAGGTGAGTCAGTTATTGGCCAATTAAATCATTCTTCTGTTTTTGTCTAAAGTGCAAGAAATAAGAAGAGACAGAATTTCTGCAAGAAATGATATTTCGATTAATGATGATTAAAACTAAACGTAGGACCTTAGAGACGTATACGACAATATTTTATGTTGGATTTGCTATTTGGTTGCTTATTTATAGCTCCAGTGTATATACGAGTGTAGTAACTTCACTGACATATTGATAGGACATTTCGTAAATAAAATGCGAGGAAAGAAGTTTTTGACAACTTTTGTCAAGACGACCTTTTTACGCTTAGCCCAAAACGCGCTGTAATATCAACTGATATTACTGTGGCTGGTTATTGTTAAAGCATTAAAAATGTAATACAGCTAACTTTTGTTGCATATATTCCGACTTGTATTCCGATTTTACTTCAGAATCCTAAAAAGAAAGGATGAGGGCACGCTTTCAGATTTGGTTGGTTGGATTGGATTGGTTGGTTGGATATTTATTTAATATTTTTTTTTTTAAATGAGATTCATAAGGAATTGAGGGACCTTCTCAAATGTTAAAGGAATATGGCGATTCAGATATACAATATGATTTTCGAAGGCCAGTAATTAAAAGTCGTTTTTTTTTTGGTAAAATTTCGACCATTTTTTTATTGGTAAAATTTCGACTATTTTTTTAATGGAAATAGCCGGCAAACGAGCTGACGATCCACCTCATGGTAAGTCGCTATCGTCGCCCAATGCCCATGGATATCAGCAACACCAAAGGCATCACTATGTCATATCGTAGCGAACACTAACCTTTTGAGCATGAGATTCTTGGCAAACTCGTACAGCTCCAAGTCGAGAGAGTTGAGCCGCTTGATGTGGGCGACCTGCACCGGCGTCAGCGAGGCCAGGGTCGCTCCGGAGACGGTCGCGTTGTGCTGCGTGAACGGCACCGCGAACCTCAGGTTGAATGTCTCCTCGAACACGTACTGGGATATCTTGGGGAGGAGAAAATAAATAATAAATAAACGCTACACACTCATAGGCCCACACTAGGATTCTCTATGACGTGGGACTCGTGGGTGGGTGGGTACAACACACACATCCAGTCCGAGAACAGATTTTTTTATTACTCTTTTATATTACAGCTAAACCGGAAAGTCATAATGACGAGAATATTAATCTTTTCAGGGAAATTATTGGAGAATTTTCCGAAAAATACTTTCTAAAAATTGAAAATATTCCAGTAATTTCCCTTAAAAGGAAATTAATATTCTCGTCATTTTCTGGAAAGTAGAAAATAGTGCAATGTCATAATAATATTACTAAACATTTCAGTCGGTACTTTCTCGTATCAATAGATTTTTCGATTTTATTCACGCTTTTCGGTATCAAATTCGCTAATGCGATTTGCGTTCTATAATTTCTGATGATATGGTACTTTGGCGTTCATTGACTTCGCTTTGTTACGACATAAATACTAGTGTAACTTGCAATTAAGCAGCTGTTCGACTGTTCTAACAAATTATACAATGAAGCGGTCACAAACCGAGAGCTTGTGGGCTTGTGGAAACCTTTATGGTTGAGAGTGTAAGATGCAAGTATTCCTTCTTTTGCATTTAGTCAATTTGACGAGCGTGATGTTAAGAATTATATACTCTCTGTTTCGTCTGACTCCATCGGAAGTGACTGCATTAACCGTAATACGGTCATTTCTATCATCGATCACGTGACTCCTATTACTTCCAACATAATGACCACTTCCATCTCCTCTGGCTCATTCTCTACGGCTTGGACAGACGCGCAGTTCATTCCTATCCCTAAAGCTAATCCCTCGTCCTTTTCAGACTTTCGTCCTATCTCTATTATTCCATTCCTATCTCCTAGAAGGCCACATACCACCAACTAAGCTCCTTTCTTTCTAGGCACTATCTCTTAAATTCATCGCAATTCGGTTTCCAAATTTCGGAAATCACGGATGACATACGCGACGGTATGGATAATCGACAGGTTACGGTGTTGGCACTAATTGACTTCAGTAATGCCTTTGGCATCGTAAATTTTGACAATACTTCTTGCCGTTTTAAGCACTTTTAATATTTACCTCCTCCCTCTATTGACTAGTTTCTCAGTTATATGCAGTCGCCGGCAACGTACACAGTTCAAAGGACTTATGAATTTCGTAACAACATACCGCTTTCGTTGCAATCGCCGCAAAAGTAAGTTTGTATTAGTTTTAGTAGATAATTTTAAAAACTATCAATTAGGAGTATTTTACTTAATTACATTTAAGAGTATTTTAAACACTCCCATGAGGAGGCCTAGAGTATACTCCACCACGATGCTCCAGTGCAGATTGGTGGAGGACTAGTGGCCAACCCGAGTGGCAGAAGTTTTTATGCCATCCGAGGGCCTCTGATATGGCTTAACGACTGATAACTTATGATAACAACTGGGACCGACGGCTTTACGTGCCCTCCGAAGCTTGGAAGCGCTTAAGAATTTTTAAATCGCACGAGCATGTACACATACAGCTTAGACGCGATGGACACGAACACTTTTCTCAAAATTTAGTAGTATCGAGGTAGGATTACAGGATCCATTTTGTAGTAAAGAAACGAAATTGCTTTATTCGGCCGAATCGTCTTCTTGCAAACAGTTTTCCTACTAAATAGATTCTTGCAAAAACTGTTTCCGCAAAAACAAGATGTAGTCATGAGCCATGAGAATGACGTGGGTTTTCAGTACACTTGTTCGAAGTGCATAGCAATTTTTATATTCTCAAATCTTTTAGGACTTAAAAGTCCTGATTTGTCAGTATTCTATCGTCAGTTTCGTTCAGTCGAGCGAGACTCTACTTAGATGGGAAAATTTGGCATAATTTCTTGTAGGTATTATAGGAAGTTCCGACTCCACGTATGGTCTCCCTATTAATTCGTACTGGAGGAAATACATTGCGGAGAATTATCCTGACCCATCCTCTATCAAGATATGAAAACATACATCACCAAATTATTTTGAAACAATAAATCCTTTCCCATACAATAAAGCTTTTGTATAAATCAAATTTACCAACATAATAAAATTGATTCATTTCAGTATTTGCAGTACCTACTGCCAACACAATAACATTTTCATGGAAAACTTAATTTGCATTGCAAGTTATTAATATTTTCAATTATTTTGAATGGCAATAACTCCACAATTTAATTTATTACACAAAGAAATTGTTATGTTTTGTAACATTGAGGTTATTTATTTTGGTCAGTGATATTGGACTTATTATGTAGATAACATAATAATAGGGATGTTGGCTAATTTTAGGATTCAATTTTATTTTATAGATGTTCAAGAAAAAAATATTATAAAAATAATTGTGTTCAATTTAAAATCAAAAATTGATAAACAAAAATCAATATCAAATTTCCCACCAAAAACGTCACGTGACGTTGAATACTAGTTGTATTCAATACTAGCGGTCAATTGAAGTTCGATAAATTTGCATATAAAATACGGACAATGACGTCATATCTTCAAAATGGCGTTTTGAGGTCACATGACAGTGAGTACTATTTTTAACATTTTAAATTAATGTTATTTAATTAATGTGATTCATTTCGATTAAAGAATAATATTTTTGGTATTTAAATGTTACTATTAATCTTTTAAACATTTTATATTAGTTTACAGTTACTGTCAACATCCCTATTTGGTATAGTTAAAATTTACATGGAGAAGAAGTGCAAAAAGAAAATATTTATGTATGTACGAGGCGGAATTTTTGTAACCCCATCTGGAGGAAAAGTATTCTCAATACCGTAAACACTCTTAAGTCACTAGAGTCCTAAGCCAATGCTAGGCAATCCCACTTGGTGGTAAATGCCTAAATGGCGATTTGTCGCTGGTCTCCATGACCATTTACCTACCAAATATTCGCTTGCCTATTATGTACTTAAATATTTTAGTCATAAAGTACCTAAACAGACTATAAATCGTGTCATGAAGCCACATAGCGTATTCAATGTTGCAAATGAAACATAGGTAACAAACCAGGGATTTGTGTCCCCTACTTTTAACCTAAATCTCATTGGATTAAAATGTATTACGTAGTGGGAAAGTAACGAGCTCATATTAAATTACTGCTAAGAAGGGTTTACCGAACGCGACCCGATGTTCCATTACAGAGAAAGAGATAGCAAGACAGCCGATGTCACAGAGTAAATAGGTTTTACATATTAGAACAGTAGAATACAACGAACGTAACCAGTCGGGAAAGCGCGCGAATTCAGCTTGCAGATGAACATTTTATATTTGTGGTATATAAAATTAGGGTTTCTTTATAATGTAACATTATAATGTTATGTAATAATGCCAAACATTTAACAATAGCAATGAAATTAAGAGCTTTGTTATTGGATGCCGAAAACATCATACCAAACAAATAATCGGTGATTGCAATGAAGAAGCCATGGTAAACAAACCCATTAACTATCTGTGCCAAGAGAAATATCCCATAGAATTGTGCTAAATGAACGATAGTCAAAAACAATAACTTTCCACAGTTATATTTATAATACTAGTGGATACCCAGCGTGTACGCTAAGCAAAATTTTTTTGTATGGAAATAAAAACATGAGAGGTGTCAAGGGACACCCGGGTGGAACGAAGTTAATTTCGATTTAAGTATTGTTGTACAGCGCCATCTCTGTACAACTTTCTGAATCACGCTAGTAGCGCCATCTCTGTAAAACTCTCTGAATCACTTCAAAAAAAGTGTCGTCATTCGTAAGAATCAAAAAGTGTCGTATTTTTCCGTCTAGCCCCCTTTCACAACGCGCGATAAGGAACTTCGTTCCAAAAGTCGAACATAGAAAATATGCCTAATGCATTGTTTTAATGGTCTCAAACCATCTTCGCATTATTGCTTTTCAAATGGAACTATTTTGGAGCATATCGGTTGGTTGGTCACAAAGTCTATAAAGGACATCCGTACAAACATTTTTTGTGGATGGAATATATAATGGAATAGCCAGCAAACGAACTGACGATCCACATGGTAATCTATCGTCACCCATGGACATCAGCAACACCAAAGGCATCACTGATGCGTTGCCGGCCAAGAAAGAGAGAAGAAAAAGAAAGAAAGAACTGGCTCTCAAGCCCCCAGCCGGAACACGACCAGGCGTTTGGCAGCTGATTCATGTTTAATGATGGTAGCTATCCAGGCGAACCCCATGGAGAAATAATAATAGTGATAAAGGCAATTAACAATGCTCAAACCACTAAGGGACAACAGTTTTGAAGTAACTAAACTACTGTTGCATAGAGACTAGTAACCAACAGTACAATACCATTGCAAATCCATCATCGTTGAATATTCAGTCCCGCTATCAGAACTGACCCATTGAACCATTAATGTGATTTCCGGGCAGTCGGATAGACTTATCACATGTGATTTAGGGGCGAGGAGAGGACACGTTTGTAGGACAGTGTACGGCAAACTAAATATTGTATTTAAACAGGTTAGCAGATGTCCGATTGATAATATCTGGAGTTTCAGTTAGGCACAAAATAAATAATTGATTATATATATGTAACATGATTATGAGAAATACATAAGGCGTTTTCAATAATAATTTATCTATACATAATCTTTGGTTAACCTAGTAAGTATTTCAGAAACTTCACAATAGTTTTCTCCCCAGAGTTATTATTATATAAGATTTCCCCCCTTTCCCCCATTATGCTCCAGTGTGACCATATCTATTTTTCCACAAGCTTTCCAAAAACTTTTGCCACCATCTCCCATCGAACTCCCGATCAAATCCGATTTGGTTACGACACAAGTCACAACGCAAGCAAAAAGTATCCATGAATAGGATTGAATACGACAAATATTTCAAAGAGAACAGAGAATCGATCCCTATTCGGCACTAAGACTTAGGATTTATTACTAAGTCTCCTCGACTTTAAACTATAAAATCGCGCTGACGCAGATATGTTCGCTATAAAAAGCGGATTAAGAACTTCAGCTGATATCAGTGCAAGTATAAAAGCAAAGAAAAATTCTATCTTCCCAACACAATGTCGAACTCGGCTCCGTTCATCCATTGTCTAACTTCAATCGCGGGCTGTTACGATTCATTCATTGAATTGAAGTATGTTTTTAACGGATGCAATTTGTGGAGCTTTAACAAATTAAAAAAATCAAGATTGGGGGGATACTTTTTAAATTTATAATAATGAGAAGATCTCATCAAAAACATAAATGTGAAATGAGAGCCAAGTTAAAAAAAAGAATAGAGTTCTAAATAGGTGCCAAGTCTGTGTAGAAAATCCAAAAATTTTAGTCACAAGAACATGTAATTCAAGCTGTACATTTGACTTGGCTAGTTTTCATGTATCTACAGACTATATTATATTTGTATAGTTATCTTCGTTAAGTCTGTTAGGTTGATATAATACGTTATTTTTGTAAAATTTGGTTTGTTGGTAGCTAACTAATGAAAACACACATGGCGCTGTGTTACCAGTTCCCTTTTTTTAAATTGGCTGGATACGTTGCCGCGTGTCCAGACATACAATAGATTTAGAGACGTGACGTGATTATGGCTGTACTGCAAATGCTGTCACTAAACCGACAGTCTAGTAGCATGCTTCCCAAAATACCTATTTCGCGGTGTCTTTCAACAAAAGCTATCATATTAAACAAATCCATCTACTTATCTTTCATTTGAGTTTTGGTAACACTTGATCTTCTTAGCGGCCATTAAAATATATTAAAAATGGACATGACTCAATCCCACCTGGATTAATTTGATTTGATCACATTTTGAACGAAAAAAATTGTCAAGAATTTTAAATGTTGCCTTTAATTTGTAGAAAAGATTAAGTTATTATACATTTACGAGGGGCGGCTGTTCTGAGCCTAGGGCATTAAAAGTCTAGATAAAAATCTAAATAAAATTTATTTTTTAATATAGTCCCCCTGGACTTCAATGCACCTTTGACATCTTTTATAGAGGGCTTGTATCCCTTATAAAAACTAACCCGCGTCTTTGGCTAGAAAACGGCCGCCTTCATCTCTTCAGCATCCCCAAATCTTCGTCTTCGTAGGTCTTTTTTAAAATTTTTTACTAAAAAATAATCGCCAGGCGACAGATCTGGACTATAGGAAGGGTGGTTCAATTCATTGAAGCCAGTTTCTTGCAAGGCTTGCCTCGCAATGCGCGCCGTGTGAACCGGCGCGTTGTCTTGCAAAAATAAAATTCTTTGGTTGATTTTGCCTCTTCTTTTTTCGAAAATGGCTTCGCGAACTTTTTTTAAAAGCCCAGCATAATACTCCGCATTCATTGTAGTTTTTTTTGGAAGGTAATCTATGAGCAAAAATCCTTCGCAATCCCAAAAAATGGTGGCCATGAGTTTGTGAAGCTGATTTTCCCACCTTGAACTTCTTCGGCGGCTCTTCCCCTTCTCTATCACTGTATTGACTCCTGTTTTGATTCTGGATCATATAGTCGGATTTACGTTTCATCAACGGTGACAATACGAGTTAAAATTTCTTCCAAATTATCCTTGCACAAGTCTAAAAATTCTTCGGAAGTTTCAACGCGCCGCTGCTTGTCAAGTGGCGTGAGCATTTTTGGCACTCAACGCGCACTGACTTTATTCATATGCAAATGATTTTGCATAATGTCTCCAACTCGTTTCTTACTGACGCCCAGCTCTCCTGCTATCTGCCACAATTTTATTCGGCGATCGTCCAGTACAAATTTTTTTACTTTTTCGATGTTTTCATCAGTGACTGCGGTGTTCGGCTGACCCGAGCGGGGGTCATCTTCCAGAGTCTCTCTGCCTTGTTGGAATAGGCGTGTCCATCGTTTAACCGTGGTTGACGACGGTCCGGGTTCCCAGTATACACTAGAACTTTTTTCGAAAATTTCTTTTGCTGTTTTCCCCTTTTTTACGAGGAATTTAATGACGGCGCGATACTCAAATTTCGTTAAGTGCAGCGATGACTCAGACATGGTGATGTTCATGGTTTAATTACTCAAAGCGTAATGAAGCTAATGACGTGAAACTTCGCTTATATAGTGGTCAGATGTCGTTCAAGTAGTGACCCATCGGATGAGAAAATAGTACCACTGCAAGTACCTTAGGCTCAGAACTTTTCAGCCGCCCCTCGTATAGTACGGAACTTCACTACACAAACGAGATAAAGGATATGGAGATGGAGACTTAGCCGTATTTTCTATCTAGCAATCTCCATATTACTGAAGTAGCTGGGTTTATCCGAGTCATCCCATGAAACACAGCCCGTTCCATTGTCTAACTTTGCAAGCGGCCGATTCCGATTCATCAATTCCGGAACGACACTGTTTTCGATTGAATCGAACATCCCTGTTACCGACGGATGATTATGTATCGGAAACAAATTGTTTTCAATGACAAATCCATTCGCATGAAAATGTTCAAAGTGTAAAATAAATTACAGTCACTTTAGTTTATTATTTCAAGGCATCTTACGTTTTCTATGAGTATCATGCAGTTGTAATGTCTGTATAATGCAATAAAATCTCTAACTCAAACAGTAATAGTAGATAGATAATTGTATAATATACAACCATAATTATAACTACTCTACCGATTTGAGCTACTTCTTTTCTACTTAAGACTAGCTTATATTATTTAGCAACAGATTTAACGAATTTTGTGTATATCCTATACAATTATATTTTGTAATAAAACTGTGTGTGTAAATAACAATATTTTTCAGATATTAAAAAAATAGTTACCAATAAGATTCGGTAACTAAAAAAACGAACCTTCTGAAACTCTGTAAGCCCGAAGTACGCCATCGCGGCGAGGTTTCGTTTAGCCGACGCGAGCAGCACCCTGTCGCTCTCCGCGGACCTGTGCCTCAGGGTGCCGTTGTAGCAGCCCACCAGGGCCAGGTCCGCCAGCATGCGGGTCTGGCGGTTGTTCGCCAAGTTCCACGGGCAGGAGGCAAAGTCTTCCAAAGAGACACCGCGCCAGGATTCACCAGAGTAGCACGATGGGACCTCCGCAGCTGCGATAACAATGACAAAAATTATAATGATAAAGAATAAAGCATCATCGATATCTTAATTACATAAATCCGTTCAGCAGTTTGGAAGATATGAGGTTATAAATAATATTACACACATACATACAAGATACGCGCAACCAGACTGTCAGTCGGGAAATCGAAAATCGTACAGATTTCAACTTAACACTTTTAACATTATATTACTGCAACACCTACATATACCACTACAAACGACAGACATATAAATAGTATGTGGTAAGAGGGCCAACGGTCGATACGTGTCAAGTAGAGTTACATCATTAATTTTAAGCACCTGCAAATACATCACGTGTCATAAAATTGTATTAATAGATCAAGAGGTTCAAGCTACGTCATGTGATATTTTTCTACGAGTATGTCACATACTACACGTAACAACCGAAGTTTTATTTATACCGACAGTCTACACTTTCAAAGAAACAAAAGCCTCCGGTCCGAAAAACAAGATTTCTAAGAAATTTTAACAATTTGTCTCATGTCCGAATTAACATGTGATAATTTCAAAGCGTTCTTGTATCTTAAGTGACTGACAAAGTTAAGCAAAAGCGGGCGCGGTCGGTAGTTGGATGGGTGACCGCTAGTGGCAAAACATTATTGAGCGCCTTCGTGCTTCGGAGGACACGTAAAGCAGTCACGGTTGTTATCGTTTGATAACAGTCGTTAAGCCATGTCGCAGGCCCTAATGAAAACTTTCGACAATTTGGAAGCAGCGTAGTGGTGCTCTAGGCCTCCTGAAAGGGAAGAGCCCCGCCCAGAAGTGGGCCATTAATGGGTTGATGTTGGCCAGCTGTTGGCCGCTGAGGAGTTCCCTCGTCTGTAGTCAAACCTGAGCATATTATCAGGTCATTATTATAATAATGCACGTCATCGGAACCAAAGACATTTTGTAAAATTTCTGCTTTATAGGATGATAGGAAGTAGTTCTAATTCAGATTTGACTAAAGTTACTCGGGTATAAGAGTAAAACATTTTCCTAACCGTTTCAAAGATAAGCGAGATAAAGCTACTATCAAAAACTGAACGAAAACTTTACTGTATAAACTTTCCGATTTTCCAAATTTTAAGCAAAACTAAATAACTTCCAGGCACGCAAGGAACCGACCGTGGAAAACGTTTATGTATATTGTCGATTGTGGAACAAGTTTCCGCACTTAAAAATACTTCAACGCTATCATAATACAAACAGGGTTCGGTGTTCGCGAGCTAGCACGAACACTATCGATTGATGGTGTAGGTGGTATGTAGCTCTCCGAACCAGTTCAAATATTCAGATCACTTAGGCTTGAGCTGTTGTTGCAGCGGTAGGGTATTTCACCCGACTGCTTCATACTTGTTTCGTGTGTGTCTGAGAGACAGCGTTCGTGATACAGCTTTCGTGGTGGATGATAAATACTTTCGATGATGACTTCCGATGATGATGACGATTGCTCGCTTGTTGACTAGTAACGTAAAAAACTTTGCAAATAAATAAGCAGCGCAGGGATCAATGTACGAGATCATTAGAATTATTATTAGACTGCTCCGCGACTCGCGTATCAAAGTAAATAAATTACGATCTAACTTAAAGTAGGTATAATATTATATTGATGTTTAGTCATTAGCAGGGGCGGCTGTACTTTAAGTGCACTCGTGCGCCGAACTGCCAGATTTTAATACATACAAACGTTTATGAACGTTTGGAAAAATAAAACAAAAAATGTTTAGTAAATTATTTGATTAACGATCTATCCAATATTAACGAAATTATGATAAAACAATTTAAGCTCTTTGCTAAAGCATTTAGACTCAATTTCGCGGGACTCAATATTCCCGGTGCGCTAGCTCCGAGCGCACGGCGAGTGTTCATACAACTTCTATGAAATGCAACCGAAAACGCCTGGCGCGTGAGACAGAGCTAGTTCAATAGTAAATGTACGGCGAAATATGACCGCTTTCGAGCGCCGCACGAGCGCGCCGAAGATTACCGAGAGCGGGACGAAGTTTTGACGAAATTCGCGCGCGCATCGCCGGCAAGGAGTTTTTGTGTTTGCTAATCAATGATCTTCTATATTGTTAATTGTTTACATTCTGCAAAGATTTTTAATATTATATTATATAGTTACTGAGTTGTGGGACATTGTGCGTGAGTAAATAGATGTAAAAATGAGTACTAACTTTAACATTGACTTTATTAAGAGTAAAAACAAAACATTTGAACAAAAATTAGAAATAAAATCGGCAGGACCGCCCAGGCCATTTTTTAATTTGAAACAAGAGTGTAAATCGAAAAATATTTTTTTCTCTCTTGGCAGTCGTTAAAAATACGCTTATACAGTGCACCACCACTTCTAGGATCCACCAGCCGCCACTGGTCATTAGTACTGCTCAGTGCTCACTGACTCACGTCTTGTAGATCAAAATCCGAACACAAGTTAGGTATGTAATTACACTAATAGGCGCGAATTGAGCGGATCTGCTAGGTAGTTTTCATGGATCTGTTGGTTCGTTAACCGTGAGCTGAATTGCTTACGCTGTTATTAGATACCCACGTCTACTATTGATCAAGAAACTTGTGAAAGAATTTCATACAAAACTCGCATACCAAACTCCGCCTTTGTTTCAAGTATGCATGAACACAAGCCGGACTGGGTTGTTAAGAATTCTCTCCCCTCTGAATAGAAATTTTGAAACAAAAACTTTCAACTGTGCATGACAAAAAACTTGGAATTACGAACCGTTACATTCGCCACAATCAGAGACATATCTTGTGATTACATGACATTTTAATCATTTGGTTATTTTGTCAATACTAAGTGCGTGGCTTTTTAGTGATTCTGCCACCGTTTTGAAAAGTACTTCGAGGATTTTCACAAAAAAGAAACATAGATTTAGATTTGATAATAGTTATAGTGCATAGTGTATGATAGTTATGAAAAGGATTCCGTGCTCAAATTTTTAAAAATATTGCGGTGGTAAGTTATAATGTAAATAGTTAGAGCCTTGATAAAAAAAATCATAAAATCGGAGCCTATTTTATGTTTATTTTCTATCCAGATATTTTCACGCTATCGTGTTTTCATTCTCGAGCAGATTTAAGTCAAACAACAAATATCTATTGTATTTGCAATTGTATTTGTGTTACGTTAATAGCGTATAAACTCTACGAAAAATCAACCAAATTCCCGATGTACATCACCTTAAGGCGAAGAAAAATTTTTATTTTTCGATTCTACCATAAATGTAAACTAATTATTGTCAATACAAACTTCACGAATGAACGAACTTAAAAGCCAACAAAAAATTAAATTCATAAAATGTTCATAGTGAATTCAACATTTTATGTGCACTTAATTTTCTCGGATTGCAATGATGTCAACCGCCTTCAGCCGTTAAAATGTAGAGCCCGCCAAAAATTATGTGGGATAAATAAACTTTAACTTGGGACTTTTGGCAGTATGACGATGTAAAGTAAGGTAAAGGTTTACTGTAGAGTAAGATGTGTTTCTATTTGCACTTAAACACGTTTGGAGGAATCACTCTTAGATAAGGGTCTGTCTATTATTTCAAAATAACTATATTTTCTCAAGTGTTTATACATAGTTATTTACAGGATACAAAAACAGAAACTTTTATTTTTTTATTTTTGTCTCACTGTTTCTGTTTGTCTGGGCTAATGTGTGGAACGGCTTAACCGATTTTAATAGGACTTTCACTGGCATTCCGCACATTTTATCCCGGAATTTCCGCTTGATCAGGATTCACGCGGGAAAAATTCCCACACGAACGATGTCGCAGGCATAGCTAGGCAGGCATATTTATAAGAGGCAAATCGCAAATCGCAACTCTCAATCCGCCGAACACGGAATTCTACTTTAACAAGTTACAAAGTGGCGTTGAAAGATAGCTGAATTGCACCAATACAATGGCTCATTATTCTTATAAACGTCGGTATCTTGAATCATTAAAATTGTCAAGAGTCGTAATTTATAAATTACGAATGTCTTAAGCTGGCGGTTCGCGCCGCGACAGAGACAAGCGACCGAGACAAGAGACCGAGACAGGAGACCGCTATCGTCACTTGACCATATGCAATGAATAGGCATCAGTTCGCGAACGAGACCGAGACAGGAGACAGAGACGCGAGACCGGAGACCGCGCGACAGTCGCTGCCGTGGACTAGTAGTGTCTCGGTCTCGTCGTGTCGCGCTCGAATTAAACGTGTTTATTGATTGAAAATGACTTCGTTTCCTGACGACGACTGTGAGAAATTGATTGAACTGATCAGATAGCACCCTCCGATATACAATACTCAACTGGAGTCCTACAGAGACGAAAATTTAAAGAAAAATATTTGGAAAAACATAGCTGAAACCATAAATAAAACCTTCTTCTTCCTCCAATGGAAGTTCTAATTAGACAGTGTAAATTAATGGCACAGTACAACATAAGTAACTCCATCGACAGACTCTGAAATTGAATGAATTGTAGCTTTGGTCGCGGTCTCGGTCTCGACCCACAGTAGATGCTAAAGAGACCGAGACACTTGTCGCGGTCTCCTGTCTCGGTCTCTTGTCTCGGTCGCTTGTCTCTGTCGCGGCGCGAACCGCCACCTTTAGAG
>OZ010685.1:13183227-13536657 GCA_963932265.1 Thymelicus lineola
GCCGCCGAGATATTTTGATTTAAAAATTTTCAATTTTCGAGGTGACTTTGCGGGGTCGGATTGCGTTGGGTTTTAAACTTTTTTGTGATTTTTTTTCTTTGTTGCCTTGGACCTATCCTCAATTTTGACGTTTGGGGTATATTTTTTTTTTCTCCAAGATGGCGGACCCTGTGGCGGCCATATTGTAAAACGTATGAAAAATCGCGTTTTTTGAAGGAAAAAATTTTTAGGTTGACAACATTTGAGGGGGTCACTTTGTATGGGGCGGTTGTGGGTCTTGGTCTGAAGTGTTGCCAGGTTACGTTGATTTTTTTTTCATTCATACATTTTTGTGAACTTTCTATTCAAAAATATAAAAAGTAGAAGGAGAAACATTTTTAATCAAAAAATTTCACCAAAAAATTTTTAGTGGCGGTCGTAATGACATTTGACCATTTTCATCTAAATTAACTGGCAACACTGGGAGCTAGAATTTTTTTCCCCGTTTTTTCACATTTCGAGTAGCCCAGCCGAAAGTATCGGTGCGGGGTTATAATGATGTATGGAAAAGTTGCTTGACTACTTATGGTCACTATGGGAAAAATCCGACCGTTCGAAAATTCAAGATGGCGGCCGCTCCGCGATTGTCAACTTTATTATTTATGTGTGCACCTACCCAATATTGGTGTCATTTTCGAATAATTTTGGGACGACTAATACGATGAAATTAGAAAAAATTGAAAAAACAAGATGGCCGCCGAGATATTTTTCTTTAAAGTTTTGAAATTTTAGAGGTGACTTTGTGGGCTCGCATCGGGGCAGTTTTTCAACTTTTTTATAATATTATTTTTGTTTTCTCTTATGAGTATCCTCAATTTTGATATTTTGGGGATAATTTTTTTTTTCAACAAGATGGCGGAACCCATGGCGGCCATTTAGTAAAATGTACGAAAAATTGCATTTTTTGAAGGAAAAAATTAGTAGGTTGGCAACACTTGAGGGGGTCACTTTGTATGGGGCGGTTGTGTAACTTGACCGAAAGTGTTGCCATGTTTGGTTTTTCTTTTCTTCGCTCATACAATTTTTTGGACTTTCCATTCAAAAATATGAAAAGTAGAAGGAAAAATATTTTTAATCAAAATATTTTACCAAAACATTTCAAGTGGTCGTCGTAATGACATTTGACCATTTTCATCTTAATTTACTGGCAACACTGGAGTCTAGAATTTTTTTCACTTTTCGAGTAATAGAGCCTAAACTATAGATCAAGAGCATAAGAAATGTATGGGAGATATTTCTCAATTAAATCATTTGTTTTGGGGAAACAATAAAATTTCAGTGTTGCCATACAAAAAATAATAATTTTCATACAAATTTATTTTTGGATTGAATATTTCGCTACTATAATGTATAAGGCATTTGTAGGCACTAATATTTTGTGAATTTTGGTGAAAAAAATTAAAGTGTTGCCATACAAAAAATAATAATTTTCATACAAATGTTTTCTTTTTTCAAATATTTGAGGCGGTTGTCTTCATTTGATGGCCTTATAATGTATGGGGCGATTGTAGGTTCTGATGGTTTGTAAATTATGGTGAAAAAATATTTTAGGGCTGCCATACAAAAAATAAAAGTTTTCATACAAATGCACTTTTTTATGTAATATTTCAGGCTATTTCATAAATCTTATGTCATTACAATACATCAGGAGGTTTTTGGTACTTATAGATCGTACACATCGGAGGAAAAATGTCGCAGTGTTGCCACATAAAAATATTAATTTTCATACAAATGTATTTTGTGTCGAATATTTCAGATTGTTTGTCCATTGAATGTCAATACGATGTATGAGGCGTTTAATAGTCTTAGGGGTTATTATAAGTTATCAACTAGCTGACCCGGCAAACTTTGTACCGCCTATTAATTTCTCCTCCTCCCTCTCCATCGCTTTCCTTCCCCTCTACCTCCCCCTTGCCCTCCCTCTCCCACTACCTCTCCTCCTCCCTTTCCCTCCCGTCTCCCTACTTCTCCCCCTCTTACCCTTTCCCTCACTGTTTCCCCCTTCCACCCTCTCCCGCTCCTTCTCCGTCTCCCCCTCCCTCTTCCTCTCTCTCCCTCTCCTTCTCCCTCTTCTTCCCCCTCTCCCTCCCTCTCGATCTCCCTCCCTCTCCCGCCCATTCTTTCTCCGTCTACCTCTCCCTCTCCCTTTCCTTCTCCCTCACCCCTTCCCTCTCCCTCTCATATTCTGTTAATCATGCCAAAAAAATAGACAAACCAAAAGTAGTAGTTTGAAGCCAAACATTTCGCAAACATACCCCTGAATCGAAAAATAAATTTCCAAGACCGATGACAATTTTGAAAAAAACTATTTATTTATTTTGTCTTTTGCGAAAGAGAAAGGCACGCGCGCTGCTTTAGCAGCGCGCGCCCCACGCGAAAACCTAGTTATTATAATATATAATCCTAGACTTACGGGGAGTGAACTATATAATTGTTCTCCCAGAAGGAGGCGAGATGGGATTTTGTTGTCTATGGCGAAAGTTCTCCATCTCCTCCCGACACCTCGGGAAAAATCTGACATTTCCCATTTTCAAGATGGCGGCTGCGCGGCGATTGTCAACTTTTTTGTTTATGGCCTTTTGCCCAATGTTTTTGGAGGTTTTCGTAAAGTTTAGGAAGGGAATTACGAAAAAATGAGAAAAAAATTAAAAAACAAGATGGCCGCCGAGTTATTTCGGTTTGAATTTTTGCCATTTTAGAGGTGACTTTGAGGGGTCGCATCGGAGTGGTTTTTCAACTTTTTGGCGATATTTTTTTTGCGTTGTCTTGAAACTATCCTCGATTTTGATATTTTGGGGATATTTATTTTTTCGACAAGATGGCGGACGCAGTGGCGGCCATTTTGAAAAATGTACGAAAAATGACATTTTTTGGGTGCATTTTTCTTCTGGTTGGCAACATTTGAGCGGGTCCCTTTGTTCCGGGCGGTTGTGTAACTTGACCCAAAGTGTTGCCAGGTTTTACTTTTTTTATCTTCGTTCACACATTTTTTTGGACTTTCTATTCAAAAACATGAAAAGTAGAAGGAGCAATATTTTTGATACAAATGTCACACAGGAAACCGTGTCGCGGTCGTCGCTATGACATTTGACCATTTTCGTCGATGTCGACTGGCAACACTGACTGCTGGAATTTTTTTTTCGTTTTATGAAAACCCGAATTGATCTCCCAGAAGGAGTAGTGGGGGGTGAGTACTTTGTATGGGAGAATTTTTTGTTCACCTCCGGATCTATGGGAAAAATCCGACTTTTCGAAAATCCAAGATGGCGGCCGAGGTGAAATGATCAACTTTTTTTTTTATTATGCAGCTACCCGAGATTGGTGTCGTTTTCGGCTAATGTTGGGAAAAGTGTTACGAAAAATTTGGAAAAATTTGAAAAAACAAGATGGCCGCCGAGATATTTTGATTTAAAATTTTTCAATTTTCGAGGTGACTTTGCGGGGTCGGATTGCGTTGGGTTTTAAACTTTTTTGCGATTTTTTTGCTTTGTTGCCTTGCATCTATCCCCAATTTTGACGTTTGCGGTATATTTTTTTTTTCTCCAAGATGGCGGACCCCATGGCGGCCATTTTATAAAATGTACGAAAAATTGCATTTTTTGAAGGAAAAAATTTTTAGGTTGGCAACATTTGAGGGGGTCACTTTGTATGGGGCGGTTGTGGGTGTTAGTCTGACGTGTTGCCAGGATACGTTGATTTTTTTTTTGTTCATACATTTTTGTGAACTTTCTATTCAAAAATATGAAAAGTAGAAGGAGAAACATTTTTAATCAAAAAATTGCACCAAAAAATTTTTATTGGTCGTCGTAATGACATTTGACCATTTTCATCTAAATTAATTGGCAACACTGGGAGCTAGAATTTTTTTTCCCGTTTTTTCACATTTCGAGTAGCCCAGCCGAAAGTATTGGTGGGGGGTTATAATGATGTATGGAAAAGTTGCTTGACTACGTATGGTCACTATGGGAAAAATCCGACCGTTTGAAAATTCAAGATGGCGGCCGCTCGGCGATTGTCAACTTTTTTATTTATGCGAGCACCTACCCAATATTGGTGTCATTTTCGAATAATTTTGGGACGACTAATACGATGAAATTAGAAAAAAAATAAAAAACAAGATGGCCGCCGAGATATTTTTCTTTAAAATTTTGAAATTTTAGAGGTGACTTTGTGGGCTCGCATCGGGGTGGTTATTCAATTTTTTTCTAATATTATTTTTGTTTTCCCTTGAAAGTGTCCTCAATTTTTATATTTTGGGGATAATTTTTTTTTCAACAAGATGGCGGACCCCGTGGTGGCCGTTTTGTAAAATGTACGAAAAATTGCATTTTTTGAAGGAAAAAATTAGTAGGTTGGCAAAACTTGAGGGGGTTACTTTGTATGGGGCGGTTGTGTAACTTGACTGAAAGTGTTGCCATGTTTGGTTTTTCTTTTCTTCGTTCATACAAATTTTTGGACTTTCCATTCAAAAATATGAAAAGTAGAATGAAAAATATTTTTAATCAAAATATTTTACCAAAACATTTCAAGTGGTCGTCGTAATGACATTTGACCATTTTTATCTTAATAAACTGGCAACACTGGAGTCCAGAATTTTTTTCACTTTTCGAGTAGTTGAGCCTAAACTATAGATCAGGAGTATAAGAAATGTATGGGAGATATTTCTCAATGAAATCGTTCGTTTTGGGGAAACAATAAAATTTTAGTGTTGCCATACAAAAAATAATAATTTTCATACAAATTTATTTTTGGATTGAATATTTCGCTACTATAATGTATGGGGCATTTGTAGGTACTGATAGTTTGTGAATTTTGGTGAAAAAAATTTCAGTGTTGCCATACAAAAAATAATAATTTTCATACAAATCATTTATTTTTTCAAATATTTGAGGCGGTTGTCTTCATTTGATGGCCTTATAATGTATGGGGCGATTGTAGGTTTTAATAGTCTGTAAATGATGGTGAAAAAATATTTTAGGGTTAACATACAAAAAATAAAAGTTTTCATACAAATATACTTTTTTATGTAATATTTCAGGCTATTTCATCAATCTTATGTCCTTACAATATATCAGGAAGCTGTTGGTACTTATAGGTCGTACACAGCGGAGGAAAAATATTGCAGTGTTGCCATATAAAAATATTAATTTTCATACAAATGTATTTTGTGTCGAATATTTCAGATTGTTTGTCCATTGAATGTCAATACAATGTATGAGGCGTTTATTAGTATTAAGGGTTATTATTTTTATTATTATTATTATCAACTAGCTGACCCGGCAAACTTTTCAAATTGATAGGCTATCAATTTCTCCTTCTCCCTCTCCATCGCTTTCCTTCCCCTCTTCCTCCCCCTCTCCCTTCCTCTCCCTCTCCATCTTCCTCACCCCTCCCTCACCCTCTCCCTCTCCCGCTCACTCTCTCTACGTCTACCTCTCGCTTTCACTTTCCCTCTCCCTCTCTCACACCTCCTCCCTCTCCCACTCCCTCTCCCTCTCATATTCTGTTAATCATGCCAAAAAAAATAGACAAACCAAAAGTAGTAGTTTGAAGCCAAACATTTCGCAAACAGACCTCTGAATCGAAAAATAAATTTCAAAGACCAATATTTTTGAAAAAAAAAACTATTTATTTATTTTGTCTTTTGCGAAAGAGAAAGGCACGCGCGCTGCTTTAGCAGCGCGCGCCCCACGCGAAAACCTAGTTATAATATATAATCCTAGACTTACCACCGTGATAACTATATAATTGTTCTCCCAGAAAGAGTCGAGATACAACTTTATTGTCTATGGCGAAAGTTCTCCATTCCCTCACCACACCTCGGGAAAAATCTGACATTTCCCATTTTCAAGATGGCGGCTGCGCGGCGATTGTCAACTTTTTTGTTTATGGCCTTTTGCAAAATGATTTTAGGGTTATTCGTAAAGTTTAGGAAGGAAGTTACGAAAAAATGAGAAAAAATTGAAAAAACAAGATGGCCGCCGAGTTATTTTGGTTTGAATTTTTTCCATTTTAGAGGTGACTTTGCGGGGTCGCATCGGGGTGGTTTTTCAACTTTTTGTTGATATTTTTTTTGTGTTGTCTTAAAAGTATCCTCGATTTTGATATTTTGGGGATATTTATTTTTTCGACAAGATGGCGGACGCGGTGGCGGCCATTTTGAAAAATGTACGAAAAATGACATTTTTTGGGTGCGTTTTTCTTCTGGTTGGCAACATTTGAGCGGGTCCCTTTGTTCCAGGCGATTATGTAACTTGACCCAAAGTGTTGCCAGGTTTTATTTTTTTTATCTTCGTTCACACATTTTTTTGGACTTTCTATTCAAAAACATGAAAAGTAGAAGGAGCAATATTTTTGATACAAATGTCACACAGGAAACCGTGTCGCAGTCGTCGCTATGACATTTGACCATTTTCGTCGATGTCGACTGGCAACACTGACTGCTGGAATTTTTTTTTCGTTTTACGATAACCCGAATTGATCTCCCAGAAGGAGTGGTGGGGGGTAGATACTATGTATGGGGGAATTTTTTGTTCACCCCCGGATCTATGGGAAAACTCCAACTTTTCAAAAATCCAAGATGGCGGCCGAGGTGAAATGACCAACTTTTTTTTTTACTATGCAGCTACCCAAGATTGGTGTCGTTTTCGGCTAATGTTGAGAAAAGTGTTACGAAAAATTTAGAAAAATTTGAAAAAACAAGATGGCTGCCGAGATATTTTGGTTTAAAATTTTTCAATTTTCGAGGTGACTTTGCGGGGTCGGATTGCGTTGGGTTTTAAACTTTTTTGCGATTTTTTTGATTTGTTGCCTTGCATCTATCCCCAATTTTGACGTTTGGGGTATATTTTTTTTTTCGCCAAGATGGCGGACCCCATGGCGGCCATTTTATAAAATGTACGAAAAATTGCATTTTTTCAAGGAAAAAATTTTTAGGTTGGCAACATTTGAGGGGGTCACTTTGTATGGGGCGGTTGTGTGTTTTGGTCTGAAGTATTGCCAGGTTATGTTGATTTTTTTTTCGTTCATACATTTTTGTGAACTTTCTATTCAAAAATATAAAAAGTAGAAGGAGAAACATTTTTAATCAAAAAAAATCACCAAAAAATTTTAAGTGGTCGTCGTAATGACATTTGACTATTTTTATCAAAATCAACTGGCAACACTGGGAGCTAGAATTTTTTTTCCCGTTTTTTCACATTTCGAGTAGCCCAGCCGAAAGTACTGGTGGGGGGTTATAATGATGTATGGAAAAGTTGCTTGACTATCTATGGTTACTATGGGAAAAATCCGACCGTTCGAAAATTCAAGATGGCGGCCGCTCGGCGATTGTCAACTTTTTTATTTATGGGAGCACCTACCCAATATTGGTGTCATTTTCGAATAATTTTGGGACGACTAATACGATGAAATTAGAAAAAATTTAAAAAACAAGATGGCCGCCGAGATATTTTACTTTAAAGTTTTGAAATTTTAGAGGTGACTTTGTGGGCTCGCATCGGGGTAGTTTTTCAACTTTTTTATAATATTCTTTTTGTTTTCCCTTGAAAGTGTCCTCAATTTTGATATTTTGGGGATAATTTTTTTTTCAACAAGATGGCGGACCCCATGGCGCCCATTTTGTAAAATATACAAAAAACTGCATTTTTTGAGGGAAAGAAATTAGTAGGTTGGCAACACTTGAGGGGGTTACTTTGTATGAGGCGGTTGTGTAACTTGACCGAAAGTGTTGCCATGTTTGGTTTTCCTTTCCTTCGTTCATACAATTTTTTGGACTTTCCATTCAAAAATATGAAAAGTAGAAGGAAAAATATTTTTAATCAAAATATTTTACCAAAACATTTCAAGTGGTCGTCGTAATGACATTTGACCATTTTCATCTTAATAAACTGGCAACACTGGAGTCCAGAATTTTTTTCACTTTTCGGGTAGTTGAGCCTAAACTATAGATCAGGAGTATAAGAAATGTATGGGAGATATTTCTTAATTAAATCATTCATTTTAGGGAAACTATAAAATTTCAGTGTTGCCATACAAAAAATAATAATTTTCATACAAATTTATTTTCGGATTGAATATTTCGCTACTATAATGTATATGGCATTTGTAGGTACTGGTATTTTGTAAATTTTGGTGAAAACAAATTCAGTGTTGCCATACAAAAAATAATAATTTTCATACAAACGTATTCTTTTTTCAAATATTTGAGGCGGTTGTCTTCATTTTATGGCCTTATAATGTATGGGGCGATTGTAGGTTCCAATAGTCCGTAAATGATGGTGAAAAAATATTTTAGGGTTGCCATACAAAAAATAAAAGTTTTCATACAAATGAACTTTTTTATGTAATATTTCAGGCTATTTCGTCAATCTTATGTCATTAAAATATATCAGGAGGTTGCTGGTACTTATAGATCGTACAAATCGGAAGAAAAATGTTGTAGTGTTGCCATATAAAAATATTAATTTTCATACAAATGTATTTTGTGTCGAATATTTCAGATTGTTTGTCCATTGAATGTCAATGCAATGTATGAGGCATTTATTAGCATTAAGGGTTATTAATAGTTATTAATTAGCTTCTCCCTCTCCATCGCTCTCCTTCCCCTCCCCTCTCCCTACCTCTCCCACTCCCTCTTCAACTTCCATTCGCTACCTCCGTCATCCACTCCCTCTTCCTCTCTCTCCCTCTCCCTCGTCCTCTCTCTCCCTCTCCATCTTCCTCCCTCTCACTCTCCCTTCCTCTTCCACCCACCCTCTCTACGTCTACCTCTCCCTTTCCCTCTCTCTCTCCTTCACTCCCTCCCTCTCCTTCTCGCTCTCCGTCTCCCTCACCTTCTCCCTCTCATATTCTGTTAATCATGCCGAAAAAATAGACATACCAAAAGTAGTAGTTTGATTTCGCAAACAGACCCCTGAATCGAAAAATAAATTTCAAAGACCAATATTTTTGAAAAAAAAACCTCTTTATTTATTTTGTCTTTTGCGAAAGAGAAAGGCACGCGCGCTGCTTTAGCAGCGCGCGCCCCACGCGAAAACCTAGTTATAATATATAATCCTAGACTTACCACCGTGATAACTATATAATTGTTCTCCCAGAAAGAGTCGAGATACAACTTTATTGTCTATGGCGAAAGTTCTCCATTCCCTCACCACACCTCGGGAAAAATCTGACATTTCCCATTTTCAAGATGGCGGCTGCGCGGCGATTGTCAACTTTTTTGTTTATGGCTTTTTGCCAGATGTTTTTCGGGTGTTTTGTTAAGACTGTGAATAGAATTAAGAAAAAATGAGAAAAAATTGAAAAAACAAGATGGCCGCCGAGTTATTTTGGTTTGAATTTTTTCCATTTCAGAGGTGAGTTTGCGGAGTCGCATAGGGGAGGTTTTTCAACTTTTTTGCAATATTTTTTTTGCATTCGCTTGAAAGTATCCTCGATTTTGATATTTTGGGAATATTAATTTTTTCGACAAGATGGCGGACGCGGTGGCAGCCATTTTGAAAAATGTACGAAAAACGACATTTTTTGGGTGCATTTTTCTTCTGGTTGGCAACATTTGAGCGGGTCCCTTTGTTCCGGGCGGTTGTGTAACTTGACCCAAAGTGTTGCCAGGTTTCATTTTTTTTATCTTCGTTCACACATTTTTTTGGACTTTCTATTCAAAAACATGAAAAGTAGAAGGAGCAATATTTTTAATCAAAAATTCGCATGGGCAAACGTGTCCTGATTGTCATAATGACATTTGACCATTTTCGTCGATGTCGACTGGCAACACTGACTGCTGGAATTTTTTTTTCGTTTTACGAAAACCCGAATTGATCTCCCAGAAGGAGTGGTGGGGGGTGAGTACTTTGTATGGGAGATTTTTTTGTTCATCCCCGGATCTATGGGAAAAATCCGACTTTTCGAAAATCCAAGATGGCGGCCGAGGTGAAATGACCAACTTTTTTTTTATTATGCAGCTACCCGAGATTGGTGTTGTATTCGGCTAATGTTGGGAAAAGTGTTACGAAAAATTTGGAAAAATTTGAAAAAACAAGATGGCCGCCGAGATATTTTGATTTAAAATTTTTCAATTTTCGAGGTGACTTTGCGGGGTCGGATTGCGTTGGGTTTTAAACTTTTTTGCGATTTTTTTGCTTTGTTGCTTTGCATCTATCCCCAATTTTGACGTTTGGGGTATATTTTTTTTTTCGCCAAGATGGCGGACCCCGTGGCGGCCATTTTATAAAATGTACGAAAAATTGCATTTTTTGAAGGAAAAATTTTTTAGGTTGGCAACATTTGAGGGGGTCACTTTGTATGGGGCGGTTGTGGGTCATAATCTGAAGTGTTGCCAGGTTACGTTGATTTTTTTTTTGTTCATACATTTTTGTGAACTTTCTATTCAAAAATATGAAAAGTAGAAGGAGAAACTTTTTTAATCAAAAAATTTTACCAAAAAATTTTTAGTGGTCGTCGTAATGACATTTGACCATTTTCATCTAAATTAACTGGCAACACTGGGAGCTAGATTTTTTTTCCCCGTTTTTTCACATTTCGAGTAGCCCAGCCGAAAGTATTGGTGGGGGGTTATAATGATGTATGGAAAAGTTGCTTGACTATCTATGGTTACTATGGGAAAAATCTGACCGTTCGAAAATTCAAGATGGCGGCCGCTCGGCGACTGTCAACTTTTTTATTTATGTGAGCACCTACCCAATATTGGTGTCATTTTCGAATAATTTTGGGACGACTAACACGATGAAATTAGAAAAAAATTGAAAAACAAGATGGCCGCCGAGATATTTTTCTTTAAAGTTTTGAAATTTTAGAGGTGATTTTGTGGGCTCGCATCGAAGTAGTTTTTCAACTTTTTTATATTATTATTTTTGTTTTCTCTTGAAAGTGTCCTCAATTTTGATATTTCGGGAATATTTTTTTTTTCGACAAAATGGCGGACCCCGTGGCGGCCATTTTGTAAAATGTACGAAAAGTGGCATTTTTTGAACGAAAAAATTTGTAGGTTGGCAACATTTGATGGGGTCACTTTGTATGGGGCAGTTATGCAACTTGACCGAAAGTGTTGCCATGTTTGGTTTTTCTTTTCTTCGTTCATACAATTTTTTGGACTTTCCATTCAAAAATATGAAAAGTAGAAGGAAAAATATTTTTAATCAAAATATTTTACCAAAACATTTCAAGTGGTCGTCGTAATGACATTTGACCATTTTCATCTTAATAAACTGGCAACACTGGAGTCCAGAATTTTTTTCACTTTTCGAGTTGTTGAGCCTAAACTATATATCAGGAGTATAAAAAATGTATGGGAGATATTTCTTAATTAAATCATTCGTTTTGGGAAAACAATAAAATTTTAGTGTTGCCATACAAAAAATAATAATTTTCATACAAATTTATTTTTGGATTGAATATTTCGCTACTATAATGTATGGGGCATTTGTAGGTACTGATATTTTGTGAATTTTGGTGAAAAAAATTTCAGTGTTGCCATACAAAAAATAATGATTTTCATACAAATGTTTTCTTTTTTCAAATATTTGAGGCGGTTGTTTTCATTTGATGGCCTTATAATGTATGAGGCGATTGTAGGTTACAATAGTTCGTAAGTGATGGTGAAAAAATATTTTAGGGTTGCCATACAAAAAATAAAAGTTTTCATACAAAATGTACTTTTTTATGTAATATTTCAGGCGATTTCATCAATCTTTTGTGCTTACAATATATCAGGAGGTTGTTGGTACTTATTGATCGTACACATCGGAGGAAAAATATTGCAGTGTTGCCATATAAAAATATTAATTTTCATACAAATGTATTTTGTGTCGAATATTTCAGATTGTTTGTCCATTGAATGTCAACACAATGTATGAGGCGTTTATTAATATAAACAGTTATTATGAATTATCAACTAGCTGACCCGGCAAACTTTGTACCGCCTAATAATAATAATAAGGTCACAGGGCAGCTTGTGGCGAGCTGTAGTGAGTAGCAACACTATGGACAGTCTCAAAGGGGCCTCTACGTGTTGGATCTGTGTCCGCCTTACCTCTACCGGGTCCGCTTACATTTTAGACCCGAGATTTTATTGAGATACATAATAATAATATATTTATTTGCATAAAATTGGTACACACATGTTGTTATGATTTTAAAATTAGTTCTTAATTTTAACCACAGCGTGGTATGCAAATACAGAAAAAAAGTAATACTATTTCAACATCAGTGTAAATTACTTATCTATGCAATCCAATTCATATTAATCCTATCAATCACTCCCTCTCTCTCCGTCTCCCTCTCCCTATACCTCTCGATCTCTTCTATCTTCTATACCTCTCCCTCCCTCTCCCTCTCCCCCTGCCTTTCACTCTGCCTATCCGTCTCCCCCTTCCTCTCCATATCCCTTCCATTCCCGCTCCAACTCCCTCTCCTTCTCCCCCTCCGTCTCCATTTCCTCCCCCTCTCTCTCCCTCCCTCTGTTTTTCCGTCTTCCTCTTCTAGACCTCTCTCGCTCCCTCTCCATCTCCCACTCCCTGTCCCTCCCTCTCCCTCCATCTCCTCTCCATCTCAAGCCAAATATGTCGCAAACAGACCCCTGAATCGAAAAATAAATTTCCAAGACCGATGACAATTTTGAAAAAAACTATTTATTTATTTTGTCTTTTGCGAAAGAGAAAGGCACGCGCGCTGCTTTAGCAGCGCGCGCCCTACGCGAAAACCTAGTTATAATATATAATCCTAGACTTACCACCGTGATAACTATATAATTGATCTCCCAGAAGGAGGCGAGATGGGATTTTGTTGTCTATGGCAAAAGTTCTCCATCTCCTCCCGACACCTCGGGAAAAATCTGACATTTCCCATTTTCAAGATGGCGGCTGCGCGGCGATTGTCAACTTTTTTGTTTATGGCCTTTTGCCCAATGTTTTTGGTGGTTTTCGTATAGTTTAGGAAGGGAATTACGAAAAAATAAGAAAAAAATGAAAAAACAAGATGGCCGCCAAGTTATTTTGGTTTGAATTTTTTCGATTTTAGAGGTGACTTTGAGGGGTCGCATCGGGGAGGTTTTTCAACTTTTTTGCAATATTTTTTTTGTGTTCGCTTGAAGGTATCCTCTTTTTTGATATTTTGGAGATATTTATTTTTTTTACAAGATGGCGGACGCGGTGGCGGCCATTTTGAAAAATGTACGAAAAATGACATTTTTTGGGTGCAATTTTCTTCTGGTTGGCAACATTTGAGCGGGTCCCTTTGTTCCGGGCGGTTGTGTAACTTGACCCAAAGTGTTGCCAGGTTTTATTTTTTTTATCTTCGTTCACACATTTTTTCGGACTTTCTATTCAAAAACATGAAAAGTAGAAGGAGCAATATTTTTAATCAAAAAATGGCATGGGCAAACGTGTCCTGATTGTCATAATGACATTTGACTATTTTCGTCGATGTCGACTGGCAACACTGACTGCTGGAATTTTTTTTTCGTTTTACGAAAACCCGAATTGATCTCCCAGAAGGAGTGGTGGGGGGTAGATACTATGTATGGGGGAATTTTTTGTTCACCCCCGGATCTATGGGAAAAATCCGACTTTTCGAAAATCCAAGATGGCGGCCGAGGTGAAATGACCAACTTTTTTTTTTATTATGCAGCTACCCGAGATTGGTGTCGTTTTCGGCTAATGTTGGGAAAAGTGTTACGAAAATTTTGGAAAAATTTGAAAAAACAAGATGGCCGCCGAGATATTTAAGTTTAAAATTTTTCAATTTTCGATGCTACTTTGCGGGGTCGGATTGCGTTGGATTTTAAACTTTTTTGCAATTTTTTTGCTTTGTTGCCTTGCATCTATCCCCAATTTTGACGTTTGGGGTATATTTTTTTTTTCGACAAGATGGCGGACCCCGTGGCAGCCATTTTATGAAATGTACGAAAAATTGCATTTTTTGAAGGAAAAAATTTTTAGGTTGGCAACATTTGAGGGGGTCACTTTGTATGGGGCGGTTGTGGGACTTGGTCTGAAGTGTTGCCAGGGTATGTTGATTTTTTTTTCGTTCATACATTTTTGTGAACTTTCTATTCAAAAATATAAAAAGTAGAAGGAGAAACATTTTTAATCAAAAAATTTCACCAAAAATTTTTTAGTGGTTGTCGTAATGACATTTGACCATTTTTATCTAAATTAACTGGCAACACTGGGAGCTAGATTTTTTTTTCCCGTTTTTTCACATTTCGAGTAGCCCAGCCGAAAGTATTGGTGGAGGGTTATAATGATGTATGAAAAAGTTGCTTGACTATCTATGGTTACTATAGGAAAAATCCGACCGTTCGAAAATTCAAGATGGCGGCCGCTCGGCGATTTTCAACTTTTTTATTTATGTAAGCACCTACCCAATATTGGTGTCATTTTCGAATAATTTTGGGACGACTAATACGATGAAATTAGAAAAAATTTAAAAAACAAGATGGCCGCCGAGATATTTTTCTTTAAAATTTTGAAATTTTAGAGGTGACTTTGTGGGGTCGCATCGGGGCGGTTTTTCAACTTTTTTATAATATTATTTTTGTTTTCCCTTGAAAGTGTCCTCAATTTTGATATTTTGGGGATAATTTTTTTTTCAACAAGATGGCGGACCCCGCGGCGGCCATTTTGTAAAATGTACCAAAAATTGCATTTTTTGAAGGAAAAAATTAGTAGGTTGGCAACACTTGAGCGGGTTGCTTTGTATGGGGCGGTTGTGTAACTTGACCGAAAGTGTTGCCATGTTTGGTTTTTCTTTTCTTCGTTCATACAATTTTTTGCACTTTCCATTCAAAAATATGAAAAGTAGAAGGAAAAATATTTTTGATAAAAAAATCAAACGAGGAGATTTGTTGTGGTAGTCGTAATGACATTTGACAATTTTCATCTTAATAAACTGGCAACACTGGAGTCCAGATTTTTTTTCACTTTTCGAGTAGTTGAGCCTAAACTATAGATCAGGAGTATAAGAAATGTATGGAAGATATTTCTTAATTAAATCATTCGTTTTGGGAAAACAATAAAATTTCAGTGTTGCCATACAAAAAATAATAATTTTCATACAAATTTATTTTTGGATTAAATATTTCGCTAATATAATGTATGGAGAATTTGTAGGTACTGATATTTTGTGAATTTTGGTGAAAAAAAATTCAGTGTTGCCATACAAAAAATAATAATTTTCATACAAATGTTTTCTTTTTTCAAATATTTGAGGCTGTTAACACCTTTTGATGTCATCACAATGTATGGGGCGATTGTAGGTTTCAATAATTCGTAAGTGATGGTGAAAAAATATTTTAGGGTTGCCATACAAAAAATAAAAGTTTTCATACAAATATACTTTTTTATGTAATATTTCAGGCTATTTCAACAATCTAATGTCATTACAATACATCAGGGGGTTGTTGGTACTTATAGATCGTAGACATCGGAGGAAAAATATTGCAGAGTTGCCATATAAAAATATTAATTTTCATACAAATGTATTTTGTGTCGAATATTTCAGATTGTTTGTCCATTGAATGTCAATACGATGTATGAGGCGTTTAATAGTCTTAAGGGTTATTATTAGTTATCAACTAGCTGACCCGGCAAACTTTGCAAATTGATAGGCTATCAATTTCTCCTTCTCCCTCTCCATCGCTTTCTTTCCCCTCTACCTCCCCCTTGCCCTCCCTCTCCTCCTCCCTTTCCCTCCCCTCTCCCTACCTCTCCCCCTCTAACCCTTTTCCCCTCCCTCTCCCGCTACCTCTCCGTCTCCCCCTCCCTCTTCCTCTCTCTCCCTCTCCTTCTCCCTCTTCCTCCCCCTCTCCCTCCCTTTAATCATGCCAAAAAAAATAGACAAACCAAAAGTAGTAGTTTGTAGCCAAACATTTCGCAAATAGACCCCTTAATCGAAAAATAAATTTACAAGACCAATGACAATTTTGAAAAAAAAAACATTTATTTATTTTTACTTTTGCGCAAGAGAAAGGCACGCGCGCTGCTTTAGCAGCGCGCGCCCCACGCGAAAACCTAGTTATTATTATTATATATAATCCTAGACTTACCACTGACTGAACTATACAATTGTTCTCCCAGAAGGAGCAGAGATGGGGTTTTGTTGTCTATGGTGGATATTCTCCGTTCCCTAACCACACCTCGGGAAAAATCTGACATTTCCCATTTTCAAGATGGCGGCTGCGCGGCGATTGTCAACTTTTTTGTTTATAGCTTTTTGGCCAATGTTTTTGGAGGTTTTCGTAAAGTTTAGGAAGGGAATTACGAAAAAATGAGAAAAAAATGAAAAAACAAGATGGCCGCCGAGTTATTATGGTTTTGAATTTTTTCGATTTTAGAGGTGATTTTGAGGGGTCGCATCGGGGAGGTTTTTCAACTTTTTTACAATATTTTTTTTGCATTCGCTTGAGGGTATCCTCGATTTTGATATTTTGGGGATATTTATTTTTTCGACAAGATGGCGGACGCGGTGGCGGCCATTTTGAAAAATGTACGAAAAATGACATTTTTTGGGTGCATTTTTCTTCTGGTTGGCAACATTTGAGCGGGTCCCTTTGTTCCGGGCGGTTGTGTAACTTGACCCAAAGTGTTGCCAAGTTTCATTTTTTTTATCTTTGTTCATATATTTTTTTGGACTTTCTATTCAAAAACATGAAAAGTAGAAGGAGCAATATTTTTATCAAAAAATCGCATATGCAAACGTTGTCCTGGTTGTCGTAATGACATTTGACCATTTTCGTCGATTTCACCTGGCAACACTGACTGCTGGAATTTTTTTTTCGTTTTACGAAACCCGAATTGATCTCCCAGAAGGAGTGGTGGGGGGGTAGATACTATGTATGGGGGAATTTTTGGTTCACCCCCGGATCTATGGGAAAAATCCGACTTTTCGAAAATCCAAGATGGCGGCCGAGGTGAAATGACCAACTTTTTTTTTTATTATGCAGCTACCCGAGATTGGTGTTGTTTTCGGCTAATGTTGGAAAATGTGTTACGAATATTTGGAAAAATTTTGAAAAAACAAGATGGCCGCCGAGATATTTTGATTTAAAATTTTTCAATTTTCGAGGTGACTTTGCGGGGGTCGGATTGCTCTGGGTTTTTAACTTTTTTGCAATTTTTTTGCTTTTTTGCCTTGCATCTATCCTCAATTTTGACGTTTGGGGTATATTTTTTTTTTCGACAAGATGGCGGACCCCGTGGCGGCCATTTTATAAAATGTACGAAAAATTGCATTTTTTGAAGGAAAAAATTTTTAGGTTGCCAACATTTAAGGGGGTCACTTTGTATGGGGCGGTTGTGGATCTTGTCTGAAGTATTGCCAGGCTACGTTGATTTTTTTTTTCATTCATACATTTTTGTGAACTTTCTATTCAAAAATATAAAAAGTAGAAGGAGAAACATTTTTAATCAAAAAAATTCACCAAAAAATTTTAAGTGGTCGTTGTAATGACATTTGACCATTTTCATCAAAATTAACTGGCAACACTGGGAGCTAGATTTTTTTTCCCCGTTTTTTCACATTTCGAGTAGCCCAGCCGAAAGTATTGGTGGGGGGGTTATAATGATGTATGGGAAAGTTGCTTGGACTATCTATGGTTACTATGGGAAAAATCCGACCGTTCGAAAATTCAAGATGGCGGCCGCTCGGCGATTGTCAACTTTTTTTATTTATGTGAGCACCTACCCAATATTGGTGCCATTTTCGAATAATTTTGAGACGACTAATACGATGAAATTAGAAAAAATTAAAAAACAAGATGGCCGCCGAGATATTTTTACTTTAAAATTTTGAAATTTTAGAGGTGACTTTGTGGAGACGCATCGGGGTGGTTTTTCAACTTTTTTATAATATTTATTTTGTATTCCCTTGAAAGTGTCCTCAATTTTAATATTTTGGGGGGTATTTATTTTTTCGACAAGATGGCGGACACCGTGGCGGCCATTTTGTAAAATGTACGAAAAATTGCATTTTTTGAACGAAAAAATTAGTAGGTTGGCAACACTTGAGGGGATTACTTTGTATGATGCGGTTGTGTAACTTGACCGAAAGTGTTGCCATGTTTGGTTTTTCTTTTCTTCGTTCATACAATTTTTTGGACTTTCCATTCAAAAATATGAAAAGTAGAAGGAAAAATATTTTTAATCAAAATATTTTACCAAAACATTTCAAGTGGTTGTCGTAATGACATTTGACCATTTTCATCTTAATTAACTGGCAACACTGGAGTCCAGAATTTTTTTCGACTTTTCGAGTAATTGAGCCCTAAACTATAGATCAAGAGCATAAGAAATGTATGGGAGATATTTCTTAATTAAATCATTCGTTTTGGAGAAACAATAAAATTTCAGTGTTGCCATACAAAAAATAATAATTTTTATACAAATTTATTTTTGAATTAAATATTTCGCTACTGTAATGTATGGGGCAGTTGTAGGTACTGATATTTTGTGAATTTTGGTGAAAAAAAATTTCAGTGTTGCCATACAAAAAATAATAATTTTCATACAAAAGTTTTATTTTTTCGAATATTTGAGGCTGTTGTCTTCATTTGATGTCCTTATAATGTATGGGGCGATTGTAGGTTCCAATAGTTTGTAAATGATGGTGAAAAAATATTTTAGGGTTGCCATACAAAAAAATAAAAGTTTTTCATACAAATATACTTTTTATGTACGGTGTCAACGGCAACAGTTAATCTATTAGGCTCCTGTATTTTTCTTTCATAAAGTTTATAAACGAAGACTTTATTTTTAGTTTACATAGGAACTAATTACAATAATATTTTTTGTGTAAACAATGTGAAAAACCCTTATTTAATCAGTTTAAATTAAACTTAAAAATGAGTTTGTTAAAGCGATCTTCAGTGTCGATGCAAGTTGTTGTAGCGAACGCCTAAGTGACGCGATCTACACGGCGCTTAAGCCCTTGTTCCCGTGAAGAAACCAAGCGACGTTCTACGGGCTATAAAAATCTTCACTGTTCCCGTTCACTCCCCAAAGAATATACATGCCTTCAGCTTCTTGCCTCCAGTAGCTTCGGCTGTGCGTTGACTGTCAGGTAGTCACTAAGTAACGGAAGTTTTATATTGATTGTAAAATTGTAATGTAATGTTACTACAAAACAGTCTTCAAATTATTCTCTTTACTTGTGTGTCTTTTAAAATTGCATTTTTCTTAATCAACGGGAACCTAAACTTAAATCTTTAGGGGACAGGTTTTGATTACATTGCGTGAGTCGAAATAACTAAAAAAATAATGTACGGCATTGTGTTTTATGATTGTATTGACTTTTAAAAGCTTGATTTTTCACAACTCTAAGGGATTGCACAGCTCTCACATTGTCGTAGTAACATTTGAGCATTTCCATCTCAATAATTGGCAACACTGGAGTCCAGAATTTTTTTCACTTTTCCGAGTAGTTGAGCCTAAACTATAGATCAAGAGTATATGAAATGTATGGGAGATATTTCTTAATTAAATCATTCGTTTTGGGAAAACTATAAAATTTCAGTGTTGCCATACAAAAAATAATAATTTTCATACAAATTTATTTTTGGATTGAATATTTCGCTACTATCATATATGGGGCATTTGTAGGTACTAATATTTTGTAAATTTTGGTGAAAAAAAATTTCAGTGTTGCCATACAAAAAATAATAAATTTCATACAAATGTTTTCTCTTTTCAAATATTTGAGGTGGTTGTCTTCATTTGATGGCCTTATAATGTATGGGGCGATTGTAGGTTACAATAGTCCATAATTATTATTAATAATATATAATCCTAGACTTACCACTGACTCACCTATACAATTGATCTCCCAGAAGGAGGCGAGATGGGATTTTGTTGTCTATGGCGAAAGTTCTCCATCTCCTCCCGACACCTCGGGAAAAATCTGACATTTCCCATTTTCAAGATGGCGGCTGCGCGGCGATTGTCAACTTTTTTGTTTATAGCTTTTTGGCCAATGTTTTTGGAGGTTTTCGTAAAGTTTAGGAAGGGAATTACGAAAAAATGAGAAAAAAATGAAAAAACAAGATGGCCGCCGAGTTATTATGGTTTGAATTTTTTCGATTTTAGAGGTGATTTTGAGGGGTCGCATCGGGGAGGTTTTTCAACTTTTTTACAATATTTTTTTTGCATTCGCTTGAGGGTATCCTCGATTTTGATATTTTGGGGATATTTATTTTTTCGACAAGATGGCGGACGCGGTGGCGGCCATTTTTGAAAAATGTACGAAAAATGACATTTTTTTGGGTGCATTTTTCTTTCTGGTTGGCAACATTTGAGCGGGTCCCTTTGTTCCGGGCGGTTGTGTAACTTGACCCAAAGTGTTGCCAAGTTTCATTTTTTTTATCTTTGTTCATATATTTTTTTTGGACTTTCTATTCAAAAACATGAAAAGTAGAAGGAGCAATATTTTTTATCAAAAAATCGCATATGCAAACGTGTCCTGGTTGTCGTAATGACATTTGACCATTTTCGTCGATTTCACCTGGCAACACTGACTGCTGGAATTTTTTTTTCGTTTTACGAAAACCCGAATTGATCTCCCAGAAGGAGTGGTGGGGGGTAGATACTATGTATGGGGGAATTTTGGTTCACCCCCGGATCTATGGGAAAAATCCGACTTTTCGAAATCCAAGATGGCGGCCGAGGTGAAATGACCAACTTTTTTTTTTATTATGCAGCTACCCGAGATTGGTGTTGTTTTCGGCTAATGTTGGAAAATGTGTTACGAATAATTTGGAAAAATTTGAAAAAACAAGATGGCCGCCGAGATATTTTGATTTAAAATTTTTCAATTTTCGAGGTGACTTTGCGGGGGTCGGATTGCTCTGGGTTTTTAACTTTTTTGCAATTTTTTTTGCTTTTTTGCCTTGCATCTATCCTCAATTTTGACGTTTGGGGTATATTTTTTTTTTCGACAAGATGGCGGACCCCGTGGCGGGCCATTTTTATAAAATGTACGAAAAATTGCATTTTTTGAAGGAAAAAATTTTTAGGTTGCCAACATTTAAGGGGGTCACTTTGTATGGGGGCGGTTGTGGATCTTGGTCTGAAGTATTGCCAGGCTACGTTGATTTTTTTTTCATTCATACATTTTTGTGAACTTTCTATTCAAAAATATAAAAAAGTAGAAGGAGAAACATTTTTAATCAAAAAAATTCACCAAAAAATTTTAAGTGGTCGTTGTAATGACATTTGACCATTTTCATCAAAATTAACTGGCAACACTGGGAGCTAGATTTTTTTTCCCCGTTTTTTCACATTTCGAGTAGCCCAGCCGAAAGTATTGGTGGGGGGTTATAATGATGTATGGGAAAGTTGCTTGACTATCTATGGTTACTATGGGAAAAATCCGACCGTTCGAAAATTCAAGATGGCGGCCGCTCGGCGATTGTCAACTTTTTTATTTATGTGAGCACCTACCCAATATTGGTGCCATTTTCGAATAATTTTGAGACGACTAATACGATGAAATTAGAAAAAAATTAAAAAACAAGATGGCCGCCGAGATATTTTACTTTAAAATTTTGAAATTTTAGAGGTGACTTTGTGGAGACGCATCGGGGTGGTTTTTCAACTTTTTTATAATATTTATTTTGTATTCCCTTGAAAGTGTCCTCAATTTTAATATTTTGGGGGTATTTATTTTTTCGACAAGATGGCGGACACCGTGGCGGCCATTTTGTAAAATGTACGAAAAATTGCATTTTTTGAACGAAAAAATTAGTAGGTTGGCAACACTTGAGGGGATTACTTTGTATGATGCGGTTGTGTAACTTGACCGAAAGTGTTGCCATGTTTGGTTTTTCTTTTCTTCGTTCATACAATTTTTTGGACTTTCCATTCAAAAATATGAAAAGTAGAAGGAAAAATATTTTTAATCAAAATATTTTACCAAAACATTTCAAGTGGTTGTCGTAATGACATTTGACCATTTTCATCTTAATTAACTGGCAACACTGGAGTCCAGAATTTTTTTCACTTTTCGAGTAATTGAGCCTAAACTATAGATCAAGAGCATAAGAAATGTATGGGAGATATTTCTTAATTAAATCATTCGTTTTGGAGAAACAATAAAATTTCAGTGTTGCCATACAAAAAATAATAATTTTTATACAAATTTATTTTTGAATTAAATATTTCGCTACTGTAATGTATGGGGCAGTTGTAGGTACTGATATTTTGTGAATTTTGGTGAAAAAAATTTCAGTGTTGCCATACAAAAAATAATAATTTTCATACAAAAGTTTTATTTTTTCGAATATTTGAGGCTGTTGTCTTCATTTGATGTCCTTATAATGTATGGGGCGATTGTAGGTTCCAATAGTTTGTAAATGATGGTGAAAAAATATTTTAGGGTTGCCATACAAAAAATAAAAGTTTTCATACAAATATACTTTTTATGTACGGTGTCAACGGCAACAGTTAATCTATTAGGCTCCTGTATTTTTCTTTCATAAAGTTTATAAACGAAGACTTTATTTTTAGTTTACATAGGAACTAATTACAATAATATTTTTTGTGTAAACAATGTGAAAAACCCTTATTTAATCAGTTTAAATTAAACTTAAAAATGAGTTTGTTAAAGCGATCTTCAGTGTCGATGCAAGTTGTTGTAGCGAACGCCTAAGTGACGCGATCTACACGGCGCTTAAGCCCTTGTTCCCGTGAAGAAACCAAGCGACGTTCTACGGGCTATAAAAATCTTCACTGTTCCCGTTCACTCCCCAAAGAATATACATGCCTTCAGCTTCTTGCCTCCAGTAGCTTCGGCTGTGCGTTGACTGTCAGGTAGTCACTAAGTAACGGAAGTTTTATATTGATTGTAAAATTGTAATGTAATGTTACTACAAAACAGTCTTCAAATTATTCTCTTTACTTGTGTGTCTTTTAAAATTGCATTTTTCTTAATCAACGGGAACCTAAACTTAAATCTTTAGGGGACAGGTTTTGATTACATTGCGTGAGTCGAAATAACTAAAAAAATAATGTACGGCATTGTGTTTTATGATTGTATTGACTTTTAAAAGCTTGATTTTTCACAACTCTAAGGGATTGCACAGCTCTCACATTGTCGTAGTAACATTTGAGCATTTCCATCTCAATTAATTGGCAACACTGGAGTCCAGAATTTTTTTCACTTTTCCGAGTAGTTGAGCCTAAACTATAGATCAAGAGTATAAGAAATGTATGGGAGATATTTCTTAATTAAATCATTCGTTTTGGGAAAACTATAAAATTTCAGTGTTGCCATACAAAAAATAATAATTTTCATACAAATTTATTTTTGGATTGAATATTTCGCTACTATAATATATGGGGCATTTGTAGGTACTAATATTTTGTAAATTTTGGTGAAAAAAATTTCAGTGTTGCCATACAAAAAATAATAAATTTCATACAAATGTTTTCTCTTTTCAAATATTTGAGGTGGTTGTCTTCATTTGATGGCCTTATAATGTATGGGGCGATTGTAGGTTACAATAGTCCATAAAATATGATGGTGAAAAAATGTTTTAGGGTTGCCATACAAAAAATAAAAGTTTTCATACAAATGTACTTTTTTATGTAATATTTCAGGCTATTTCATCAATCTTATGTCCTTACAATATATCAGGAGGCTGTTGGTACTTATAGATCGTACACATCGGAGGAAAAATGTTGCAATGTTGCCATATAAAAATATTAATTTTCATACAAATGTATTTTGTGTCGAATATTTCGGATTGTTTGTCCATTGAATGTCAATACAATGTATGAGGCGTTTATTAGTATTGAAGGTTATTATAAGTTATCAACTAGCTGACCCGGCAAACTTTGTACCGCCTATCAATTTCTCCTTCTCCCTCTCCATTGCTTTCCTTCCCCTCTACCTCCCCCCTTGCCCTCCCTCTTCCGCTACCTCTCCTCCTCAATCTCCCTCCCCTCTCCCTACCTCTCCCCTTCTTACCCTTTCCCTCGCCCTTTCCCCCTCCCTCCCTCTCCCGCTTCTTCTCCCGCTACCTCTCCGTCTCCCTCTCCCGCTACCTTTTCCCCTCCCTCATCCCACTCCCTATCACTCTCCCTTTACCTCTCCGTCTTCCCTCCCTCTCCCTCTTCCTCTCTCTCTCTCATCCTCTTCCTCTCCCCCTCTCTCTCCGTATATACATATTTCAGTGCTGCCATACAAAAAAGACAGTGCTTTGAACCCAAATATGTCGCAAACAGACCCCTGAATCGAAAAATAAATTGACAAGACCGATGACAATTTTGAAAAAAACTATTTATTTATTTTGTCTTTTGCGAAAGAGAAAGGCACGCGCGCTGCTTTAGCAGCGCGCGCCCCACGCGAAAACCTATTATTATTATTATTATATATAATCCTAGACTTACCACTGACTGAACTATACAATTGTTCTCCCAGAAGGAGCAGAGATGGGGTTTTGTTGTCTATGGCGGATATTCTCCTTTCCCGCACCACACCTCGGGAAAAATCTGACATTTCCCATTTTCAAGATGGCGGCTGCGCGGCGATTGTCAACTTTTTTGTTTATGGCCTTTTGCCCAATGTTTTTGGGGGTGTTCGTAAAGTTTAGAGAGGGAATTACGAAAAAATGAGAAAAAAATGAAAAAACAAAATGGCCGCCGAGTTATTTTGGTTTGAATTTTTCCGATTTTAGAGATGATTTTGAGGGGTCGCATCGGGGAGGTTTTTCAATTTTTTTGCAATATTTTTTTTTGCATTCGCTTGGAGGTATCCTTAATTTTGATATTTTGGGAATATTTATTTTTTCGACAAGATTGCGGACGCGGTGGCGGCCATTTTGAAAAATGTACGAAAAATGACATTTTTTGGGTGCATTTTTCTTCTGGTTGGCAACATTTGAGCGGGTCCCTTTGTTCTGGGCGGTTGTGTAACTTGACCCAAAGTGTTGCCAGGTTTCATTTTTTTTATCTTTGTTCATATATTTTTTTGAACTTTCTATTCAAAAACATGAAAAGTAGAAGGAGCAATATTTTTTATCATAAAATTGCATGGGCAAACGTGTCCTGGTTGTCGTAATGACATTTGACCATTTTCGTTGATTTCACCTGGCAACACTGACTGCTGGAATTTTTTTTTCGTTTTACAAAAACCCGAATTGATCTCCCAGAAGGAGTGGTGGGGGGTGAGTACTATGTATGGGAGAATTTTTGGTTTACCCCCGGATCTATGGGAAAAATCCGACTTTACGAAAATCCAAGATGGCGGCCGAGGTGAAATGATCAACTTTTTTTTTTATTATGCAGCTACCCGAGATTGGTGTCGTTTTCGGCTAATGTTGGGTAAAGTGTTACGAAAAATTTGGAAAAATTTGAAAAATCAAGATGGCCGCCGAGATATTTAAGTTTAAAATTTTTCAATTTTCGAGGCTACTTTGCGGGGTCGGATTGCGTTGGGTTTTTAACTTTTTTGCGATTTTTTTTCTTTGTTGCCTTGGATCTATCCCCAATTTTGACGTTTGGGGTATATTTTTTTTTTCGACAAGATGGCGGACCCCGTGGCGGCCATTTTATAAAATGTACAAAAAATTGCATTTTTTAAAGGAAAAATTTTTTAGGTTGACAACATTTGATGGGGTCACTTTGTATGGGGCGGTTGTGGGACTTGGCCTGAAGTGTTGCCAGGGTATGTTGATTTTGTTTTCGTTCATACATTTTTGTGAACTTTCTATTCAAAAATATGAAAAGTAGAAGGAGAAACATTTTTAATCAAAAAATTTTACCAAAAAATTTTAAGTGGTCGTCGTAATGACATTTGACCATTTTCATCTAAATTAACTGGCAACACTGGGAGCTAGAATTTTTTTTCCCGTTTTTTCACATTTCGAGTAGCCCAGCCGAAAGTATTGGTGGGGGGTTATAATGATGTATGGGAAAGTTGCTTGACTACTTAAGGTCACTATGGGAAAAATCCGACCGTTCGAAAATTCAAGATGGCGGCCGCTCGGCGATTGTCAACTTTTTTATTTATTTGAGCACCTACCCAATATTGGTGTCATTTTCGAATAATTATGGGACAACCAATACGATGAAATTAGAAAAAAATTAAAAAACAAGATGGCCGCCGAGATATTTTTCTTTAAAGTTTTGAAATTTTAGAGGTGACTTTGTGGGCTCGCATCGGGGTAGTTTTTCAACTTTTTTATAATATTCTTTTTGTTTTCCCTTGAAAATGTCCTCAATTTTCATATTTTGGGGATAATTTTTTTTTCAACAAGATGGCGGACCCCGTGGCGGCCATTTTGTAAAATGTACGAAAAATTGCATTTTTTGAAGGAAAAATTAGTAGGTTGGCAACATTTGAGGGGGTCACTTTGTATGAGGCAGTTGTGCAACTTGACCGAAAGTGTTGCCATGTTTGGTTTTTCTTTTCTTCGTTCATACAATTTTTTGGACTTTCCATTCAAAAATATGAAAAGTAGAAGAAAAAACATTTTTGAAAAAAAAATCAAGCAAAGAGATTTTTTGTGGTACTCGTAATGACATTTGACCATTTTCATCTTAATTAACTGGCAACACTGGAGTCCAGAATTTTTTTCAGTTTTCGAGTAGTTGAGCCTAAACTATAGATCAGGAGTATAAGAAATGTATGGGAGATATTTCTTAATTAAATCATTCGTTTTGGGAAAACTATAAAATTTCAGTGTTGCCATACAAAAAATTATAATTTTCATACAAATTTATTTTTGGATTGAATATTTCGCTACTATAATGTATGAGGCATTTGTAGGTACTGATATTTTGTGAATTTTGGTGAAAAAAATTTCAGTGTTGCCATACAAAAAATAATAATTTTCATACAAATGTTTTCTTTTTTCAAATATTTGAGGCAGTTGTCTTCATTTCATGGCCTTATAATGTATGGGGCGATTGTAGGTATCAATAGTCCGTAAATTATGGTGAAAAAATATTTTAGAGTTGCCATACAAAAAATAAAAGTTTTCATACAAATGTTCTTTTCCGGAGAACGTCGCTTTGTTTCTTCGCGGAAACAAGGGCTTAAGCGCCGTGCAGATCGCGTTACATAGGCGTTTGTTACAACAACTTGCATCGACACTCAAGATCGCTTTAATAAACTTATTTTTAAGTTTATAAATTAAACTGATTAAATAAGGTTTTTTCACTTAGTTTACACAAAAAATTATATTGTAATTAGTTCCTATGTAACCAACAATATATCACAACTTTAAACTTTAAACTAAAAATAAACTCTTCGTTTATAAACTTTATCACAGAAAAATACAGAAGCAAGTAAATAACTGAGTATTATTAAATGTTACTTTCAGCATTTTAGTAAAATTGGAAACAACAACTGAATGCGCTGGGTGTTTATCTGTTTTAAATGATGCTCCAGCCAGTCCTGGATTTATCAATAGGCCGTATAGGCCGCGGCCTAGGGGCGGCAGAGTCCTAGGGGCGGCAAATTTCAGGAGATGATAATATATTATAGATGATTTTTCTATTAAAAAGTGTCGCAAAAAATTGTGATTCTTGTTTTTTTACGCACTTTCTTAGTGACTATTCAGTGCCTTCCTTACTATGAATGGAAAATTCTTATTTTAGAAAGGTACATGGGCGGCAGAAACAAATTGGTCTATACTCATAAAAAATATAAATCCGGCACTGGCTCCAGCTCAGTCCTGGATTTGTCAATAGGCCGTATTGGCCGCACAGCTTAGGGGCGGCAGCGTCCTAGGGGCGGCAGAATTCAGAATATTTGAGGCTGTTGTCTTCATTTGATGTCCTTATAATGTATGGGACGATTGTAGGCAACAATAGTTTGTAAATGATGGTCAAAAATATTTTAGTGTTACCATACAAAAAATATATTTTTCATACAAATTTCCTTTTTTTTGTGATATTTTAGGCTATTTCATCAACTTTATGTCACTACGATGTATCAGGGGTTTGTTGGTACTTATTGATCGTACACATCAGAGGAAAAATGTTGCAGTGTTGCCATGTAAAAATATTAATTTTCATATAAATGTATTTTGTGTCCAATACTTCAGATTGTTTGTCCATTGAATGTCAATACAATGTATGAGGCGTTTATTAGTTTATTATGACATTTTTTGAACGAAAAAATTTGTAGGATAGCAACATTTGAGGGGGTCACTTTGTATGGGGCAGTTGTGTAACTTGACCGAAAGTGTTGCAATGTTTGGTTTTTCTTTTCTTCGTTCATACAATTTTTTGGACTTTCCATTCAAAAATATGAAAAGTAGAAGGAAAAATATTTTTAATCAAAATATTTTACTAAAACATTTCAAGTGGTCGTCGTAATGACATTTGACCATTTTCATCTTAATAAACTGGCAACACTGGAGTCCAGAATTTTTTTCACTTTTCGAGTAGTTGAGCCTAAAGTATAGATCAGGAGTATAATAAATGTATGGGAGATATTTCTTAATTAAATCATTCGTTTTGGGAAAACAATAAAATTTCAGTGTTGCCATACAAAAAATAATAATTTTCATACAAATTTATTTTTCGATTGAATATTTCGCTACTATAATGTATCGGACATTTGTAGGTACTGATATTTTGTGAATTTTGGTGAAAAAAAATTCAGTGTTACCATACAAAAAATAATAATTTTCATACAAATGTTTTCTTTTTTCAAATATTTGAGGCGGTTGTCTTCATTTGATGGCCTTATAATGTATGGGGCGATTGTAGGTTTCATTATTTCGTAAATGATGGTGAAAAAATATTTTAGGGTTGCCATACAAAAAACAAAAGTTTTCATACAAATGTACTTTTTTATGTAATATTTCAGGTTATTTCATCAATCGTAGGTCATTACAATATATCAGGAGGTTGTTGGTACTTATAGATCGTACACATCGGAGGAAACATGTTGCAGTGTCGCCATATAAAAATATTAATTTTCATACAAATGTATTTTGTGTCGAATATTTCAGATTGTTTGTCCATTGAATGTAAATACAATGTATGAGGCGTTTATTAGTATTAAGGGTTATTATTAGTTATCAACTAGCTGACCCGGCAAACTTTGCAAATTGATAGGCTATCAATTTCTCCTTCTCCCTCTCCATCGCTTTCTTTCCCCTCTACCTCCCCCTTGCCCTCCCTCTCCTCCTCCCTTTCCCTCCCCTCTCCCTACCTCTCCCCCTCTTACCCTTTTCCTCACCCTTTCCCCCTCCCGCCCTCTCCCACTTCTTCTCCCGCCACCTCTCCGTCTCCCTCTCCCGCTACCTCTCCGTCTCCCCCTCCCTCTTCCTCTCTCTCCCTCTCTCTCCTTCTTCCTCTTCCCCCCTCTCCCTTCCTCTCCCTCTCCATCTTCCTCCCTCTCACTCTCCCTCCCTCTCCCTCTCCCGCTCACTCTCTCTACGTCTACCTCTCCCTTTCCCTCTCCCTCTCCCTCTCCCTCACCCCCTCCCTCACCCTTTCCCTTACCCTCTCCCTCTCCCTCTCATATTCTGTTAATCATGCCAAAAAAATAGACAAACCAAAAGTAGTAGTTTAAAACTAAACATTTTGCAAACAGACCCCTGAATCGAAAAATAAATTTCAAAGACCAATATTTTTGAAAAAAAAACTATTTATTTATTTTGTCTTTTGCGAAAGAGAAAGGCACGCGCGCTGCTTTAGCAGCGCGCGCCCCACGCGAAAACCTAGTTATTATTATATATAATCCTAGACTTACGGGGAGTGAACTATATAATTGTTCTCCCAGAAGGAGGCGAGATGGGATTTTGTTGTCTATGGCGAAAGTTCTCCATCTCCTCCCGACACCTCGGGAAAAATCTGACATTTCCCATTTTCAAGATGGCGGCTGCGCGGCGATTGTCAACTTTTTTGTTTATGGCCTTTTGCCCAATGATTTTGGAGGTTTTCGTAAAGTTTAGGAAGGGAATTACGAAAAAATGAGAAAAAATTGAAAAAACAAGATGGCCGCCGAGTTATTTTGGTTTGAATTTTTTCCATTTCAGAGGTGAGTTTGCGGGGTCGCATCGGGGTGGTTTTTCAACTTTTTGGCGATATTTTTTTTGCATTGTCTTGAACGTATCCTCGATTTTGATATTTTGGGGATATTTATTTTTTCGAAAAGATGGCGGACGCGGTGGCGGCCATTTTGAAAAATGTACGAAAAATGACTTTTTTTGGGTGAATTTTTCTCCGGGTTGGCAACATTTGAGCGGGTCCCTTTGTTCCGGGCGGTTGTGTAACTTGACCCAAAGTGTTGCCAGGTTTCATTTTTTTTATCTTCGTTCATACATTTTTTTGGACTTTCTATTCAAAAACATGAAAAGTAGAAGGAGCAATATTTTTGATAACAATGTCACACAGGAAACCGTGTCACGGTCGTCGCTATGACATTTGACCATTTTCGTCGATGTCGACTGGCAACACTGACTGCTGGAATTTTTTTTTCGTTTTACGAAAACCCGAATTGATCTCCCAGAAGGAGTGGTGGGGGGTGAGTACTTTGTATGGGAGAATTTTTTGTTCACTCCCGGATCTATGGGAAAAATCCGACTTTTCGAAAATCCAAGATGGCGGCCGAGGTGAAATGACCAACTTTTTTTTTTAATAAGCAGCTACCCGAGATTGGTGTCGTTTTCGGCTAACGTTGGGAAAAGTGTTACGAAAAATTTGGAAAAATTTGAAAAAACAAGATGGCCGCCGAGATATTTTGATTTAAAATTTTTCAATTTTCGAGGTGACTTTGCGGGGTTGGATTGCGTTGGGTTTTAAATTTTTTTGCAATTTTTTTGCTTTGTTGCCTTGCATCTATCCCCAATTTTGACGTTTGGGGTATATTTTTTTTTTCGCCAAGATGGCGGACCCCGTGGTGGCCATTTTATAAAATGTATGAAAAATTGCATTTTTTGAAGGAAAAAATTTTTAGGTTGGCAACATTTGAGGGGGTCACTTTGTATGGGGCGGTTGTGGGACTTGGTCTGAAGTGTTGCCAGGGTATGTTGATTTTTTTTTTGTTCATACATTTTTGTGAACTTTCTATTCAAAAATATGAAAAGTAGAAGGAGAAACATTTTTAATAAAAAAATTTCACCAAAAAATTTTGAGTGGTTGTCGTAATGACATTTGACCATTTTCATCTAAATTAACTGGCAACACTGGGAGCAAGAATTTTTTTTCCCGTTTTTTCACATTTCGAGTAGCCCAGCCGAAAGTATTGGTGGGGGGTTATAATGATGTATGAAAAAGTTGCTTGACTACGTATGGTCACTATGGGAAAAATCCGACCGTTTGAAAATTCAAGATGGCGGCCGCTCGGCGATTGTCAACTTTTTTATTTATGTGAGCACCTACCCAATATTGGTGTCATTTTCGAATAACTTTGGGATGACTAATACGATGAAATTAGAAAAAATATAAAAAACAAGATGGCCGCAGCGATATTTTTCTTTAAAGTTTTGAAATTTTAGAGGTGACTTTGTGGGGTCGCATCGGGGTGGTTTTTCAACTTTTTTATAATATTCTTTTTGTTTTCCCTTGAAAGTGTCCTCAATTTTGATATTTTGGGGATAATTTTTTTTTCAACAAGATGGCGGAACCCGTGGCGGCCATTTTGTAAAATGTACGAAAAATTGCATTTTTTGAACGAAAAAATTAGTAGGTTGGCAACATTTGAGGGGGTTACTTTGTATGGGGCGGTTATGTAACTTGACCGAAAGTGTTGCCATGTTTGGTTTTTCTTTTCTTCGTTCATACAATTTTTTGGACTTTCCATTCAAAAATATAAAAAGTAGAAGGAAAAATATTTTTAATCAAAATATTTTACCAAAACATTTTAAGTGGTCGTCGTAATGACATTTCACCATTTTCATCTTAATAAACTGGTAACACTGGAGTCCAGAATTTTTTTCACTTTTCGAGTAATTGAGCCTAAACTATAGATCAGGAGTATAAGAAATGTATGGGAGATATTTCTTAATTAAATCATTCGTTTTGGGAAAACAATAAAATTTCAGTGTTGCCATACAAAAAATAATAATTTTCATACAAATTTATTTTTGGATTGAATATTTCGCTACTATAATGTATGGGGCATTTGTAGGTACTGATATTTTGTGAATTTTGGTGAAAAAAAATTCAGTGTTGCCATACAAAAAATAATAATTTTCATACAAATGTTTTCTTTTTTCAAATATTTGAGGCGGTTGTCTTCATTTGATGGCCTTATAATGTACAGGGCGATTGTAGGTTCCAATAGTTCGTAAATGATGGTGAAAAAATATTTTAGGGTTGCCATACAAAAAATTAAAGTTATCCTACAAAATGTACTTTTTTATGTAATATTTCAGGTTATTTCATTAATCTTATGTATAAACAATATATCAGGAGGTTGTTGGTACTTATAGATCGTACACATCGGAGGAAAAATGTTGCAGTGTTGCCATATAAACATATTAATTTTTATACAAATGTATTTTGTGTCGAATATTTTAGATTGTTTGTCCATTGAATGTCAATACAATGTACGAGGCGTTTATTAGTATTAAGGGTTATTATTAGTTATCAACTAGCTGACCCGGCAAACTTTGTACCGCCTATCAATTTCTCCTTCTCCCTCTCCATTGCTTTCTTTCCCCTCTACCTCCCCCTTGCCCTCCCTCTCCCGCTACCTCTCCTCCTCCCTTTCCCTCCCCTCTCCGTCATCCCCTCCCTCTTCCTCTCTCTCCCTCTCCTCCCTCTTCCTCCCCCTCTCCCTTCCTCTTTCTCTCCCTCTACATCTTCCTCCCTCTCACTCTCCCTCCCTCTCCCTCGTCCGCCCACTCTCTCTACGTCTACCTCTCCCTTTCCCTCTCCCTCACCCCCTCCCTCACCCTCTCCCTAACCCCCTCCCTCACCCTCTCCCTCTCATATTCTGTTAATCATGCCAAAAAAAATAGACAAACCAAAAGTAGTAGTTTGAAGCCAAACATTTCGCAAACAGACCCCTGAATCGAAAAATAAATTTCAAAGACCAATATTTTTGAAAAAAAAAACTATCTATTTATTTTGTCTTTTGCGAAAGAGAAAGGCACGCGCGCTGCTTTAGCTTTTTTCCCATTTTAGAGGTGACTTTGAGGGGTCGCATCGGGGAGGTTTTTCAAGTTTTTTGCAATATTTTTTTTGCTTTCGCTTGAAGGTATCCTCGATTTTGATATTTTGGGGATATTTATTTTTTCGACAAGATGGCGGACGCAGTGGCGGCCATTTTGAAAAATGTACGAAAAATGTCATTTTTTGGGTGCGTTTTTCTTCTGGTTGGCAACATTTGAGCGGGTCCCTTTGTTCCGGACGGTTGTGTAACTTGACTCAAGGTGTTGCCAGGTTTAATTTTTTTTATCTTCGTTCATATATTTTTTTGGACTTTCTATTCAAAAACATGAAAAGTAGAAGGAGCAATATTTTTGATACAAGTGTCACACAGGAAACCGTGTCGCGGTCGTCGCTATGACATTTGACCATTTTCGTCGATGTCGACTGGCAACCATGGACCCCGTGGCAGCCATTTTATAAAATGTACGAAAAATTGCATTTTTTGAAGGAAAATTTTTTTAGGTTGGCAACATTAGAGGGGGTCACTTTGTATGGGGCGGTTGTGGGTCTTAGTCTGAAGTGTTGCCAGGTTACGTTGATTTTTTTTTCTTTCATACATTTTTGTCAACTTTCTATTCAAAAATATAAAAAGTAGAAGGAGAAACATTTTTAATCAAAATATTTCACCAAAAAATTTTTACTGGCTGTCGTAATGACATTTGACCATTTTCATTTAAATTAACTGGCAACACTGGGAGCTAGAATTTTTTTTCCCGTTTTTTCACATTTCAAGTAGCCCAGCCGAAAGTATTGGTGGGGGGTTATAATGATGTATGGAAAAGTTGCTTGACTACTTATGGTCACTATGGGAAAAATCCGACCGTTCGAAAATTCAAGATTATTATATATAATCCTAGACTTACCACTGACTGAACTATACAATTGTTCTCCCAGAAGGAGCAGAGATGGGGTTTTGTTGTCTATGGCGGATATTCTCCTTTCCCTCACCACACCTCGGGAAAAATCTGACATTTCCCATTTTCAAGATGGCGGCTGCGCGGCGATTGTCAACTTTTTTGTTTATGGCCTTTTGCCAGATGTTTTTGGAGGTTTTCATAAAGTTTAGGAAGGGAATTACGAAAAAATGAAAAAAAAATGAAAAAACAAGATGGCCGCCGAGTTATTTTGGTTTGAATTTTTTCCATTTTAGAGGTGACTTTGAGGGGTCGCATCGGGGAGGTTTTTCAACTTTTTTGCAATATTTTTTTTGCATTCGCTTGAAGGTATCCTCGATTTTGATATTTTGGAGATATTTATTTTTTCGACAAGATGGCGGACGCGGTGGCGGCCATTTTGAAAAATGTACGAAAAATGACATTTTTTGGGTGCATTTTTCTTCCGGTTGGCAACATTTGAGCGGCTCCCTTTGTTCCGGGCAGGTGTGTAACTTGACCCAAAGTGTTGCCAGGTTTTATTTTTTTTTTCTTCGTTCACACATTTTTTTGGACTTTCTATTCAAAAACATGAAAAGTAGAAGGAGCAATATTTTTAATCAAAAATTCACACATGCAAACGTGTCGTAGTTGTCATAATGACATTTGACCATTTTCGTCGATGTCGACTGGCAACACTGACTGCTGGAATATTTTTTTCGTTTTACGAAAACCCGAATTGATCTCCCAGTAGGAGTGGTGGGGGGTGAGTACTTTGTATGGGAGAATTTTTTGTTCATCTCCGGATCTATGGGAAAAATCCGACTTTTCGAAAATCCAAGATGGCGGCCGAGGTGAAATGACCAACTTTTTTTTTATTATGCAGCTACCCGAGATTGGTGTCGTTTTCGGCTAATGTTGGGAAAAGTATTAGGAAAAATTTGGAAAAATTTGAAAAAACAAGATGGCCGCCGAGATATTTTGATTTAAAATTTTTCAATTTTTGAGGTGACTTTGCGGGGTCGGATTGCGTTGGGTTTTTAACTTTTTTGCGATTTTTTTTCATTGTTGCCTTGCATCTATCCCCAATTTTGACGTTTGGGGTATATTTTTTTTTTCGACAAGATGGCGGACCCCGTGGCGGCCATTTTATAAAATGTACGAAAAATTGCATTTTTTGAAGGAAAAAATTTTTAGGTTGGCAACATTTGAGGTGGTCACTTTGTATGGGGCGGTTGTGGGACTTGGTCTGAAGTGTTGCCAGGGTATGTTGATTTTTTTTTCGTTCATACATTTTTGTGAACTTTCTATTCAAAAATATGAAAAGTAGAAGGAGAAACATTTTTAATCAAAAAATTTCACCAAAAAATTTTCAGTGGCCGTCGTAATGACATTTGACCATTTTCATCTAAATTAACTGGCAACACTGGGAGCTAGAATTTTTTTTCCCGTTTTTTCACATTTCGAGTAGCCCAGCCGAAAGTATTGGTGGGGGGTAATAATAATGTAAAGAAAAGTTGCTTGACTACTAATGGTCACTATGGGAAAAATCCGACCGTTCGAAAATTCAAGATGGCGGCCGCTCGGCGATTGTCAACTTTTTTATTTATGTGAGCACCTACCCAATATTGGTATCATTTTCGAATAATTTTGGGACGACTAATACGATGAAATTAGAAAAAATTTAAAAAACAAGATGGCCGCCGAGATATTTTTCTTTAAAGTTTTGTAATTTTCGAGGTGAGTTTACGGGGACGCATCGGGGTGGTTTTTCAACTTTTTTATAATATTCTTTTTGTTTTCCCTTGAAAGTGTCCTCAATTTTGATATTTTGGGGATAATTTTTTTTTCAACAAGATGGCGGACTCCGTGGCGGCCATTTTGTAAAATGTACGAAAAATGGATTTTTTTTAACGAAAAAATTTGTAGGTTGCCCACATTTGAGGGGGTCACTTTGTATGGGGCGGTTGTGTAACTTGACCGAAAGTGTTGCCATGTTTGGTTTTTCTTTTCTTCGTTCATACAATTTTTTGGACTTTCCATTCAAAACTATGAAAAGTAGAAGGACAAATATTTTTGATAAAAAAATCAAACAAGAAGATTGCTTTTGGTAGTCGTAATGACATTTGACCATTTTTATCTGAATTAACTGGCAACACTGGAGTCCAGATTTTTTTTCACTTTTCGAGTAATTGAGCCTAAACTATAGATCAGGAGTATAAGAAATGTATGGGAGATATTTTTTAATTAAATCATTCGTTTTGGAAAAACAATAAAATTTCAGTGTTGCCATACAAAAAATAATAATTTTCATACAAATTTATTTTTGGATTGAATATTTCGCTACTATAATGTATGGGGCATTTGTAGGTACTGATATTTTGTGAATTTTGGTGAAAAAAAATTCAGTGTTGCCATACAAAAAATAATATTTTTCATACAAATGTTTTCTTGTTTCAAATATTTGAGGCGGTTGTCTTCATTTGATGGCCTTATAATGTATGGGGCGATTGTAGCTTCTAATAGTCCGTAAATGATGGTGAAAAAATATTTCAGGGTTGCCATACAAAAAATAAAAGTTTTCATACAAATGTACTTTTTTATGTAATCATTTCAGACTATTTCATAAATCTTATGTCATTACAATATATCAGGAGGTTGTTGGTACTTATAGATCGTACATATCGGAGAAAAAATGTTGCAGTGTTGCCATATAAAAATATTAATTTTCATAGAAATGTATTTTGTGTCGAATATTTCAGATTGTTTGTCCATTGAATGTCAATACAATGTATGAGGCGTTCATTAGTATTAAGGGTTACTATTAGTTATCAACTAGCTGACCCAGCAAACTTTGTACCGCCTATCAATTTCTCCATCTGTCCCCCTTGCCCTCCCTCTCCCGCTACCACTCCTTCTCCCTTTCCCTCCCCTCTCCCTACCTACGAAAACCTAGTTATATTATATAATCCTAGACTTACGGGGAGTGAACTATATAATTGTTCTCCCAGAAAGAGTCGAAATACAACTTTGTTGTCTATGGCGAATATTCTCCATCCCCTCCCGACACCTCGGGAAAAATCTGACATTTCCCATTTTCAAGATGGCGGCTGCGCGGCGATTGTCAACTTTTTTGTTTATGGCCTTTTGCAAAACGTTTTTGACGGTATTCGTAAAGTTTAAGAAGAGAATTTTAAAAAAATGAGAAAAAATTGAAAAAACAAGATGGCCGCCGAGTTATTATGGTTTGAATTTTTTCCATTTTAGAGGTGACTTTGAAGGGGTCGCATCGGGAAGGTTTTTCAACTTTTTTGCAATATTTTATTTGCATTCGCTTGAGGGTATCCTCGATTTTGATATTTTGGGGATATTTATTTTTTCGACAAGATGGCGGACGCGGTGGCGGCCATTTTGAAAAATGTACGAAAAACGACATTTTTTGGGTGCATTTTTCTTCTGGTTGGCAACATTTGAGCGGGTCCGTTTGTTCCGGGCGGTTGTGTAACTTGAAGCAAAGTGTTGCCAGGTTTCATTTTTTTTATCTTCGTTCATATATTTTTTTGGACTTTCTATTCAAAAACATGAAAAGTAGAAGGAGCAATATTTTTAATCAAAAATTCACACATGCAATCGTGTCGTGGTTGTCATAATGACATTTGACCATTTTCGTCGATGTCGACTGGCAACACTGACTGCTGGAATTTTTTTTTCGTTTTACGAAAACCTGAATTGATCTCCCAGAAGGAGTGGTGGGGGGTAGATACTATGTATGGGAGAATTTTTGGTTCACCCCCGGATCTATGGGAAAACTCCAACTTTTCAAAAATCCAAGATGGCGGCCGAGGTGAAATGACTAACTTTTTTTTTTATTATGCAACTACCCGAGATTGGTGTCGTTTTCGGCTAATGTTGGGAAAAGTGTTACGAAAAATTTGGAAAAATTTGAAAAAACAAGATGGCCGCCGAGATATTTTGATTTAAAATTTTTCAATTTTCGAGGTGACTTTGCGGGGTCGGATTGCGTTGGGTTTTAAACTTTTTTGCGATTTTTTTGCTTTGTTGCCTTGCATCTATCCCCAATTTTGACGTTTGGGGTATATTTTTTTTTTCGACACGATGGCGGATCCCGTGACGGCCATTTTATAAAATGTACGAAAAACTTCATTTTTTGAAGGAAAAAATTTTTAGGTTCGCAACATTTGAGGGGGTCACTTTGTATGGGGCGGTTATGGGTCTTGGTCTGAAGTGCTGCCAGGTTATGTTGATTTTTTTTTCGTTCATACATTTTTGTGAACTTTCTATTCAAAAATATGAAAAGTAGAAGGAGAAACATTTTTAATCAAAAAATTTCACCAAAAAATTTTTAGTGGTCGTCGTAATGACATTTGACCATTTTCATCTAAATTAACTGGCAACACTGGGAGCTAGATTTTTTTTTCCCGTTTTTTCACATTTCGAGTAGCCCAGCCGAAAGTATTGGTGGGGGGTTATAATGATGTATGGAAAAGTTGCTTGACTATTTATGGTCACTATGGGAAAAATCCGACCGTTCGAAAATTCAAGATGGCGGCCACTCGGCGATTGTCAACTTTTTTATTTATGTGAGCACTTACCCAATATTGGTGTCATTTTCGAATAATTTTGGGACGACTAATACGATGAAATTAGAAAAAAATTAAAAAACAAGATGGCCGCCGAGATATTTTTCTTTAAAGTTTTGAAATTTTAGAGGTGACTTTGTGGGCTCGCATCGGGGTAGTTTTTCTATTTTTTTATAATATTCTTTTTGTTTTCCCTTGAAAGTGTCCTCAATTTTTATATTTTGGGGATAATTTTTTTTTCGACAAGATGGCGGACCCCATGGCGGCCATTTTGTAAAATATACAAAAAATTGCATTTTTTGAGGGAAAAAATTAGTAGGTTGGCAACACTTGAGGGGGTTACTTTGTATGAGGCGGTTGTGTAACTTGACCGAAAGTGTTGCCATGTTTGGTTTTTCTGTTCTTCGTTCATACAATTTTTTGGACTTTCCATTCAAAAATATGAAAAGTAGAAGGAAAAATATTTTAAATCAAAATATTTTACCAAAACATTTCAAGTGGTCGTCGTAATGACATTTGACCATTTTCATCTTAAAAAACTGGCAACACTGGAGTCCAGATTTTTTTTCACTTTTCGAGTAGTTGAGCCTAAACTATAGATCAGGAGTATAAGAAATGTATGGGAGATATTTCTTAATTAAATCATTCGTTTTGGCAAAACAATAAAATTTCAGTGTTGCCATACAAAAAATAATATTTTTCATACAAATTTATTTTTGGATTGAATATTTCGCTACTATAATGTATGGGGCATTTGTAGGTACTGATAGTTTGTGAACTTTGGTGAAAACAATTTCAGTGTTGCCATACAAAAAATAATAATTTTCATACAAATGTTTTCTTTTTTCAAATATTTGAGGCGGTTGTCTTCATTTGATGACCTTAAAATGTATGGGGCGATTGTAGGTTTCAATAGTTCGTAAATGATGGTGAAAAAATATTTTAGGGTTGCCATACAAAAAATAAAAGTTTTCATACAAATATACTTTTTTATGTAATATTTCAGGCTATTTCATCAATCTTATGTCATTACAATATATCAGGAGGTTGTTAGTACTTATAGATCGTACACATCGGAGGAAAAATATTGCAGTGTTGCCATATAAAAATATTAATTTTCATACAAATGTATTTTGTGTCGAATATTTCAGATAGTTTGTCCATTGAATGTCAATACAATGTATGAGGCGTTTATTAGTATTAAGTGTTATTATTAGTTATTGTTATCAACTAGCTGACCCGGCAAACTTTGTAACGCCTATCAAATTCTCCCTCTCCCTCTCCATCGCTTTCCTTCCCCTCTCTCTCCCCCTCCCACCCCTTCCTCTCCCACTCCCTCAGCAACTTCCACTCGCTCACACTCCGTCTCACCCTCCCTCTCCCCCTCTTAACCCTTTCCCTCGCCCTTTCCCCCTTCCTCCCTCTCCCGCTACCTCTTCGTCTCCCCCTCCCTCTTCTTCTCTCTCCCTCTCCTCCTCCCTCTTCATCCCCCTCACTTCCTCTCTCTATCCCTGCTCTTTCTCTCTTCCTCTTCCCCTCCCTTCACTCTTCCACTACCTCTTCCTACCTGCCCCTCTCCCTCTCGTTTCCCCTCTCCCTCTGCCCCTCTCTTAACTCTCCTGCTACCTCTCCCTGTCTTCTCCTCTTCGTGCCCCTCCCTCTCGTTCTTCCACTCTCTCTCTCCCTCCCTCTCCCGCCCACTCCCTCTCCGTCTACCTCTCCCTCTCCTTCTCCCTCTCCCTTTCCTTCTCCCTCTCTCTCATCCCTTCCCTCTCCCTCTCATATTCTGTTAATCGTGCCAAAAAAATTGACAAACCAAAAATAGTAGTTTGAAGTCAAATATGTCGCAAACAGACCCCTGAATCGAAAAATAAATTTCCAAGACCGATGACAATTTTGAAAAAAAAACTATTTATTTATTTTGTCTTTTGCGAAAGAGAAAGGCACGCGCGCTGCTTTAGCAGCGCGCGCCCCACGCGAAAACCTAGTTATTATATATAATCCTAGACTTACCACCGTGATAACTATATAATTGTTCTCCCAGAAGGAGGCGAGATGGGATTTTGTTGTCTATGGCGAAAGTTCTCCATCTCCTCCCGATACCTCGGGAAAAATCTGACATTTCCCATTTTCAAGATGGCGGCTGCGCGGCGATTGTCAACTTTTTTGTTTATGGCCTTTTGCCCAATGTTTTTGGTGGTTTTCGTAAAGTTTAGGAAGGGAATTACGAAAAAATGAGAAAAAAATTAAAAAACAAGATGGCCGCCGAGTTATTTTGGTTTGAATTGTTTCCATTTTAGAGGTGACTTTGCGGGGTCGCATCGGGGTGGTTTTTCAACTTTTTGTTGATATTTTTTTTGTGTTGTCTTGAAAGTATCCTCGATTTTGATATTTTGGGACTATTAATTTTTTCGACAAGATGGCGGACGCGGTTGCGGCCATTTTGAAAAATGTACGAAAAACGACATTTTTTGGGTGCATTTTTCTTCTGGTTGGCAACATTTGAGCGGGTCCCTTTGTTCCGAGCGGTTGTGTAACTTGACCCAAAGTGTTGCCAGGTTTCATTTTTTTTATCTTTGTTCATATATTTTTTTGGACTTTCTATTCAAAAACATGAAAAGTAGAAGGAGCAATATTTTTGATAACATTGTCACACAGGAAACCGTGTCGCGGTCGTCGCTATGACATTTGACCATTTTTGTCGATGTCGACTGGCAACACTGACTGCTGGAATTTTTTTTTCGTTTTACGAAAACCCGAATTGATCTCCCAGAAGGAGTGGTGGGAGGTAGATACTATGTATGAGGGAATTTTTGGTTCACTCCCGGATCTATGGGAAAACTCCAACTTTTCAAAAATCCAAGATGGCGGCCGAGGTGAAATGACCAACTTTTTTTTTTATTATGCAGCTACCCGAGATTGGTATCGTTTTCTACTAATGTTGGGAAAAGTGTTACGATGAATTTGGAAAAATTTGAAAAAACAAGATGGCCGCCGAGATATTTAAGTTTAAAATTTTTCAATTTTCGAGGCTACTTTGCGGGGTCGGATTGCGTTGGGTTTTTAACTTTTTTGCGATTTTTTTTCTTTGTTGCCTTGGATCTATCCCCAATTTTGACGTTTGGGGTATATTTTTTTTTCGACAAGATGGCGGACCCCGTGGCGGCCATTTTATAAAATGTATGAAAAATTGCATTTTTTGAAGGAAAAATTTTTTAGGTTGACAACATTTGACGGGGTCACTTTGTATGGGGCGGTTGTGGGACTTGGTCTGAAGTGTTGCCAGGATATGTTGATTTTTTTTTCGTTCATACATTTTTGTGAACTTTCTATTCAAAAATATAAAAAGTAGAAGGAGAAACATATTTAATCAAAAAATTTCACCAAAAAATTTTTTGTGGTTGTCGTAATGACATTTGACCATTTTCATCTAAATTAACTGGCAACACTGGGAGCTAGAATTTTTTTTCCCGTTTTTTCACATTTCGAGTAGCCCAGCCGAAAGTATTGGTGGGGGGTTATAATGATGTACAGGAAAGTTGCTTGACTACTTATGGTCACTATGGGAAAAATCCGACCGTTCGAAAATTCAAGATGGCGGCCGCTCGGCGATTGTCAACTTTTTTATTTATGTGGACACCTACCCAATATTGGTGTCATTTTCGAATAATTTTGGGACGACTAATACGATGAAATTATAAAAAATAAAAAAAACAAGATGGCCGCCGAGATATTTTTCTTTAAAGTTTTGAAATTTTAGAGGTGACTTTGTGGGCTCGCATCGGAGTGGTTATTCAACTTTTTTCTAATATTCTTCATGTTTTCTCTTAGAAGTGTCCTATGTTTTGATATTTTGGGGATATTTTTTTTTCGACAAGATGGCGGACTCCGTGGCGGCCATTTTGTAAAATGTACGAAAATTGGCATTTTTTGAACGAAAAAATTTGTAGTTTGGCAACATTTAAGGGGGTCACTTTGTATGGGGCAGTTGTGCAACTTGACCGAAAGTGTTGCCATGTTTGGTTTTTCTTTTCTTCGTTCATACAATTTTTTGGACTTTCCATTCAAATATATGAAATGTAGAAGGAAAAATATTTTTAATCAAAATATTTCACCAAAACATTTCAAGTGGTCGTCGTAATGACATTTGACCATTTTCATCTTTATAAACTGGCAACACTGGAGTCCAGAATTTTTTTCACTTTTCGAGTAGTTGAGCCTAAACTATAGATCAGGAGTATAAGAAATGTATGGGAGATATTTCTCAATGAAATCATTCGTTTTGGAAAAACAATAAAATTTCAGTGTTGCCATACAAAAAATAATAATTTTCATACAAATTTATTTTTGGATTGAATATTTCGCTACTATAATGTATGGGGCATTTGTAGGTACTAATATTTTGTGAATTTTGGTGAAAAAAATTTCAGTGTTGCCATACAAAAAATAATAATTTTCATACAAATGTTTTCTTTTTTCAAATATTTGAGGCGGTTTTCTTCATTTGATGGCCATATAATGTATGGGGCGATTGTATGATCCAATATTCCGTATATGACGGCGAAAAAATATTTTAGGGTTGCCATACAAAAAATAAAAGTTTTCATACAAATGTACTTTTTTATGCTATATTTCAGGCTATTTCATAAATCTTATGTCATTACAATATATCAGGAGGTTGTTGGTACTTATAGATCGTACATATCGGAGGAAACATATTGCAGTGTTGCCATATAAAAATATTAATTTTCATACAAATGTATTTTGTTTCGAATATTTCAGATTGTTTGTCCATTGAATGTCAATATAATGTATGAGGCGTTTATAAGTATTAAGGGTTATTATTAGTTATCAACTAGCTGACCCGGCAAACTTTGTACCGCCTATCAATTTCTCCTTCTCCCCCCTTGCCTTCCCTCTCCCGCTACCTCTCCTCCTCCCTTTCCCTCCCCTCTCCCTACCTCTTTCCCTCTTACCTTTTCCCTTGCCCTTCTCCCTCCCTCCCTCTCCCGCTACCTCTCCGTCTCCCTCTCCCTCTCCTTCTCCCTTTCCCTCACCCCTTCCCTCTCCCTCTCATATTCTGTTAATCGTGTCAACAAAATAGACAAACCAAAAGTAGTAGTTTCAAGCCAAATATTTTGCATACAGACCCCTGAATCGAAAAATAAATTTCAAAGACCAATGATATTTTTGAAAAATAAAACTATTTATTTATTTTGTCTTTTGCGAAAGAGAAAGGCACGCGCGCTGCTTTAGCAGCGCGCGCCCCACGCGAAAACCTAGTTGTTATATAAACTTATATTGTCACAAACCAGATACATGTATGTGGTCACAAAGTGTATAATTAAAATTATATGTTCATAATTTTAAAATTTTTACGATTGAAAGTATTAAGGAGATAACTCGCACAGAACTGAGGTCAAGCGCGACGCGAGCCGGGCGAGGCAATATCACGTCTAGGAGCCGCTTCAAATACCTATAGTTTATCAACCGAGTTTTGCGAAATGGCTCTTAAGGCAAAGAAAAAAATTTCATTTTTCTACCGTAAATGTAAGCGTAAGTATTGTTAATACAAACTTCACGAATGAACGAACTTGAAAGCCAACAAAAAATTAAATTCATAAAATGTTTACAGTGCATTCAAAATTTTATGTGCACTTAATTTTCCCGGATTGCAATGTCAACCGCCTTCAGCCGTTATGATGTAGAGCCCGCCAAAAATTATCTGGGATAAACTTTAACTCGGGACTTTTGGCAGTATGACGATGTAAAGTAAGGAAAAACGAAAGGTTTACTGTAGAGTCAGATGTGTTTCTATTTGCACTTAAACACGTTTGGCGGAATCACTCTTAGATAAGGGTCTGTCTATGATTTATTATTATTGTCTATGGTTATTTACAGGATACTGAAACAGAAACTTTTATTTTTTATTTTTGTCTTACTGCTTTTGTTTGTCTGGGCTAATCTGTGGAACGGCTTAACCGATTTTAATAGGACTTTCACTGGCATTCCGCACATTTTATCCCGGAATTTCCGCGGGATCAGGATTCACGCGGGAAAAATTCCCACACGAACGAAGTCGCAGGCATAGCTAGGCAGGCATACTTATTTATAAGAGGCAAATCGCAAATCGCAACTCTCAATCCGCCGAACACGGAATTCTACTTTAACAAAGTGGCGTTGAAAGATAGCTGAATTGCACCAATACAATGGCTCATTATTCATATAAACGTCGGTATCTTGAATCATTAAAATTGTCAAGAGTCGTAATTTATAAATTACGAATGTCTTAGAGACCGATATACGAAAATAACCGTTTCCTCGGCGAAACAGAACAGTTGGTTGTTGTAGTAAACTTGGGAGTATCAATCATTGAAGTATTATTACTAGCCACAGACTTAAAAAAGAACTAGACGGATTGTCGGCGAACAAATTCAGTGAGGCTACCTTAGTAATATCAACTCCTCTATTCGTACAGATATCACACGCACACATTGACATCATGCTGTTATTAATCGGCCGCCATTACCGCGTCAGATTGGTCGGACCGCACTAAAAATTACGCACACATGGTAAGCGGGCGGCGTCACTCTCGATAAGACAAGGTGACGTCGGGTTCTTTTTTCGTCTGTGGTCCCAATGAATTGGCGCCAATGGGCTTCAATCTTCAATGAATTCGTTCGATTTTGAAAGGAGAACGGGGACTCGATTTTGTAAATGGAACCTCCCGGCGGAATCACACATTTTGTTCGAGATGTCTGTTCTATGACATTATACTTCTATGGTATCAAAGTATCAATCACACGGTCTGTTAACCGATTGTTCTCTCTCGAAGAATGTTACAAAGTTTATGTCGATACAGCATACATATACATGTATACATACATACATACATATACAGTGTACGATGAAACTGTATGGACGACAAATGAGCGTAATACAAATTCGATTTATCCAGCGAAACTTTTGCTTGATATTAGTTTTCTCTGCGAAGTTTTTATTTTCGAGGCTATTGATTGCGTTTTTAAGCAATTAACAGATAATATACAGTTTAGGGTAAAATACACCATTGTGATCGTTACGAATAAGTTAATGAGTGACTAATCTATATTAATATTATAAAGAGGAAAGATTTGATTGTTTGTTTACATTGAATAGGCTCCGAAACTACTGAACCGATTTGAAAATTTCTTTCACTGTTGGGAAGCTACACTATCGCCGGGTAACATAGGTTATATTATATAATCAAAAAAATTAGAGATCCTTAATAAAACTCCAATAATGTAACCCAAGGTGTAAAAAATAAAGAAAACCGACGCAAAGCGAGGGCGGTTACTCGTTTGATATAAAGTAATAGAAACAACAACAACAACAACGCGTTCGGTAGTTGGATGGGTGACCGCTAGTGGCAAAAAATTCTTGAGCGTTTCCGTGCTTCGGAGGGCACGTAAACCCGTCGGTCCCGGTTGTTATCGTAAGATTACAGTCGTTAAGCCATGTCGGAGGCCCTCGAGCAGTTTGAAAACTTCCGACACTCGGGTTGGCCACTAACCCCTCTACCAATCCGCACTGGAGCAGCGAGGTGGAGTACTTATGCACTAGGCCTCCTCAAGGGGAGAGACCCGTAATTCATGATTTTTCCAATAATGTTTACCGTTAAATTTCCACCACTCGCATAACATTTGTAATATTATTATTACTATCGTATTTAATGTATTGTATGTAACTTCCAACAAAATTATGACAATTATAATATGATTACGGCTTGGACATCCATACCCTCTCACTACCCTACCGCACATCTTTGATAGAGTTTAACAAACGATTTAACTGATAAATTTTAACAAGATTCTCTTCAAATCGAACGTGGGACGTGATCGTCGGAAATGGCTACTTGAAAGGCAATTGTTCGTCCATTAGGCGGTATAATGGCAAAACTTGTTAAAGCAATCCGCAAGGCGGCCGAATGCGCCGAGTGAATAATGCGATTTGCAACTACCACGAGTATTGTAACACTAGGAAATCGCCCTCGCTTCGCTTCGGGAAAATAGTAAAGAAAAATATAATATAGTCACCCGGGGATAGTGTAACTTCCCAACAGTGAAAGAATTTTTCAAATCGGTTCGGTAGTTTCGGAGCCTATTCAATGCAAACAAACTGTGATAGGCTTCTGTATCATTATATGGAACTACTAAGTATCACAACAGATACATATATAATATCACTAGCAGTTGCCCGCAGCTTCGCACGCGGAAATTATGCTTATCATATTTATTTTGTACCCCTCATAGAAGAAAATTTAATAACAGGTTAATTTATATTGAATTTAGGAATTTATAAAGTAAAACCTACGATAAATCATTCCTCAGTTCAAGGGTTTTGATGTGATGCCCGGACAGACAAACAGACAGAAGGAAAGACAATAATTTTAAAAACAAATTTTTGGTGCTCTAACACGTTATTGATGTGTTATTTATTGATTATAAATTTCAATATTAGTCCCTCTCTCTCTTTCTCTCTCTTTTCCTCTTCCACTCTCAGTCCCTCTCCAGCTTCAAGTACCTCTCCCTCTGCCGCTCCCTGCCCCTCTTCCTTCCAGTTCTCTGTCCCTCTCCCTCTCTCGCTCCCTCTCCCACCCTCTCCCGTTCCCGGTCCAACTCCCGCTCCCTGTCCCTCTCCCGCCCCCCCTCCCTCTCCCACTTCGTGTTCCTCTCCCTCTCGCGCTCCCTGTCCCCTTCCCTCTCCCGCTCCCGGTCTCTTTCCTGCTTTGTTTCTTAAATATTTACATCCCCTAAGTTTTGCCCCATAGGGGATGAATTTTGAGAAAATCATGAAACAGTTATTTTTTGTGTCTAACTATAAGCTTAAATATACAAATTTTCACCCTTCCTACTTCAAAACTGACGAATTTGCCACACTAACTTGCACACTTAAGAGTTTTTTAAATGTTCTTAACTTCAAAAATGACGAAGTTGTGTACTAAGTTCCATCGCCTAAATTAACCCTTAAGGAATGATTTTCCAAAAAACAGAAACGTGTGTAACTGTAAACTTACATAAAAAAATCATATTTATAACTTTTAGAGTTATTACTGGCAAAGTTGATTTGTATGTAATTCACTACCAACCCCTATTTTTAGGGGATGAATTTCGAGAAAACCATGATACAATTATTTTTTGTGTCTAACTATAAGCTTAAATACAAATTTTCACCCTTCTTACTTCAAAACTGACGAAGTTCCCATACTAACTTGCGCCACCTTAATTAACCCTTTAGGGGATGATTTTCCAAAAAAACGTAATGCTTAAAATTAAGTTTCTAATTTTTAACTAATGTGTAAATTTTCATGTTTTTAACTTCAAAAATGACGAAGTTGCATACAATGATAAAACGCCTAAGTTGACCCTTTAAGGGATGATTTTTCAAAAAAATGTATTAAAGTTAACTTTTATTTATTACTATAAACTTACATGAAAAATTTCATATTTATAACTCTAAAACTGACGAAGTCGGCTTGTATGAAAATGACTTCTAACCCCTATTTTTACACTTAGGGGATGAATTTCCAAAAATCCGTTCTTAGCTGACGTCTCCTTAGCATAAACTATCTCCCTGCCAAATTTCATCATAATCGTTTCGGTAGTTTCTGAGATTTTTTGTTTAATCAGTGTATCTCTTTTCAATTTTATATATATAGATAATTAGATATTTCTTACTAGAGTCGTGCACGCGGTTTTGCTCCCGTTTTCCAGGGTAATATTAGAAGTAAATCCGCTCAGTTTTTGCATGAAATAGCAAAAAACATCCAGATAAACTTTCAAATTTATAATATTAGTAGAAGTAGAATGTAGGTCAAATACTCTAATAGTTTCCTTAAGACTTAAAATATTAATACTAGGAAGAAGGCTAAACTGATTGCATCAAACAGGGGGTTCAATTATGGGTAGATGTGTAAAAATTTTGTTATAAAATAACTTTAGAATTACAAAAATACTGTAGTGTTAAAAAACTTGAGCAAAGTTTCATGAATTTACCAGTTCTATTATAGTTTGACGCCTATTAAATCATGATTTGACAATTTTCGCGACAATGTTTAACTCACATTACATGAATCAAATATTATTTTGTAACACCAGGCAGAAAGAACAATATAGATTTGGTTATTTATTTATGAAACAAAGAAAAAGTTTTATTTATAACTTTCTTAACGGAATTCCCATACGGTTTTATCCATAGTCCACGGGGACCTTTCCATTTTCCGGAAACAGCAGGGAGCAGAAAACTAAGTTTCAGACGAAAGTCACAGATATAAGTCACTCATGTTTTAATATTACATCGTGTTGAACGCAGACTACAGAAAGTAAGTCAATTTAAAGCATTAGGAATGAATGTAATGTAAATAAATGTAAAGTTACAAACAACTTATAGTTAAGTATAAAACTAAAACTAACACAGTCCGTTAATTTTTTTAATATGGCTGTCTCTAAATTCTCTAGACCGCGCCATATTGATTTAAGATTCATGCTATCATTATTCAACTACAATAATTTGTGATTAAACAATGATTAACATAAAAAAGTTATTTTAATATTGTACGAGTATGGTAAGGTAATTTATAAATTTTCATTCGACTGGCGACGAGTTTTTATTATAGCCGTATAAACGACACCGGAAATTAAGTAGCTACTTTCATACCACTTAATACTCATATACAAAACATATAGAGAACGTGAAAGGGGGGCGGATATTGATAAATTAGGCCAAATTACTACGAGTAGTCCCACGGTCGATTGAATGGAACGTCAGGAGTTACGTTATGAATCCCTTATATTAAAATCGATTGAAATGGTGGACATATTAGATTGCCAGATACAGGCTTATCATTTCCGGGACAATTTCATCAGGGAAAGGTAGTCGGGCAGCAGTTTTGAATTGAAACTTCTTTAGAATCGTTGTGATTTCAAACCGGATGCAACGGAAAAAACGACAGGTAAGAGACACAAATACAAAAATGTGTAGGATGAAGCCAGGAAAGAATGAGACAGAAATATTCGTCAGTTAAAATAAATAAAAACGACATCGCGACAGTAAAAATGCTAAGTTGTATTCATAGATGGCGCGAGGAATAAGATAGAAGATTCGTTTTATTGCTAGATAGGTGTCGCTAGCTGCTCATTTTACTCTTCATATTATGTTAAGAGATGGGCGTTAGTTACCACTGTTTTCTTTTTCTTATGTTCGTGGTTATCTTTTAAAAAGTGCTAAGTTGTATTCATAGATGGCGCGAGGAACAAGGTAGAAGATTCGATTTATTGCTTTTTTATCTCATTATCTTGAAACCAAAATTTTGGAAAGTTTCACTTCTACCACGTGTGAATTGCACACATTTTAATTTTTTTATTATTAATATAGTAGTTCAGTAGGTTCATTCAGTAGACTAAACTGGGAGGAAACCTGTAACAATAATTAGATGAAAATAAATCAGTAGTTATTTTCAATTATCCATAATATTGTTTTATTATTTCAAAATTCCTTCCTCAATACTGTGTATTTTATAATAATATTGTTAAATATTATCTAAATGCATTAATCATAATGCTCGATATTAGTACCTTAATCCTGTACTGTGGTCAATAAAGACTAAATAGATAAATAAATAAATTGAGCACCTGCAAAAGATTTATTGCTAAGGCAAACTTTTTTAAGAAATCAACACCAATAGGAATCTTGGACAGTAAATTGTAAATGCATACAAACTATTCTTTAGTGTGCACACTTAAGAGATTGCAATTACAAACATACAGTTAGATTTTTCAGTAAAAGTGTTTTTCACTGTAAACAGCGATCTCTACAGTCTCTAATTACTGTTTACTAAGACACGAAAATGTCCGGGAACTTCCTTGATTTTCCGACTATTTGACAACCCTACGACCGTATTGCACACAAACAGAGGATTGAATTGACATGTCGACACGTTTCTCAAGTAAATTGAAATGTAATGAAAACCATGTCAGTTCAGTACTTACCCAATACCTAATTAAATTAAACTGTTTTATTTTACCTATTTAGCGTTCACCTAGTGATCGGCATTCGATAATTATCATATCAAATTATTGAAAATTTTGGGTTGCAAAGAGTTTTCTTTTTCTGTTTACAAAATGTTCCGAGCTGCATTAGAACAAGAGTATGCGATAACTTGATAGGTACTGTGACGTTTAGATATTATTTAAGTCGCTAAACTAAGGATTCTATTTAAATGATAACACTCAGTTTACAAGTTAACATGCAGAGACGATCCCCGCCTTGCCAGTGACGTACGTCTCGCTTGACAGCCAGTGTCACCGAGAGACGTCACTGTCAATACGTCACAGGTACTATGATAATTCAGTTTGCCTACCGGATTTACAACCTTTTTTTTACTTTGGTTTATTTTCTTAACCACATTTTTCAATCGAATTTTCAAATCGAATAACATAGAGGAGCTATTAGAGGTTATTATTTAATCACAGATCGGTGCCGAGACGGTGAAAATAACTGATAACGAGAACCTCTGATCTAGAAAAAAGACAGTAACCAAAAACTCTCAAGAGCACATGTGACGATACAAAAGTTTTACTCATTTTTATAAACCGCATCCAATAATGTCGGGTTACTTATCCCTATCTAAGCCTATTCTGAGCAATCCCTTTGTTCGGAAAACGCGAGGGATATTATGACAACGTAATACCCAGATATTTATCTAAAGGAAGTATTATGAGGTGTGACGTAGTCATCTGTCCTTGCGTAATCTAATCCTGATGCTCTGAGGATAGCTCAGTTTATAAAAATCGCTGATTTTAATATTCTCTTTTTGTTCACACATTTCAATATGAACTTTTCATGCCAACACGTTAATGCATTGTGGTGAAATGATATATTAATGATAATGAAAAGAATAGATGTGAATACAAATATGTATTTTCAACCATATTTTGACATTTGCGACCACGGAGTGTTAAACTGGGCATTTTTGGTTTTAATTATGGTGAACAGTTGAAGAAAAAAATGAATAAACTCACACACACTCATTCCCATTCATAAGATTTCCTGTGGCACTAGTGGCATAGACAACACATACCTACCTATAAAAGCCTACTAGGTCGTCAAACCATCGTTAAAATAACGCTAAAGGTCGTAGCCCACTTACACGACACCGCTCCCACCCAACCAAAGTATAAGAATACAAATATAAACTTTAAATCGTGCTCTGTAGATGCACTTTACAGTAACAACAAAAATAAGTTGAATCCTAAAAAAATTTTTTTTTTAAACGCTTTTATTTTTTCAATAATGTTTAGTTTATAAAATTAGCTACAAGTTGTGAAAATTTCAAGTCTCTACGTAAAATAGAACATAGAGAATTATGCGTCTAAAGTCTGAAAATCGTTTTTTTTAATTTAACAACAAATAAACAATGAAAATTAGTTTAAAATATGATTTTCGTGTATTGTCATCGGAAATACACATGTCTGCCAAATTTCATCAATTTTCATTAAAGGGAAGTCATTCAAATTAACGTTACAAGATTTGATCCTTTGATGCTTTGATGCTCCGAAGTGAAGCTAAATAAAAGCGTTTAATTAGCAGGCCGCGCGCGGGAAGCAAGCTTACCGCAACCTTGCCACTCAATAGTTGCATCTACAGAGCACGATTTAAAGTTTATATTTGAATTCTTATACTTTGGTTGGGTGGGAGCGGTGTCGTTTAGATGAGCTACGACCTTAACGCTACACACTCACAGCCCCACCGTAAGTTTTCCGTGTGGCGCCATACAACACAGACCAAAACCAAACGGGTCGTCAAAAGCTATTGTTTGCAGTATTGATTGATATCAATACTATATTCAACTCCCAAAATTCATTAAGTAGCTCTATTCAGAGAGTCATTATCATTACTCACCAGTAGCCGTTCGCCCTTGACACCAGTGGCGAGAACCTTTCCACGTGGCGCCACGCTTCACGTGTCGATACTCCGACAGGTACCTGCCAACCGAGAAAAAATATATACACTCATATATCACGATCACGACACGACTAAAGGTCGTAGCTGACTTATACGACACCGCTCCCATCCAACCGAAGTATGAGAATTTAAATATAAACTTAAAATCGTGCTCTGTAGGTACAACTATTGAGTGGCAAGGTTGCGGTTAGCTTGCTTCCCGCGCGCGGGCTGCTAATTTTTGTTGTTACTGTAAAGTGCACCTACAGGGCACGATTTTAAGTTTATATTTGAATTCTCATACTTCGGTTGGATGGGAGCGGTGTCGTATAAGTCAGCTACGACCTTAAAGGTCGTAGCTCATCTACACGACACCGCTCCCACCCAACCAAAGTATGAGAATTCAAATATAAACTTAAAATCGTGCTCTGTAGATGTAACTATTGAGTGGCAAGGTTGCGGTAAGCTTGCTTCCCGCGCGCGGGCTGCTAATTTTTGTTGTTACTGTAAAGTGCACCTACAGAGCACGATTTTAAGTCTATATTTGAATTCTTATACTTTGGTTGGGTGGGAGCGGTGTCGTGTAGATGGGCTATGACCTTAACACCCCGTTCCTTTTATCGTATGTTGTGTACGCTAGTCTCGTGCGCTCTATGAGCTAAATTTTATTTGAATCTTTATTTAATTTTCGATAATTTTGTCAGCTCCGGCAGACCCTTCGCCATAGTTTCGTCGGTTGTTTATTACTTGGCGGGGTACAGGCCACGGACATTTCAATACAAAATATTTGGCTACGTTCCTATGTCTCATTCTAATATGCAAAGTCAAACCCAATGGGACAGTTAAACGTTACAAGGATGATTATTCAATAAAGGATGTAAAGTATGTGACATGAATTCTTACGCATCGTGTTTGAAATAAGCTTTACATTAGCACTTAATGACAATCTTTGGGTGCATTTTAATTTAATCATTCGTATTTTAAATCAAATATTTATCTTTCTAGTATTTAGGGTTCCGTACGAAAAACAGAACCCTTATAGCTTCACTCGTGCGTCTGGGCGACCGCCGTTCAAATAAGTAGAAATTTGGTACTAATGTATTTTTTGTGACCCAAAGACGAAGATGACATAATAAACGTACTGAACCCTCTTCAAGCGAGGTTAACTCGCAGTTGTCAAGTTTTTATCCTTTAAACACACACACACATAATACAAAACATCTGCATCGTATCGTAGTCGTACTCGTAACAAACAAATGTTGCCGTGTGATCATATTTGGCAATCGCAACGTTACATCTTAAGAAACCTATTTTTTACCTATTGTGCACCAAATATACAAAAGCGACCGATCTGAAACTATGATTAGGAACAACAAAAGCCTATAATAATATCTAAAAGGAAGTTGGCCTAAAATATACTTAAGTATACACGGTATACGTGTCTCCAATCAGATAAATTCTAGTTACTCTTGTAAAAACATATCGTCAATTCTCAGTACTGCCGCGTACATTAAATATAACATTGGTTGGTACAGTCAGAATCAATAATAATAGACGATCAAAATCAAAACATTGGTTGTATAATTATAAGCTCCCAAATCACGCCCTTTTGTCTATAGGTCCCTTGTGTGTGCTAAAGGCGATAAATGCGAACATTTGAAGACGATGATAGGACCTAATAAAAAGGAGTATTAGGTAACTGTAGGCAACACCTGTAACTTTAATACACAAGTGAATTTTTCAAGTAGCGGTGGATAGCCAAATCGAGGTTATGAGGAATAGCGAAAAGTTAGCGAAGATTTCTTGGGTCTGATTTTCATGAAAACTAAAACTGCAATATTCCTAGTCAGAAATCCCATTCGTTGATTTTGAAAACACCGCGACCAGGTGGCAATTAGTAGCAATTAGCGAGTAGCATGCACCCAATTCTAAATCTAAAGGTATAATACCCAATCTAAAGGTATAATAGGTACAAGGCAACCCGACCTCTAAAATGTTGGAAGTACGAAATTCAAAACACGTCGAATGGCAAGCATCGGTTCGCAACTACTGCTTTTTAAGTTTACGATTCAGAAAACAAAACAATAACCAGTGTTTAATAACAAATCTGAGCATGTGACGATCCACAATATGACTCCGCCACCGATAGATGACACGCACGATACCCTTGTCAAACTGATATGCTTTCGTAATTTAATTTTTTATGAACAGGGTCGCGAGTTTATCGGGCAATAAGTGAAAGGATATAAACCTTATCGTTTTATCGACGGTCACATATCACAATGACTGAATACATGTCACAGTTCAAACGCCTATTACTGAATAGTACAGCTACTGTTTCTTAATGTAAATAGGCTTTGTATATCACTAGTAAACATAATAAAATCGTTGTATTCATTCCTGACAACGTTGTGGTAAAACACTGCGTATGATTTGTTGATATAAGGGAGAAAAACATGTTAATACTTGATATAATGGTTCTTCATAAGATTATATTTGTAGTAAAACTATAACGCACAGCTGCAGAAATAATTATCCATACAATAAAGATATTTGATTTGGTAGAAACAACCTGTTCCTTTTTAATTTCAGTGTAATTCTAAAAACGATATTTACTACGATAGAACGATACTAGGCAAACATAGAACTAAGGTGATCCTCACCTAGCAACAGGCTCCCTGAGCAGTGTGATGTAGAAGTACCGTCGATGCACCGCCGAGCCCTCGTGCCGGTCCAGCTCACCGCTCACACACGCTGTCAGCTCCGTGAAGTCAGCGTGGAGACCGCATCTGTTGACAAGAGGAACAGTTTAGAAATGGCAACGAAGGCTTCGCTAAACCTGCTACCAAGCATGGCATTATACCAATGTAGTCGTAATTTGCGAATCAGGGGAAGGTGACGGAAAAGTCTTCCGAGAATCGCGCCTGGCTACACACCGTCTTGCTTGATTAAGTCTAACCGCCAACGACTCGTCATCTTCGGGCAGAAGGATTGAGAACCGAACTTCTCTTTTCGTTTTGGCTAGCAACGCCTCGGTGATGCATATAGTGTTATTAATGTCTATCCTAAAGAATAATTCATACACTCTAATTCCTCAAAAGCAACAACACGGTGTGGTAAACTTGTAGCTACTTAGCTCAACGACTCATAAATATTAGAACATCAGAAGTAAGACCTTGTTGATGATATAGTAGCAAAAAAGATCACGTTTAAGCGCGACAGTTCCACATAATCTCGGAATTACGTCTCCGCGAACGTGACAAGGATCAACGGAGCATTTCGAGGCGGCCTTAAGAGCCATTTCGCAAAACTCGGTTGATAAACTATAGGTATTTGAAGCGGCTCCGCGGCGTGATATTGCCTCGCGCGGCTCGCGTCGCGCTTGACCTCAGTTCTGTGCGAGTAATCTTCTTGATACTTTCAAACGTAAAAATTTTAAAATTATGAACATATAATTTTAATTATACACTTTGTGACCACATACATGTATCTGGTTTGTGACAATATAAGTTTATATAACAATTAAGAGTACAATGTAGTAGTACCATTATCGGTAACTTATTTACATAATACATTTTAGGTACCTACTTAGGTACATCACAATAAAGATGTCCAATAGATGCATATTGCAAAAATCAATATTTTGGCAAATCAACGTGAAAAATTAAAAATCACGTTTTTTCAAGGTGATCTATAAAATGCAATATGCGTCCATTTTGCCTGCGATATTCGCAGCGCGTCGAAATACATAGGTATACCTAAATTCAAATCAATCGGAGGGTATTAGGGAATGCAATCTCGATCTCGCGAGATCTCGTTCTCGCGAGATCTCGGCCTTTTTTAGCGAGATTGATCTCGGACGAAAAACAGGGCGAGATCTCGCGAGTTTAACGAGATTGCACTCGAGCATAAAATCGTCTTATTCGAAGCGCGGACTGACACGGACGGAGCTGCGATTTGTCGGCTTCGTTCGGTGCGCGGGAGGCGGAACAAATCTTTCATTTTATTGCTATATTTTGTTAATTAATCTCTAATATCTAATTGATCTACTGAGTAGATATAGTTTTATTTAATCGATAATAAGTCAACTCAACTTAGATAATTAGTTTATTTTTTTTACTTCTCGTTATTTTGTTTGTTATAAAATGATTGATATTAGAAGAGAACTCTGGTTGTTTATTTCATTTGTTATTTGATAGCTACGTACGTCAAAGATTACTATTAAGAAGTTTATTAAAAAATTATAGACAGATACGTCAAACAATGTTTGGTACATAAAAGTCTATTGAAAAAATTCATGAAAATAAATGTTTATCTTGTAATACTTACAATTTTTATCATTTTTTTCCTAATTTTTTCAAATATTGTGATTATTTGCAAAGAAAACACACAAAACTGCCAATCTCGCGAGATCTCGAAATTGGCGAGATCTCGCAGTATTGTTATTCATAAACTCGCGAGATCTCGCTTGAGCCCCAATCTCGCGAGATTTGCATTCCCTAGAGGGTATAGAACCGGGAAATCCCGGGATTTACAAAGGAATACGGTACTTTTCAAAAGAACCAGGAAACAAAATAAAAGAACCGGGAAACAAAATAAAAGAACCGGGAAACAAAATAAAAGAACCGGGATTTTCTGAACTTTTGGGAAATAAAAATATGTCGCGTCGTGATACAAAAGATAACGTAAAAATAAAGGTAAATACAATCCATACACAAAAATGATTACAGCTTTAAAAAGAAGATATTCAGAACGTCGGCTACATGAAGCAGCTATACTAATATAATATTATTTACACAACCCAGATCGATATTTTTCTAATATAAATGAAGATGATTTAACTCTTTTTTCTCGTCCAAGCAGTGCTGAATTGTGCAATACAATTGTGTTGCTTTCATACAATTAAAACGAAACTTATGTTTGCATGTAAGGTATAATAGTATGATGGTTACTCAATCACGGCAAACGACTATACGGATTTGGGTAGAAAACAGTTTTTCCCTACTTAATGCTCCTGAGAGATAAAATAGGAAACGCGATACTAACTATTTTCACGCGGGGAAAGCCGTGGTAAAATAATCCCGAAAGAACTGAAAATCCCGGAAATCCCGGTTCCAGCATAGGCGAGTACCGAAAATCCCGGTAATTTAAAACAGGATCGTTTTTCGATACCCTAATCATTACCGTGATACAAAAGATAACGTAAAAATAAAGGTAAATACAATCCATACACAAAAATGATTACAGCTTTAAAAAGAAGATATTCAGAACACTATTCTTTGAATGTTAAAAACGAATTCTTTATTGTTTTCTGTTGGTTTACAAAACAAAATATTGACAATAGTCTAGTATAATAAATTATGAGAAACGAAATTCGCACTTTCCTCCCAAACCACTTGCTCTACAAGAAAAATGTATGGCACATAAAATGTCAATCTTTTTATGGGCTACAACTTTTACTCGATCCTTTCGGAAATCGTCTAGGACGCACCGTTTAGGAGATATAAGGAGTTTTCGGAAAATTTGGGAGAGGGGGGGGGGGGTTAAGGTTGGGCCCAATAAGATTGGGTAATATTGCAAGTATGAGTTCCACAGGGCGGATGGAAATTCAGTCGGAAATCGTCTAGGACGTACCGTTTAGGAGATATATGGTATTTTAGGAAAATTTGGGGAGGGGGGGGGGTAAAAGTGGGTTCAGTAAGATTTAGCAATAAGGTTTGGGGCTTTACTAAAGGGGGTTGAAATTTCCGTCTAAACTTGTCTAGGACGCACCGTCTCCGAGATATCCGGGATTTCCGGTTTTCCAAAAATCTATATCCCGATATCCTGATCTGCCGATCTGCGCCTACCTGATGAGTGCGGTATTTGCCCGGATGCCTCCCAGATTATCACGACGCAAAATTCCACTTTTGGGTGAAGAACTGAGGGGGGGGGGTATAGGGGGAGGCGAGGGGTTGTGAAGGGAAAAAATGAGAGGGTGATTTGTATTTGTGTTGTGTATTTGAGATACGTGAGTTTTGGGGAGTTGACGGAACTTGGGTGCACGAGAGTTTCCAAACAACGAATGTATTATCTTTGACTAATAATAAGTGACTATAGCTGACTAATGTCGGAGCTTCTATCATTCCAACATTTTGGCTTAGCAATAGGGTCCCGTTGACACCGTTTGGGTACGGAACTCTATAAAGTACAGATTGATCTAAAAGTTGTATAAATAAAGGGTATGTGTATGCAAGTTATAATTATTTATTATTTTTTTTCTATGTAAATATGTAATTTACACATATAACAAAAAACCTAAATACTGTAAACAGTAACTAATGTCTAAAAACGGACAATGTTTTATTTCAAATTACAGCAGTGACTTCCAACCCAATAGGGGTTGAATTTCCAAAACTCCGATAGCCTAAAGCCTTCTTCGATAAATGAACTATCCAATATAAAAATAATTTTTCAATTCAAACCAGTAGTTCCTGAGATTAGCGCGTTCAACCAAACAAACAAACAAACTTTTCAGCTTTATAATATTACAATAGTAATAGTATAGATTAGTATAGATATAGTTATATTTTGTACATATGTATGTTCGTGATTTTCTCCGTTACTACTTACACTACATAAATTGGAAAGAAATAGTTACTTAATTTCTATTGTTTTCTTCAAACCAAAGATGTTTAAAGCAGAATATTACGCAAACGGACCCCTGAATTGAAAAATGGTCTTTTGAAACCTATAATATTTTTGAAAGACCTTTTCAACGATACCCCACATTAAGGGGTAGACGAAGAAAAAATCATACGGAACGGACAGACGGACGGACGGAAGGACGGACGGCCGGACGGGCTAGCCGGCCGGTTGAAATAACGAACGGACTAGACATGATTCCGATTTGACTACAAAACCCTGAAAATTATAGAAAACTAAAAATAATACAATTGACTGTAACTAAAAATTCTCACGTGATCAAGACTGTTCAATGGCAATATAATTACGTTACTTTTACGAAATCTATTCCTTAGATGGCTAAAGCAAAAATTGACATAGGTCCGACGTCCAAGAGTGCTGCCGCACGACTGATTTGATTTCGCGCCAGTGCGTATCTTTATATGGTAAAGTAAATTCGTTTTAATAAATTATTTTTTGCAGTAAGATAAAAAAAAAATTACGTGTCATATTCGACAAAGACCATATTTTATTACTACATAAATTTTTGATGGCAAAAACGCTTTATTGAATACAAAAATCGATGGTAAAGTCATGGCATAAACCATGAAAATTGGTAATGTTATTGAATTAATTTTGAAACGAATATTATAGTAATCGTATATCCCTTGTAATAAATGCAAAATATAATATATGAGTGTTCTCTAGACATTTTTTTTTACTCAATTTAATAAAACTTAATAAAGAAAATCAGTGTATGAAATTGACTCTGTCGTCCTTTTGCTGAAAAATAGTTATGCTAGATTGACAGTTACGCAGAAACAAATTAATATTTTTAAAATTCCGGTAAATGAAGATCCAAGATGAAGGATTGATCTATTTTATGAGTTCATTTGCCAGCATTAATAACTTTCTTATGATACTAATTTTTGACATCAAATTCTTCATTCCGCGCGTCTAACCGCGAAATGGCTCTTAAGGATAGAGACTTCAAACGACTTGCAGGTCAATGGGAGATTACACGCGGTGAAATATGGCATATCTGTTATATTTAACGTCAAATTTCGAGGAAAGCGTTTATGAAAAGCGGCCCAAGGATAATGGGCTTTGGAAGGTCTGTAAAAATGCCTTTTCCTGATCGGCTACGTACAATGGTCGGGAGGGTCGTATATTCTTCCGCTCTTTCTCATCTCTTATAGAATTGTCGATTTCCTATGAATGTTTCATACCTTTATTTTTATTAACCGTTTATAAGTTAACCGTAATTATTTTTATTTCTATCATATTTGACTAAGACGATACTGTAACCACAACTTATTCTGTTAGTTTAATAATAAACGGATTGTCCCATCCACTGATGGTAAGATGTGAGATGGTGAGATGACAGTACGAAATATAAATGGTGACAGTACAGTTTTTTTTTAATACATATATGTTACTAACACCTTTATCAAATAAAATACAAAACTAAAATATTACAATATGAAGTCACCCATTCACATTGAATTACGGTCGAATTTTGACCGCAGACCAGGTCTCTACTTTAATTTTTGGAATTTATCTCCTTTAGAATCGATTTTCACATTTAAGCCCGCGGTATGAAAATTTATGAGGAGTAAAATCAAACTTTCTCCATTAAGTTATACGTTATGAGCGTTATGCGTTATATTTGTAATTTGTAACACAGAATCTAGATGGCGTTGTTACTGATCAGTTACAACAAATTATAATAATCTTCTGATTTGACGATAACGTCATGTATTTTATAATCGTTGGTAAGGAGTAAACTCCAGTCGTGCATCGGAGCTGACACACAATTTTTATTTTGTTTCGAATGGACAGTTACTGACCCCGGCCTTTGCGCCTTCATGCAGACATCATTTCACCAACCATTGTTGTCTGTCCCGAACGAAGGGACCCGAGTTCAAATCCTGGCACGGACCTCTAATTTTCTAATATTATGTGCGTATTACAAGTTAATTATCATTTGCTTCGGCGAAGGAAAACATCGTGAGGAAACCTGCACACCGGAGAGTTCTCCATAAAGTTCTCAAAGGTATGTGAAGTTTACCAATCCGCACTTGGCCAGTGTGATAGACTATGGCCTGCTCCCTCACATTGTGAGAGGAGACCTCGAGACCAGCAGTGGGGCAATTATGGGTTGTTGCTTGCTTGCTTTTGTAGACTTGTGTTATAAATAAAGATAGGTCTGTAGTAAGATTCAGTAGCCTCAGCTCGATACGTGACAGATTAGAAGCGCAGCAAACGTTTCAAATCCATCTTCATCATTACTGTTCTTCGAGTACTAGTGAGTGCTAGTAGCAAGTTAAAACGAATAACAAATTCAGTGTGAACACAGAGTTCGACACTCGCAGTGGAGTCTGTGGGCAGTGGACCGTGAAGTAGCAGATAGTTCAGCTCAATGCCGCCGAAACTAGGTCCCCGTGCTAGCTTCCAACAGTTCCAACGTTTAATATCCTCCAAGGCGGATGCTAAATACTCTAGCAACAATGTACGTGATATACTTTCATTTTAGTAGGTGTAAGAAAACGTTGCCCATAACTTTCAGAAAGTTTATATTTTCGGAACGCTATATTTATGTCTTACTACAGGAAAGTGTTTAGGCGTACTAGTTTGTACATGAGAAAGGAATCCTGTAGGATAAGTTTTAACCAGTCATTCAACCGGACGTGTCAGAACTCTTTTTTATTCATAGATCCTTCAATATATTTTCTGAAATCATTCAAAAATGCACCATTTTGTCGAGCTGATTTTGTAATTTAACTTTAGAATTTTAACGGAGTATGATGTTTAATACATACAAAATTTTTTGATAAACTAATATTTGAAAACTAACTAATCATACAAAATTAATCGTTATTCTCTATTCCGTCGCAACAATAGACCTCATATAGTATGTATAATCAAAATCCACACTAGGTTTCCTTGCGGCACAAAACTAGGTCTCTAGGCGCTGCGATTCCAATTTTAATACCCCTGCCATCGAGCCCACTTGTGTTTAAGTTAGACTTTGGACATACAGCGTTATGAATTGCAAATGAACGTTTTAAGGTCCCCTGTGAGGGCTATGAGTCTATCCTAAGCTTAACAAAGTTATCAGTTTTGAAATTCTCATCTCTATATAAATAATTTTGATTATGTTTGTTAATGGTCATTTATTGTATCTTCTGAAACACTCATCGATTGAGGTAATTTTTTTAGGGATGTAGCCGGCAAATGAGCTGACGATTCGCCTTATCGTAAGTGGCTATCGTCGCCCATGCACATCATGCACATGATGCATGGACATCAGCGACATCAAGGTATTACTGATGCGTTGCCGGACATATAAAGAAAAGAAAAAGAAAGAAATAATTCATATACATACAATATATAGGCATCAGAAAAAAACTATATCGACTCACAGATATTGCGTTATCGTAGATTATCGTTAGGACCAATTCCCACCGAAGCAACATATCACATGATCTGCCAAGTGATCTGGCCCGTAACTTGCCACTAGTATCACATTCAATGTAACTGTATGAAGAAGCACCCATTCGTATGGTGTGACATACCTACCTACATGTCACGTTCACGTCAACAGTCTGTTCTACTGATTAAGCCAATAATCGAATTTCGACAACAGACGATAGTTTTGATAAATTGATCGTTAACAAAGGAGGGTCGTGCGTGAGACCAAATTGATGAAGATAGAACATTGGAAAAAACTAATCAGATCGATTAGCTTCGGCACCAATCGTTGAACCATCCATCCATCAGCCTTTAGAGGTCCGCTGCTGGACAAAGTCCCCTAATATACGCCACTCAGATACACCCCCTAATATACGCCAATCGTTGAACGGGCTCTATGATTGAAAGGTAATGGGATTACGAAGAGTAAATCGTCGAAATCAATATTACAATTTCTTCCTCGCTTTTCTCAAGAGCAAGGAAGAAACCGCCTTAAGATTAGAACTTACTCTCAATATCTAAAATACTACTGGATACCTATACACGAACAATAAGTGAACTTAACAATCCAGATTAATGTTGATTACACTCAATAAGTCAATTTTTAATAAGTCAAGAAACTAATTAGACGACACAAAAAGTTTTTCCATAGCTCCTAGACTTAGAACATTCTTATGTCTTAGTTTTGTTGTGTCTGCGAATTATCAGGCGATCGCATAAGTGTAAGTTTTTGAATGTGATCCCATAACACATGAGTGTTCTTTCTACTCCTTTGCATAGTATTTTTCCTTTTCGAGAAGAGTATGCGAATTTCACAGGTTTCAAAGGCACGTTCCATTTAACGCTTCAAACGCACTGACACCAGAACCAAGAACGCTTTGCTCGTCAAGTGCCAACTGCCTTGTCTACACAGACACTACGTAATTCGATTTTTTCGCCGACAATTCAAAATATTTTACATTGAAATATACATATTCTCTATAGGATGAGCCCATACAACGTCCCAATCAAGGCATAAATTGGTTTGATTAATATCTATTGATAATGGCTTCTGTATTGGCAGTGTTGGCAAGCTGCGCTATTACCATCAGTATTTTATTGGGATTTCATATTCCTGAGTAGTCCGTCCCTAGGACTTAAAGTTAAAAAAAAGTGCCAAGTGCCAAGCTTCAGACTTTTCTCTTAAGTGTAGAACCTAAATTAAGTCATGTAGTAGATAGTCAGCAAATGAAACACTATTGTCGTTAACGACCTAAGATACTCGGTTTAAAAGAGATACAAAACATTATTAATGCCCACCATTTGCTTTATTTGCTCGCAGAGTTGTAGAAACTCAAGCAATTATGTCTCTGTGAAATCACCGTAATGCTGAAACATAATTATTTCACAACTGATTTTATTAAATACTCGTACGTATGCAATTCAATTAAAATTGTAATAAAAAATGAGATTAAAAATAGAGGAATTTCGGTATCATTTTCATTAGTTCAACCTCACCAAATGATATAATTTACAATGAAAATGTTACATTTACTGTTGAATCATTTATGCAATAAGTATTTCTTCAATTCCTCATGAATAGATCAGAGCTGAATTAAAAAAAACTGAACCCATCTGGATTTACAAACAAGTTAATAGTTTAAAAACTAAATACACAGTTTGATAGTGTCAATGTAGATACGAAAGAAAAAAGAAATGGGACTGTGCTAGTAACTATTACGGAGTTCTCTCGGCTGGAGCCAAACTGTGTGTAGTAATCAGGTCACGCTTATCATAAAAATGCATTGTTATCTAAACTAAAGCTATACGTAATATTTCAACTCCTTGGGCTGAATTGAAGGTAAGTAAGTAAGGAAAAAAGGTAAGGAAAGTAGGTCTAATTAAACTTGTAAGATTTGACCCAAACAAACAAACAAGGCAAGCTAAATTAGAGAAAGAGAAGAGAGAGAGAGAGAGATTTAGAGAATGCAGTAAGCATTAAGCTCGCCATTTGTACCGTGATATTTTATTGTGGTCAATAAAGGTTAAATAAATAAATAAAACTGTTTAAAGAATCCAGCATTTTCACTTTCTAAGGTAATGAACATAAAAAACGCAATCGAATTAAGAATCTACTCTCTCCTATTGAAGTATGATATAGAAGCTCTATCACCATACAGAACATCATCGAGAACTGTCCAAAAACCTCCAAACAGTGCATGACCGTGTGTCATCTGTCTTTAGACCACTATGATAATATGAGCAGGAAAGGTCTGCATGAAATCAAAGATGAACCTTCACTTCATAATACAATACGTAAATAAATTGGCTTGAGAGTCGTATTCAGAAATTAAACTCATCATTCAAATTTCGACTTCGCTGGGAATCGTACCCAGGACCCTTTGAATGTCGATCCGGCAAGGTAACCATTGCACCACTCGGGTCGCCAGTAAATAATTAAAGTAAATAAATAAATAAATAAAGCTAGTATCAATGTAAAACTTGAAAGAAATATAGGATGAAATGTATATAAACTTCGAAAATATTGGATATGTTTAACCGCATACCGAAGAAATGCATAAAATATGAGAATGCTTTCCTGTCAGCTACAGTATATCATATTTATTTGAGGAGCGGAGTTATTCCTCCGCTCACTTTCCTAGACAAATATTTATATCCAATTTTAGTGCTGTTTATTCTGCTGTTTTCCACCTTACAATTTCATTTTGCTTTCAGTTTTATTTGCCAATCGTAATGGACATTGTGGTACTCAGGAAGATGTCGTGATATAACTTACTATTTAGGTTATGATAATATAATTGTTGATTCAGTTTAAGGATTTTTCATTATATTATAACATTTGAATAGCAAAATAAGAAAAATAAGTGAAAAGAAGAGATTTATAAATCTAAATAACATAAAAATTCTTGCTTTACCTACTAGCTTATCCACAGATAAAGTAAAGATAATCAAAGCGACCGTATAAGAAGAGACATAGTTATGTTACCGGAAATCTGTTTTCTGCAGGTATTAAATACAATTCCTAAGCAATGTGTATAATACCTGGGTCGTTCGGGAATGTCTGAAATGATATTAATAAAGTTTCCTAGGTAATGTACAGAATACCTGCAGGTCCACCGGCAATGTATAAAGTAAATAGATTTGGGTATGCGTGGTCAACATTATTTATTATCAACTAGATGGCCCAGCGAACTTCGAATCGCCTAACAATCCCCAATAACCTTTTCCCCTTTCTCCCTTTAAGTTAATTTTGGTTTTTAACTATAAGCTTACATATTAATTTTCACTTAGGTATCTGATTTCGAAAATAACGAAGTTTCGTACAAACTTACATGCCCTGTTTTTTTTTACCCCTTATGAGACGAATTTCCAAAAATTCGATAGCCTATGGGACTCACAAATAATGTAGTTTTCTATTGGTAAAAAATTTTCAACATTGGTTCAGTAGATCCAGAGATTACCCCCCTACAACCTCACAAACTATACCACCTTATAATATTAGTATAGATCTAAATAAAATGATAGAAAAATGAAACACAATAAAGTGTTTGTCCAAAATCTGTTTTTTTTTAATAAGCAACTAATTACAATAATCAATAAAAATATTATATTTTTAATGATGGGTTTGAATTAACAATTAACTTTAAAACACACTCAAAACAAAATATGAACTGCATGAATAGAATATACATTTTTTTCATTTTAAATTAATAATTGATTGAAATCGCATAGAGCATGTATGTATAGAATGCCTAGGCGAAGTATGAAATAAAGAAGATTTCATACATCACCTGAACGTTTTGGGTATTTTATATACTGCCAAGGTATTGTGTACGGAACTATACATATTGCCAGTAACACACGTATCTATACACTTAAGTAATCTATTGTTTACTAATGGTCATAGCACACATATCAACTCGTAAACGGAACGTAAACGTATCAACTCTTGCATGTCAGTATTCTTTGTATGAAACTCCCTACTGTAAAGCACACTTATCGGATTCGTAACGTAATCGCCTCGCCTCGAGACAAGCTCACGAACCGCGGTACGGTGCGTGGACGACTTGCCGTACCCGCGCTTACGTCTCACCGTACGCTATCCGTCAACTTTCCGTTTCCTCGTGCACGCCTGCGCCGCGGCTACCGCTGCGTCGGCGAACTGCTGTCATTCATTCCGTCAACCAGCGGCCGGCGAGCCGTAAGCGCGGCGTCGCCTAGCCGTAAGCGCGGCGTCGCCTAGCCGTAGCCGAGCTTACGTTAGGTTGACGGCGAGGCGATCCGGTGCCGATCCCTTTCCGAGTTGATATGTGCGCTACGACCATAAAACAACCGCGCAATAAGTACGGATCGATAGATATGAAACTCGTAAATAAGATGATCTCGAACAATGAATGGAAGGATTCGAGTCGTAAATTCGTTGTAGCAACGTATAGATAGACCGGTTCAAACTAGATTGCTTGCCGATTCAAACGGGTGTTTTGCATGTGTTTTGAATAAATATGCAACGGACAGATTTCCTTATTGGATCTGCGGAGAAGTTCACCTTCAGACATAGTGGCGTCGCGTCGTTAGCGTTGGCGAAACACTGCATCTTTACATACATTGCATATAACCGATAATACATAGTCACAATTGTGGGTATTTACTATGTATGAGATATATTTTTTTTTACTTTATTGGAAACTAGCGCTCTGTCTGCGTGTTTCCTCGCGTTTTCCGGGACAATATCAACGCTTGAAAGGAAAAACTGACTAACCGACATTGAGCTAACTTTACAGGAGAGCAGCTTAAAGTTGATTTTTTAGTAAAGTTGTTGTATATGCTACAATATAGATGACAAAATAAGGATTCCAAAACAGTAAGAATAACGTCTATAGGATGATTACAAAAAATATATGATTTTTTTTCTAAAAATTCCAACTTTAAACTGCTCTCCTGTAAAGGTGGCTCAGTGTAGGTTTCCTTTCAAGCGTAGCGTCGCGGCTTCGACACCTATGTACTATATCACCTATGTATCTACCTAGCTATTTACCTACATACTTAAGGTACATACCTATTTTTAATTATAGATCTGGATATTTTGAATTATATGTAGATCTGGAATATATCTTTAGAAGGACATTTATCAATCAAATTATGCACATGATTGAATTTGAATGCATCGAATTCATTTCCTTGTTTTAAGTGCAAATAAATTCAACAGACAACTTGGCGGCGCGTCGTGGGCGGTTATTGCTTTACGAGGAAATACAATTAGGGTTGCTATACACGAATATTATTTTCGGGACATTTCTACAATAGCGCGTCTCCAGCAAGTCTCCAGTTAGCTATAATGTTAGCAGTATTGAAATTAGTGTTTATACACAGGAGTCACAGGATAAGACATAAAATTCGGGGACAATCCTCAATTTCTCTGCCATCTGGGAAGCCTCATTTGTATAGTCTACTAAAGAGTATTGTCGGTTTAAAACTGTTTAAGACACAACGCATAAGTTATCAAACTATAGGAGTTGAACGATCAAAGTTTGTTGTTAGGTATTTCATTACTTTTCTTCACTTATAATAGATATGAAAAACATGATTATGTAATCATGTTGCTGTTTTGCATGTGAGAAGGAAGAATGAATTTAATTATTTCTAGAATATATTTTGAGAATTTGGCGTGTGAAAGAAAGAAGCATTCAAAAGACAAGCAAATTTTCGAAAAAAAGTGCGACTAATAAATAGTGCAACATTTACATTGCTAATTACGTAAATTCATGTAAAGTCGAAGCCCTCCTTACGTTACAAATGTAAACAACTCTTACATTGGACGCAACAAAACAGAGAATACAAGAGGAAAGATGTAAACGCGTGCAAATGCCCCTGTATAAGCGTCGTTTGCATCTGAATTTCCTTTGTTTCTCGCGACTGTTCTTCGAATTGCCACCGCATAAAAATTTACCGTTCAATTTGCAATACTGTAAGGTACTTGCGGGCTCGCAATTCTTCGGGAAAGTCGGAAAACATGTGCAAATTAAGAAGTTCTAACCTCGAAAGTGTTATATAAATTTATATAACATTATATAAATTTATAAGTCGTACTAGCTGAGCCGTGCAATTGAGTAACAATAGATTGATAAAAGATGGGGCATGAAAAATAAAAAATTTTACCTTTATTCCAACTTTAGAGACACACGTCAACTTTAGAAAAAAATAGAAAAATAGAAAAATACATGTATTGTGATGATTACGTACAACCATTAGAGAAGGGATCGTCTCAAGAGCAGAATAAATCCCTAAACGACATCTCGCTAACCCTATTACATAGACCCTATTAGCACAAGTAAGACAAACAAATCTTGACAGAACGTCACTTTTCTCTCCTAAGTGACATACATATAGGTATACGTCACAGATTTCACGGATAATTTTGTTAGCGAAGAACACATCGCCGTGACATTTCGTGAAAGTGACAGTAATTTCTGAGAAGACATCGTTTCTTTGAGAGGTGACCCCTAGCCTAGCTGACATATTAGGGTCATCAGTATCACAAAATTTAATCATAGTGGAGCACACGCTTTATTCGCTTATTTCGGCAGTTTCAGCTTACCTAAACAGATTTTGTCAAAATTTAATTATAACATCAAGGAATGTGTCATATAAATAAATATATCTGAGGTATTTACAGGCATACACTCGACACGAGAAATAACATTAACAATATTTGTCACATAAATAATTATAGAAATCATAATATATAAGCTCAATTAGTTGCGTCGTTTACACTTTACAAGTTACATGATAGCTAACTGACATAAAAATTATTATACGATGCTCGGTATTGGTCATGTGTATAAAACGATTGACAATTTAATGATTGCGCCTTGTTTGTCGACACAATCGTTAAGCATTTGTGATTTAACGATACTGTCATACCTGTAACTGGTCATTTCAAAAAAATATTATACAGATTAGTAACTTGACTTTGGCTTTATAAAGGCATTGGACAACATTCCTTAAAATCACCCAGGGATAAAGTAGAAGACAATAGCTATTAAATAAAATTTTTAAACTATGTTACTAAGGATTGAGGTTTAGAATTGTCGCAGGATTTTGAAACTATGCCCGTTATTAAACAAAAGCCATTAATAATGGATGAAACATGTATGAACGCAATTCGGGCATAAAACAATATGACCGCGGGCCCCGAGTGACACCGCCCGGGCGCCCGCCGAGCTGGCAGACCGCCATTTGGTCGCTTCTTCATGACGACACGACAACGACATCTTACGTAGAATGTATTGTGTACACCAAGAAATTAATTTTAACTATGATTTGTCGAATTGTTCATCTCAATGTCACGTGATCCGTCTTCATTTAGGTATTTCTTCAAAGCTTTATTCATCCAGATTTATATCTTGGTGTACACAACTACACACGCAAACTTACATGTATGCGTGCAAGTGGCATGGAGTTAGTAAGGGTGCCGCCACAGTATGGCGGCCATACTGAAAAGTTTTACTTACACCATTCCCACTAGACCGTTCCGTCCCTAACTAACATGCGACGGGCGTATCATGTACGAGGCGTCAAAAATCGACGATGAAAATGTAAATACGGGTATACAACGTTGTCGATCCGTTTCAGTGGACATAGCAGAAAGCATCATATTGCTTTCCGTGCCTGGTACGTGTATCTGTATACCACATGATGTGGTACGCTGAGCAGACTCCTTTTTAAATGTTAAAGTGTGAAAAACATTTTACAACTTCAGTGTGGCAACATCTGTTGTGAATTATAAATATCGTTGTCGTGTCGTCTTCGTGTCGTTCAATATAAAAGCACCCATTGCGTTCACAAATTACCATCACGCATTAATATCACCTTTCTAATTTCGCGAGCCATTGAACACGCAAATAAACACAATATGGTGTTAATGAACTGACTAGTGTTATTTGCAGCGTATTCTAAAATTAAATACTAATATATTATTACATTTAAAATATACTAGCAGTTGCCCGCAGCTTCGCACGCGGAAATTATGCTTATCATATTTGTAATTTTATACCCCTCACAGAAGAAAATTTAATAACGTTAATTTATATTGAATTTAGGAATTTAAAAAGTAAAACCTAAAATACAATCACAAATCATTCCTCCGGGAGCGGGTTTTGAAAAATAAACAATATTCACATTAATTTGTTTTTTCTTTTTCGTGAAAAATTCGAAAATATATATCATCAATTAAAGGATAAACGTTTGTTGCAAATTTAAAGCAAATTGTTGATATTTTAAAAATAATCCATACAAAGTTTCATGTTGTTTCCGGGGAAATCTTTTAATTTTTCTGGATGAAAAGTTTTCTAAAACATGACCAAAAGTATAAGAAACATCGAGCACATATAAGAAACAACTCAACTAATTTAAGACGAAATCAGTTCAAGGGTTTTGATGTGATCCAGACAGACAAACAGACAGACAGACAGACAATAATTTTAAAAACAAATTTTTGGTGCTCTAACATGTTATTGAAGTGTTATTTATTGATTATTTATAAATTTCAATATTAATCCTCTCCCTCTTTCTCTCTTCCTCTTCCACTCCCAGTCCCTCTCCAGCTTCCTGACCCTCTCCCTCTGCCGCACCCGATCCCTCGCCCGCTTCCTGACCCGCTTCCTCTCCCTCTCCAGTTCTCTGTCCCTCTCCCTCTCCCACTCCCGGTCCCTCTCCCTCTCCCGCTCACTGTTCCTCTCCATTCCCGCTCCCGGTCCCTCTCCCGCTTCTTGTTCCTCTCCCTCTCCCGCTCCCTGTCCCTCTCCCTCTAGCGTTCTCGGTCCCTCTCCCACTTCCTGTCCATCTCCCTCTCCCGCTCCCTGTCCCTCTCCATCTCCTGCTCCCTGTCCTTCTCCCTCTAGCGCTCTCGGTCCCTCTCCCGCTTCCTGTCCATCTCCCTCTCCCGCTCCCTGTCCCTCTCTCTCTAGCGCTCTCGGTCCCTCTCCCGCTTCCTGTCCATTTCTTTCTCCCGCTCCCTGTCCCTCTCTCTCTAACGCTCCCGTTCCCTCTCCCACTTCCTGTCCCTCTCCCGCTCCCTGTCCCTCTCCCTCTCCCGGTCTCTCTTCAGCTTCCTGTCCCTCTCCCCTCCCATCCGTAAAGTCCCCTACGCAAAATTTTCTTTCTCATAAGCTTACATATTAATTTTCATAATGACGAAGTTCCTGAAAAACTTTCAACCCTTTTATTTACCTCTTAGGGGATGAAATTCCAAAAAAAACCTGTTACAATTTTTTTTCTTAATTATAGTTTTACATTACTTCAGTGTTCAAAAATGACGAACTTTCTTAAATATTTACATCCCCTTAGTTTTGCCCCATAGGGGATGAATATCGAGAAAACCATGATAGTTATTTTTTGTGTCTAACTATAAGCTTATACCTATACAAATTTTCACCTTTCTTACTTCAAAACTGACGAAGTTGCTATACTAAATTGCACACTCTTATTTAACCTTTTAGGGGTTGATTTTCCAAAAAAACAAACAAATAACTTTTAAATTTTGTTTCTGATCATGAGCTAATATGTAAATTTTCGTTTTTAACTTCAAAAATGACGAAGTTGAATACTATGTTACATCGCCTAAATTAACCTTTTAAGGGATGATTTCCCAAAAAAAAACGTGCTAAAGTTAACTTTTGTTTATTAATATAAACTTACATACAAATTTTCATATTAATACCTCGAAAACTGGTGAGGTTGATTTGTATGTAGTTGAATACCAACCCCTATTTTTAAGGGATGAATTTCGAGAAAACCGTGATATAGTTATTTTTTGTGTCTAACTATACGCTTAAATACAAATTTTCACCCTTCTTACTTCAAAACTGACGAAGTTCCCATACTAACATGCGCCGCCTTAATTAACCCTTTAGGGGATGACTTTCCAAAAAAGTACCTAATACTTCAAAGTCAAAGTCAAAATATTTTATTCATATAGGTATCATTGATACACTTATGCACGTCATTTTTTGGCTTTTCGGAAGGTGCTTTGTCATGGAGGAGAAGAAAAGCCTAAAGAAACTCCTCAGCACATCTTTTAAAAAAATATTACAAAAATGATATTATCATACAAAAGTTTACTATTCTGAGTGGAACTGGTTGCAGAGCTAATCATTTCCATGCGTCTTTGTCATTTAAATACTCGTTTACACTATAATATCCCTTGCCTAACAATTGTGTTTTTACTCGTTTTTTGAAAGATTCTATTGGCAAGTCACGTATTATTTTTGGGATTTTATTATAGAAATGTACACCAAGCCCTATGAAAGATCGTTGCACTTTACTTAGGCGGAACGAAGGCGTAACTAATTGATACATTCTTTTTGTTTGGCGATTATTAATATCAAAATTTTGTTTATACGCGTTTATATTCTTCCTTATAAAAACTACATTATTGAAGATATACTGGGAAGCTACTGTAAGTATACCTATTACCTTGAACTTTTCACGCAAAGATTCCCGAGACTTAAGTTTATAGATAGCCCTAACAGCCCTTTTTTGGAGAATGAAAATTTGTTCTATATTGGCTGCTTTGCCCCACAGCAAGATGGCATATGACATAACACTGTGGAAATAAGCAAAATAAACTATCCTAGCAGTTTCGACGTCAGTATACTGCCTTATTCTCCTAACAGCATAAGCAGCCCTACCAAGTTTTGTCGCGAGATTTGTTATATGTGGGCCCCATTGAAGTTTACTATCTAAGGTCACCCCTAAAAATACCGTTGATTCCTCCATATGCAATGTTTCATTATTTAGTTTAAGAGATTTGCTGACTTTTTTAACATTAGGTAGCACAAACTCTATACATTTAGTTTTTTTTGCATTTAAAAGTAAGTTATTGATAGTGAACCAACGCGACACATGCGAAAGAGCACTATTTACGTCGTCGAAATTTACTTTATTCCTTTCACACTTAAATATTAATGATGTATCATCAGCAAATAGTACAATATCCGCTTGGTTCTTTACATAATGTGGTAAATCATTAATATATACCAGAAAAAGAAACGGACCCAATATAGAGCCCTGCGGTACACCCATCACAGCCGGTGACCCCGATGACTTAATATCGTTTATGCTTACTTTTTGTATTCTATCACTCAAATAAGACGCGATCAAGCTAAGGGCCTTGTTTTTTATACCATAGTGGCCAAGTTTAAGCAGCAATGTTTCGTGCTCAACACAATCAAATGCCTTAGATAAGTCACAAAATACACCTATGGCATTTTGTGATGCTTCCCATGCTTCAAATATATGCTTTAAAAGCCTAGCCCCGGCATCGGTTGTACTCCGGCCTTTTGTGAAACCGTATTGCTCAGGATGTAATAATTTATTATTATTGAAATGGGTTAACATTTGATTCAATATTATCTTTTCGAAGATCTTACTAAGAGTTGGTAAAACAGAAACTGGTCTATAGTTATTAACATCAGTTTTTTCACCTGTTTTAAAAAGTGGAATGATTTTGCTGCATTTCATAAGATCTGGAAAGATACCGAGATCTATACATTTATTAAAAACTACGACCAAATATGGAGCTATGATATCTATAATATACTGTATTATTTTTACCGAGATGCCCCACAAGTCACCTGTATTCTTTACCTTCAGAGACTGAAATGCTTTAATTAAGTCTCTAGTGGTTATATGTTTAAATTCAAATAAAATGTTACATTCATTAACATGATTTTTTAATATAGAAAGTGCTTCCGCCGGTGAAGAAGCTAGTGAACGGGTTAACGTTATAGGAATGTTACAGAAATGATTTTCAAACTCGCTTGCCACGTCTTTATCAGCAGTGATTATATTTTTATTAATCAACAATTCGTAACTGAAATCACAGGACTTTGCGTTACCGTTCTCACTGCTAATTATATTCCAAATCGTTTTTATTTTGTCATCAGAGTTAATAATTTTGTCCTTTATATACATTGATTTCGCCTGAATGCAAACGATTTTAAAGATTTTAGAATAATTTTTCACATGCTCGTGGAAAGTTGGAGAAAAATTGTATTGTTTCTCGGCATAGAGGTCATACATTTTGTTTCTACTTTTATAAATACCTACAGTAGCCCAATCACTAAATTTACTATTTTTGGCTATATCTATGTACCTAAGCTTGAATATTCGATTAAATTCGTTATTTATGTTAGTAGACAATGTGTTATATAGTTTAATTGGATCTCTTTGTTGTAACGATAACTGCGTTTGCATTTTTGAATGAATTTTTTCTTTAAAAGTTGAAATCTTATTTTTAGTTATTGGTCTACACTTTATTAATTGTTTTTTCTTATTGACAGAATTATACAAAGAAATTTTTTGTCCGCAGTGGTCTGACCTCAACTTACTGAATATCTCTTTATTTAAAATCTCACAATTGCAAAAGATATTATCTAAACACGTAGCTGTAGTTTCAGTAATTCTGGTCGGCTCATTGAATAATGGATTTAAATTGAAGCATTTAAACAAACTTAATAGCCTAGTAGCCATGGTACTATTTAATAAAATGTCTACGTTGAAGTCGCCACATATCACTAATCCTTTTTTAGAGCCTAACCATTTAAGTACATCCTCCAGTGTATCTTCGAAAATACTAAAGTCGCCAGAGGGGGGCCTATATACACAGACTATAATAAACCGCTCCAGTTCCACACAGGCTAGCTCTATAGTGCGTTCAATAGATAAACTAACAATGTCTTTTCGGTCTTTAGAAGAAATATTATCTTGCACTAATATTAGAGATCCCCCATGTATAGCAGTCCTTCTAAAGAACGCACTTGACAATCTATAATTATTCAAACTAACATGACCTTGTATGTTTGGTATCCAATGCTCTGTAATACATAATACATTAATATTGCTTTGTTTAGTAAATAATTCTAATTCTAATTCTTTGCCGGTTAAGCCTTGTATATTCTGATGAACTATATTTAAATAAGACGGCTTATCCGTTGTCTTTTTATTCAGTTTAAATTATTACTTGTACAAATATTAGTACATTTGTCTAAAAAAGAAACAGTGGTACTACTACCACAATCAATAAATGTGTCAACTTAAAAATTTAGTTTCTATTTTTGAGCTAATATGTAAATTTTCATGTTTTTAACTTCAAAAATGACGATGTTGCCTACTGACTGTTGTCCTCTAAATTAACCCTTTAAGGGATGATTTTCCAAAAAAATGTGTTAAACTTAATTTTTGTTTATTACTATAAACTTACATAAAAAAATCATATTTATACCTCGAAAACTGGTGAGGTTGATTTGTATGTAATTGACTACCAACCCCTATTTTTAGGGGATGAATTTCGAGAAAACCGTGATACAGTTATTTTTTGTGTCTAAATATAGGCTTAAATACAAATTTTCACCCTTCTTACTTCAAAACTGACGAAGTTCCCATACTAACTTGTGCTGCCTTAATTAACACTTTAGGGGATGATTTTCCAAAAAAACGTAATACTACAAAATTTAGTTTCTAATTTTGAGCTAAAATGTAAATTTTCATGTTTTTAACTTCAAAAATGACGAAGTTGGGTACTGACTGTTGTCCTCTAAATGAACCCTTTAAGGGATGATTTTCCAAAAAAATGTGTTAAACTTAATTTTTGTTTATTACTATAAACTTACATAAAAAAATTCATACTTATAATTCTAAAACTGACGAAGTTGGTTTGTATGAAAATGACTTCGGACCCCTATTTTTGCTAGTTAGGGGATGAATTTCCAAAAACCCGTTCTTAGCTGACGTCTCCTTAGCATAATCTATCTCCCTGCCAAATTTCATCATAATCGGTTCGGTAGTTTCTGAGATTTTTTGTTTAATCAGCGGTGTGTCTCTTTTCAATTTTATATATATAGATTATTATGTCGCATACATATTGCATAATAAAACTGTAACCTGTATGATCGATGCAACAAAATCAAATCAAATCATTCCTTATTGTGGACGGTGGTTTGTATAAAGGTATTACAAAGGTTATCCTACCTTAAAGACGTACAATTTGTTACATTGTTAAATTACAATCATTACACATTATAATTAAGGAATTAAAGTAAAAACGAATCACGTACAAATCAAACCCAAATTAAATAAAAATCAAATAAAAATTAAAAATTGAAAATTAAGAATAAATTAAAAATAATGCATGTAAAGATATTTGTGAATAACTATTATTAGGGCAATATATTACGTAAGTTTTATTAATAGGATGAGTTTTTAGAGCGCTGACATTATTTACACTAGCAAAGAAATGCCATTGATGGGCCGTCGAAGACACTCGCGAATAACAAAGATTCCTTTAAAAGGACGTCATTACTAGTTGATTAACTTAGGTTTACAAACTAAGACTTACGAAACCAGTGTCGAATACAGTAATAATATTAAAATACACACCTCTAGGCCAACTCCAAGTTTGGATAAGATAGATGGTTCTTCGCAGAATATGTTTAGAATTCCCAGAATTCTTTGATACCTCCATACTAGTATAGTCAACTTGAGCTAGAAACACTGTGGCGTGACTAGAACGAACATTGTTTAAGATTTCTTCGATTTCTTCGAGATGCTCACAAATTTCTAATTTTATGAATGTATGGGACATAATTTTACTAGTCGTACTTACGTATATCAACTATTTTCATCGAAACATTGCGACCTTCAAAAACAATTACTTAGATATCTATAATATCAGTCCGCAATATAACATCATCACATCACATTGACCATCGACGTAAAACTGACTTACACTTAATTTTCATAAAACCAAGAACTATTATCTATTCTGTGATAAAACCTCAAATTGATTATTGAATTGAACAGGTGAGTGAATTTTAAAAATCTCCATAGAAATGCTTGCCGCCAGTCCTTTCTAAAAGCATCTTCTATCCAGCGCCAGTGCAGATTCTAGTCTATTTGATTCGAGATTATTGGATAACCTCATTGTTGGAAGTTGGAATTATTTGAGGGCTCCCGAGAGCGGATACCGGGCGGTGACACAGTGAAAACCGCCTCGAGCTTGAACCAGGAATTCGTCTGTTTTCAGATTACAGATAAGTTTGTGCCAAACTCAACGTGAGTCTCGGATCGACATGAATATTAACATAATGTTCATGAATTAATCTTTTGCTACATCTGCGGCCTAACACGTTAATTAACGCGTTAAGAGTGACATTACGCAGATATGGTCAACAGTTAGCGCTGAAACGGGCGTGGCAGGGTTGAGCCATTACACGTTACCTCAGGTGGCAGATTTTTAGAAAATTCATTCTTATGGTCACGTCTGCGGTCTAAAGCGCTAAAGCAAGGCGCATTTATTTTAACATTTAATTTATTGGAACGAAGTTCCTTATCGCGCGTTGTGAAAGGGGGCTAGACTAAATATCTTAAGTCTGAACAGGCGCTGTACAACAATACAATACTTAAATCGAAAGGAAATTCGTTCCATCCGGGTGTCCCTTGACACCTCTCATGTTTTTTTACTCTTTATAACGTGTGCACTATTAGAACCTGAGCCTGGACTATCCATTACCATACATATTTTACAAATACATTGTTAGTAATAACGTATTACATCGCAGTTGTACTATCGCTTTTCGTTCTACAAACGCTTTATTCACGTTATATAAAAGCGATCGTTTCGGAATTTCAATACATCTGATAAATCTGTGCAACTACTGATATCACGGTGGCGTCCCGCCAAGCTAGGCGTAACCTATCACACTACTGACTCCTACCATTTATTTGTATTTTATGTGCCTATAACCCGGGAAAATTTAATGTTATCGCTGTACAAGCACGTGTAAATTGCTCTTGTAGAGACTAAGCGAATCGATGAGTTAGAAATTATGAGTCATTAAGTCGAGTCGTTTAGTCGGTATTCAGTCTTGCGTGAGAAAAGAAATGAGTAAGTTAGTTTAAGAATTATTTAACATTATAAACTAGGTAGTAGGTAAAGTAGCTACCTACTTTACCTATTATATTATTATTATTATATATTATCGTTTTAAACCAATTAGGAACATAAAGACATTTTAAAAACTACATATACCTACAATCTTATTATACAAAATAATTCTACCAAAAAATTAATATGGCAATTAGTCTATATAATCTTATCAACAATTTATAAACTGATGGCAATTAGTCTTCACTGTTTATGGAAGTATCCCCGGCCAAGAATGAAGGAATTAACTTATTTACTACCGTGGTTTTCATTTTGAATTACTGAATTAGTCGATTAAAGCTGAAGTTATTGTCGGGTATACAAGCAATTTATAACGAATTGGTATCAGAGTTTTAAGAAATTGTAATGCGCCCTTTGTAAGATATAAACAACACAACACAAACATCAAAGTAAATCAATCAATAACATACTCTGGAAGAACCTTGTTCTCATTTACAGATAATATAGGCTTATTTACATAAAGCCGACGACGACAAACGCAAGCACTTTTTGATTAATTTGTTAACCGTTCGCACTAATCATGGACGATATTTTATCGTACGCGAATAGAGCACACCGAAAATCAATTTACACTAATCGATCGCTGCAAACAGGTTTTCGAATACTGCTGAACTATGCCTTCGTTAAAGACAATTATATCTTTATTTTTTTCATAATCATGAAAGGGTAAGGGTAACAGACGTACGTAATCCAAGGAACACTGAAGCGTTGCCATGCCAAATACAACTGCCTTTCCCTTTTTACGACTACTTAATATAAATATTATTCATTCAACACTTCCCACAGTATTCATGAAAAATACGCGACTCGCAAATAAATCCACAACACCCTCATATTAGCGTGATGGCGTGAAGCCAACGCAAGCGTACGCCGACTATCAAACTGCAACTTGAACCGTACACATTTTTATAACAATAACTAAATAAATCATGAAAATTTAATATAATAGCTTAACAAGCGCTTGCTTTGTATTTCGTGTAAATTGCTGATATGCAGATTCGTGCAATCGCTTTAGGGCAGTGTTGGCACTAAGCCAGACAACGAGCATCATAATTTTCATTTAATGTTATAATAACTACCAAGTCTACCAATTAAAATCTAATCTAATCTAAGCGCTTGTCTCGACACTTGTGCCGGCTGAGAGGTGCTTGATTAGCTGATGTGTCGATAACAGTATGAACAGGCGATTCAAGAAGCCATACAACAGTTACAATGTCAAATTTTAATTAATGGCTCAGATACAATTTATTGAGCACGAGACGTAAAATAACATCAATAAACGTTAACGAGCTCACATTTCGTAAGCCGACATAAACACAATCATGTGAGAAACCAAAGACTTCTTTGTCTGCTATTAGACAGGTTGTTCTGAATTAAAAGTGTGTTTTCTACACGAATACAAACATAGGTACAGGTCATGGCCAGCTCTGCAACTGAATGCCGTTTTTAAAGACGTATTAAGGAGTTTCTTCCGATCCATCTCGTCCACGATAAAGCGTTCTAAATCAGCGACACAAACAAAATTCATTTTACTCAAGTAAAGAATGAAATCCAAAAACATTTGCACAAACAGACAATAAACAGAGTGTCTGCAATATACAATGAACTAGTTTGCTAACACAGCGACCAGGCGACCGTCTGCTTTCGGTGGCATACATCCAAGCTATCAAGTTTCAGCTTATAGTAAATGCCGCCGCAGGAAGTAATAAGCGATTGTGGCTAATGTCGAAACTGCACGGGAAACATTCACCTTTTTAAATCGTGTAAAATGTAGATGTTACAAAAATTGCGTCATTTAACATTGTCATTGAAAATTTATGATATTGTGGGTTCAAAACACGCTGCACCTTTCAATTTTCAGAATTACGTGCTTATTAGAAATTACAGATCAAAGGCCTCCGCAAGGAAAACCTCGTGAAGAAACCAACACACTTAAGAGTTCGTCATAATGTTCTCAAAGGTTTATAAAATATAACAATCTACACTTGGCCAGTATGCTGAACTATGCCCCCTTCCACTGTGAGAAGAGACCCGAGCGCAGCATTGAAATATGAATTGGAGCATTTATAGGTCGCGATGATGATGAATAAACAAGCCTTCTTAAATGTTTATGTTAAATATGAATTTCCCCAACAACCCTCGTATTAGTGTAAATTGCCGATAGCCGGCGATGGCATACAGCCAAGCTATCAAGTTGCACAGCCGCTCCTATTAACTGGCGCTACGCGGAAACAGTAATGGTGCCGTATTGTGGCTACATTACTCGAACCAATGTTTTAATAAATCAAACAATACTTATTTGCCGTAGACAAACAACTTCTGAAGACGCATAGCTTGTACAGATGAAAGAAGTAGGTCAGTGAATCGATTGTATCAATCGTTATCGTCTTTATAGCTTCAGCAATTTATGAGCCAGTTAGAGTGGTTACTTAGTAGCCAATTACATCTTATCGCATTGAAAGACGGGCTATTTTCGCGCCCTCTGTGATTAAGCACTATATCTAATAACGAACAGGCCATTCAATAATTTTAAAATTTAATTTACGTATTCAATAAACCGACTGGTTTCAGAAAGCTGTAAGAAAGTAAGATTTGTAAATGTGGTCTAGAGAGAGTCAGAATATAAATACAAAAACCGTAACATAAGTAAACTTAAACCTGTATTTGCACTGTAATATTGTAAGACAGCACATTAAATGCGACGATGAAAGTGTAAAAAGTAAGTACGCATAACAATTAACCAGGAATGACAGAAAAATTTGTCATGTATGGTCCCCTTTAAGAATTTACTAGTCAAACAATATTATAAGCAACGCATCATCAGTATCATGACAAAGGTAATCAAGACAAGAAAAAAAATACCAATGTACTATACATCATAGTAATTAAATTATTTGAACGTAAATTGAGAATATTATAACAATCTTACCAGTGTGTTATAGTATAATTATAGTATAACGGTGGCCTGTCAATTTGCTTAAGCACAATAAATGACATACCTACACCAGTTAAAAGGAGAAGGGTAAGGCAATCGCCCAGTCAAGTCAGCCAAATGCAATTTGGCACTCTACGCACCACAAATGCACCGTTCCCGATTTCACTTCCGACGATTTTGAGTATTCACATTTGGAGGCTCGAGGCATAACCGCAGGATGTGTTTTTACATCCCAATAACCAAAACTATCGTATCTTTTAAAATATGAAACGTTAGAAACTTTATTATTGTAAAGTACCCGAATGACCAAGCTTTGTTCGGTTTACTGTTGCTTTACAACGCCAGCTACTGAAGTAGCTTTAGTGTTACTACTCGCCAATAGATGTCAGGAAGAGTCTATTGTAGCAGTTTTTCATTGCCTGAAAACACGGATATAACGACATTTTATAAAAATTCATCCTAGCTAGATCGATTTATTGCATCCGAAACCCCTGCATACTAAATTTCATGAAAATATCTATAACATATAGGGATGTATTTAAAAGAATAGCTCGTTTAAAGATATTAGATAACGACATGAAACAATATAACACACACACACACACACACGCACACGCACACGCGCACACACACACACACGCACACGCACACGCGCGCGCACACACACACACACACACACACACACACACACACACACACACACACACACATTCAAATCCCTACTCTAGCATTCCCTGTGTTACTGATTGTGGAAAGACACAGGTTAGTTACCTCATAGTAACGGGGCATTAGAATCGACTTATATTTAATTGAACACAATAATACATGCTGTATTACATAAAACAAATTCTACTAGGTCGTTCTAAAAATTTCAGTCTCGTCCTATTCAAGATTCTAAAATATTTCCTAGGACATCAGGTTTTCTTTTACGGTTAAGACTCATACATAATGTAAGGGTGCGATGCGAACGAGCCCATGCATGATGTACATATATATCGCATGTGCTTTCCATTATGAATGTGTTAGGCACTTTTCTATGGCAACTGAAATAGTTCAATTTTACTTTACCCGCGCGCCTCATTTTGGGGGATCGATTAATATAACGTTTAAAAATACTCGATTGATTTATTGTGATAAATGTGAAAGTTTGTGAAGATGTTTCAATGATTGTTCCTCAATCACGCCACCACTAAACCGCTTTGGCTGAGGAATGGATATAGCCTATTCCCTGGATTAACACATAGGCTAATTTTTATCCCAGAAAAAATCAGGGTTCCCGCGGTATTTGTACAAAATACAACTCTACCGCGGTCGAAGCCGCGGGCAAAAGCTATTATGTACATAAGGTCCTGTAGTCAGTACACAAAAAAGACGTATTGACTTTGTCAGTGGAATGAATATGCAATGCAATTGAGGATGGTCCATAGAATAGCGACGACAGGACAATGCAGATGATGATAAATGCTGACCTTACAGGGGTTCCTGAGTTTACATTTCAATCAATTAGACACACACTTCAATGAACAAAAGTTGTGCTATGCAATATTCTGTTCTTGCGCGTACTTATCTACAAAAGACCTTACCATTTAATAAGCAGGTACTTACAGGTATAGGCATTCGTATCACGAAAGAAAAATGCTAAAAAAAACTATAAATATTGTGGGCTCTTTTCTCCCCTGGGATAATTTGGTCGTTGATATGTTGGAACAACTCTACCGCGAGCGAAAATAAAGTAAAAATAAAGTCCTAAATTAATAAAAAAATGTGTGTGTCAGCTCCGACGCACGACTGGACTCTTTACGAACAATTTTTTATATTACTGAAAGCATGCTTGATACATTTAATATATTAATTATTTAATTTAATATGACGTTATTGTGAAATCAGTAACAACGCCATCTAGATTCTTGGTTATGAATTACGAAAATAACGCATAACGTAACGGAGAAAGTTTGATTTTACTCCCCTAATTTTCATACCCTGGGCTTTTACGTATGTATATGAAAATCTATTCTTAAGGAGTTACACTCCAATACAGTCACTTCACTGCAATCTGGGCGACGGGATCATCGAGCATCTAAAAAACAAATGACTATTCCCCAAACGTTTATGAAGCATCGCGGACAAAGCGCATCGATAACACTCGCTATATTGGTTGCTTCTTCATTTAACGATACGACAACGACATCTTATCGTATCGTGTACACAGGCAAAGTGACAGGACTGTGTGCGTGTGAATACTAAGTCATAATGTTAAGTGATGGTTTACAGTGGTTCTTAACCTTTTAGGTATAAGGGAACATGTGTCAAATTTTCTGTCTTACCATAGACCACTAACTGTTTATTTCAATATTGTATGTTGCAGTTCCTTCGTATTTCAGATTTTAGGAAGCCTTTGCCACCACTTCGGATGCTTCCAGGGATGCTACGCGGACCATGGGCTAAGAACCACTGTTTTAAAACGTAATAACTGCAGGGTGGCAGCACCAGTTAACATTTATATGTGATTTTATAATCGTGTTGGTGTCGTGTTGTCTGATGCAGCGGCCATTCTGTCGGAGAACATGGAAATGGTTGGCAGAGCGCCATTGCGCGAAACTACCCACACTTGTCACAGTTCATTCACCGCCGGCCACTGGTCATTCAACAAATTCCAACCCGCCCAATTGTCGTAAATATTTTTACTAAGGTCGAGGTAATAGCAAACAAACACTCTTTATATAATATAACTGTCATAGGTGGCTGTTGTCCGCCAACTGAGATGGGGCAAAAATGAAAATGTATCATCATACATCTTAGTACATTTCGTAGTTAATTTGGTAGGTAAATTCAATTTCCAAACAGCCCTCAAAAATAAAGTACACACACACCCGCACACACACACACACACACGCACGCACACACACACACACGCACGCACACGCGCGCGGTTACACACACACACACACACACACTCGTACGTACACACCCATAAAAAATCGCCTCAAGACAAACCTTACTAAGTAGATATCTAAAGCCTCACTTTTCATTTCATGTTCATCACTGCCTATTCCAATACTCTTCGTATCACAAAACATCCGCCTAACCTAATACTTTGCGAAGAATTTATCTTTAAACGCAGTTTGATTGAGACTTGCTCTTTACGACAACGACATTCGATTAATGAATTGTAACAGACAAGAAAGACGCTCAGTTTCCGAGAACACTTTGAAGGAAATCTTCATTTATCATTTACGACAACAGATTAAACTCGATCCGACAGCGATCATTCCGTCGACAGCTTTACGATACTTGAATTACAAATACCAGTTTACATCAAACGGGTCTTGCTCGAAATATACTATTCAACATAAGCAGTTTATCATTTTGCTATTGTTGAAAGGTGCCACAGTGTATGTATTGAATACCTACACTGTAAAACAATGTAAAATCCTGTAGGATACCCCAAAAATTTTACATAGGAGATTTTAAACCGAACTTCATACTGTTCATACAAAATGGTAAGCTACAGCCTTCTACATCTGTATTTCAAAATACAATACCAAGCCAGTTACAAGGATATTAATAAAATTTAACAGACACAGCTCCGCGTGAAAGTACAGAAAATTAATCAAGCAGATTTCGACCCTCAAATAATTCAAAATTTATTTGACGTAAACACAATTTCGTACGTCTATTACGGGCCCCCAATCACCAGCCTCTCAAATGTTTGCCATCGTTCAAACATCTTTGCTCCAAAAGCAATTAAGTAGCGATACATATTGCTGTGACTGTGGGCTTCAGTAAATGTTTCAAACATTTTTTCGTGGCAATGAATTTAAAAACTTCAGACTATGATATGATATATTTTTCGTTACGTAAGCATATTTATTTATTTTAAAACCTCTGAACAAAGTAAAATAAACTAACCTGACATAAAAATATGCAGATTTCTGTAAATTTCTTTACGTTAACTTAAACAAGTGAGTCATTACATTTGTAACTCAAAGCAATGTCTTCTTATGTCCGCGTGAAGCTATCATATAAAAGTCGCTAGCAAACTGTCCTTTCGAAAAAAACAGAAAGCACGGCGTCAATTGACCGCGGCATTTCTCTCAAGATACGACAATATACACGGTCGCAGGTCACCGACTCCCATGTCGCTATGTTGTCATCACAACCATCGTTTTGATAATCTACCATCTCCGACCATTCCGAATAGCGTTCCTAATGAAATATTACATCATCTTCGCGACCGCTAATTCTCCAATTAATTGTGAGCGTCGACAGGAAGCATAATAAATTATGTATTGTGTATCTACATTTCTATATTGATTTATAAGAGACATTAAATTTCCTTAATTTATTTCATAATGAAGAAAAACATGAAAAAGAAGTTAAAAAGGTTCTATTTTTTTTAATCAACATATATCAATGATAAATATTATCACTTCAAACTCTGGTACTAAATAATAAATAAACCACGTAAATATTCTCCTCTACCGTAAACTCGGAGTAGCTCAGCAAACGCACAAACAACAACAATATGTCCACTACATATAAATAAATTAATAAAAGAACGCATAAAATATAAAATGCAATCTTATAATGTACACACGTACGCTATCCAAAAACTAACAAAATTTATTCCAAACACGTTATCACAGGAAGTTATTCCCGGCTTTTTGTCGTCTGTAGGACTTTTTACGCGGATTTTTTCTCATTTCTTGCCCATTCCGTGACAATGCTGATTTCGCCCACCTACCTGTGCTATCGCCAGGGACACTAGAATCGCATCTCGGAGCCAATCTCCAATATCTATAACGGAACTGAAAGCAAAAGCACCCAAATACCCATTCCTTCTTTTTTATTATCAGTGACACACTGCGTGAAAACTGTTGAACATAATAATATTTCGAGATAAATTATATTACAATTAAATAATCACATATTAAACCCCCATGACATTAATCCTACATTTAACAAATCATTTTAATTTTTCTAATTTCTTTCTAAAATCTGAATTCACTTTTAGTTTATTCGATATAGATATTTACGGTTTATTAAATTTAATTTCAAATAGGTATAAGACTGGCTGTACCGATTTTAATGATCTCTGATTTGTTAAATCCAACAAAACTATAAAAGTTTAATTACGAAGTTCGCCGGGACAGCTAGTAATGATATAAAGATGTATTTGTGTCCTAACTGTCGAATTAGTAGATCCTAAAAACTATGCGGGCACCTACCCATATTCCATTCATATCAGCTGACAGCACACGCCTATAATATTTATTAACATCCTAACCAATACAGCAATTTAATTTAATGGGGAATGCCCCTGCGTGATGGGAAATTAAACGGGCCCGATAGTTATCTATTGAACTATTAACGAGACATCATCGATCAATGGTGAACCGTTAAATGTCCGGTAGAAGCGACTTGTAGTTATCATTTTAACATAAGAATAAATCACCGAAAACCTTTCCCGTTTTTGAGAAAGTCTTAAGAATCACATTACTGTAGTGTAGAACGAATATATTAAAAAAAATTTGATGTGCATCATGTGGTATCAAATTAAACATCTCATTACGGTGTTTTTTATGTCGTCTATAACTCATCTATGGCATCCCACAGGGCACGGGGCTCTTTTCTTAACTGATGTGGCCTGGAGCACTCCAACACGCGACTCCAATGCTCATTGCAGGTATATTATAATTAATTATATTTTAGATGTATCTAAAATGATAAGGTTCTACACTTTACTATTCGCTCCATCATTATTTATCTTCGAATCAAACGAGTAGGTATCAAGTAATACATTATATTACTAACTACCTGACTCGTCGTACCCACTTCGCTGGGCGTCAAATATTTTTACTTGTCATGCGATGAAGAAAAATATAATTATTAATCAAAAATCAAAATCAACTAGTACAAATTTAAAAAATATTGAAATCCTTATGATGAGCTCTTTAATCTGACACCCATATTGGATTATCGACTTATTTTTGTTTTTTAATACTTCAAACAGTGGCATCTCACAGCCACCACATAATTTTTTTTATTTCACTTATTTAAATACACTTAACCCAATTGTAACTTCCTTGGCAGTCGGGCAAAATAGTCTATACCATTCAGGAATAATGTAGCTTCTATCGGTGAAAGAATTTTTGAAATCGGTCCAGTAGTTTTTGAGTTTATTAAAGTTATACTTCTTTTGGCGCGATGGAGAAAAATGATGAGAGTGAATTTTTACGATGCGCGCGCACACCGACACCTAAATTCTACATCGTGAAGTAAGCTAAATTCTACATCGAGAAGTTAGTTCTAGGTGGCATGGTATCGTAATAGTTCTGGTAATAAAACACAGATGGTGTTTTTACAAGTATGTAGATACAAAATTAATCACAGATGGCGCTTACACATATAGTTTGGCTATAGAGATTCGTAAATTAAATTATTTCAAAATATTAATTAATTTTTATATTTAATATTGCTGTTTTTGAATATTGTATTTTGAAAAATGTTTTTTAAATATTGTTTTTTGAATTTTTTCATGCCAAAGAAGTATAACTTCTCACGCGCGTACATAAGTACACGTTTATGTTTTTTTCTTTACAAACATACAGAAATACAAATCTTTCCTCTTTATAATATTATTAGTATAGATACGACGTTATGATAAGCCGGAGATCTTAGCGAATAAACAAAAACGTTACTTCATTTTTTCTACAGTACTTACACACATTTATCGCATTAAGTATCCTCTACAGCAGTGCTGAATAAGAGATAAATAGGGGCTATATTGGTCATCACGTTCTCATTCAATAAGCCGAGATTGTACCCATTCATTGCGGCAAATGCAAGCCGATCACGCAATGTGCCCTCGGATACGGTTCGTATTGAATCCATAAATAATAAATAAGAATAATAACATTATTTACCGGAAAAACGTACCTATATCGCAATACGCAAGGGTTAGGTTATGAGGGTAACTGTTGTTTTTCTAATTTATACATTAAACTCTTTGGGAAACAAATAACCACATTTATCTTTGCTAACCAATTCCTAAAAACATATTATTGGGTCTAAAATCAATAACGAACTTAATTTTAAAAGCGTGCCAAAATTTTCACCCGGACCCTTTTGTTTGCGACAAATAAAACTTCGATGCAATTAAAAAAATCCTTATCGTACCGAAACAGCCTCGAGGGCTGACAGTGAAGCACTTAGCGGGAGAGATTTATTACCAGGGGAACATAGATTCGGAAGATATAATTATCGTGTCAAATCTCCCGAGTCGCCAGTGTCAAATGTCCGATTGACGGGTGACAATGACAAATGACGTTTGCTACGCGCGAATAAAAGATTTAATAAACTGCGGATGGACTAGATTAAAGACAATTGTTTATAGTCGAATCACTATAGGTGTACCAGAATCTAATGACATTTTTGACAAGCAGAAAAATGGTTTTTTAATATGGCAATGAAAATTTTTAAAATTATAACAATTGTCAAGTCAAAAAACACACTAGCCCGGTTTTTGTCAGGCATTCAGGCCACGCGCAATGTAGGGTTCCGAAGTAGTAAGTTCATCTATTACTCATTACTACTTATACGAAGTGACATTAGCATCAGTCATACTGGACTGGTGGATTAGTGATTCGAATATAGGTTACTGCAAGAAATTAATTCTGGAAACTTTTTGTCTGTAATATAAATCCTGTTTGAGTACAGAGTGAACTTAGGCATTTTATATTGTAAGCCTATTTTATAAATGAATGTGTAGCGACCCTACATTTGTACATTGTAGATGAGCAACCCTGGTTTGGTTACCATAGTATTAGAGAATAACATGATTGTTATTCATTGTCAAGCTAGAAAAATAGCAAAATATTGTAATCTCAGATTGTAATAATGAAAATATTGAAAATATAAGCATGCAAAGAGAAGGAATATAATTGTATTTTTATTGTAATTATCCGAGATCCCTGAGGCTATCCATAATATCAAGTAAAAGAAACAGCATGTAATAGTCTCAGATTAAAGAATCTGAGGTAATAGTGTAGTAGTGTAGTGTACACACCTAGTATCTAATTGAAACTTCATGATATTCCATTAACTTAATTTCATGAAACAGCAGATAACTTGAATTTTAGTTTACATTGCTCCTTGTCGGTAAATCATTATAGAATACGTGCAAGAAAATGTGAAATTTATTGCTATCAAATACTCCCGTACGTAGATAAAGAAGTTTCCCTTCAAAAATTAATAACATAATGAGCAGAACACAAACAGATGGTTCCAAAACATCGGACGTCACGTCGTCACGTCAATTCCGTGAATTTAAAGGTGATAAGCATAACTGGTCAGTCACGTCAGTCTTAGACCTAACGAAGGTGACACGAGAAAGCAAGCAACTTAACGAATAAGAACACCCTAATGATCAATATGTTTGGACTTATTTTGGTTATTTATAATTTTTAATGCTCCTTTTTTGATGATGCTATATTTTAATATATATAAATTACGTGTCACGTTGTTTGTCCGCGATGGACTCCTAAACTACTTAACCGATTTTAATCAAATTTGCACACCGTGTGCAGTTTGATCCAACTTGAAAGATAGGATAGCCCACAATATCACAATTATACATAATTTCCGCGTGCGAAGCTGCGGGCAACAGCTAGTTACCTATAAGTCATCGATATCGTAGACTTTACTAGGAGCGCCCAAGGCTTTGAGGGTGGTGGAGGAAGCGTTTGAATTGTTGCGAAATCGTTTCACAGTTTACAAACCCCTTACACATTAGCTTGGTGCATTGTAGAGTGTGGTACGAAGTACTTACCTGTAACAAAGTAAAACATTATTGTAGCTTAAAACAACATTCACAAAATTACACGTACTTACATTGGTTTTTTTATTTTAAATATCCAAGAAATATGCAGACGAGCCATAGGTATATTTTTTCACTGCTCATAGAAATTAGTAAAAATACCAATGATCACATTTGGCTAACGATTCACAATAGATTACTGATCTTAATTATGTAAAGATATCTGAACTAACTAATCCAAGACTAAGTGGCCTTTTTTCTGTATCAATCTATACAATCAATCATCATATACAAGGATCAGTAGGTATATTAATTCGTATTTCGTAACGTGATTACTAATCTAGGTTTCTCAAATCCGCTTACTTGTAATGGCAGGTCTACACTCTACACAATTCTAAGAATTCGATGCGCCAACTCTAGCAAAGATAACATACGTAACGTAGTCCAACCTGAAATAACAAACGGATTGATCTTCGACGAATATTCTGACTACTGTGCTTACAAGCAGCTACTTTTGAAACAAATTTTTACGACGATGTTAATATAGGATTGCGTTTTAAACAAATTGACTCACTTCCATAACCTCTGATTGTCGTTTAAAATGTTGACGTATTTAATAAAAAAAACCGTGAATATCTTAATGAAGATAACATCTTAACAATAGCATTAATACATAATTATGCAAGGTATAAACACGTTTGTTTATTCCCAATTAGCATTGAATAAGAAATAATCAAAACATAATTGGCTCTCAATTTCCCGCGAATTCGCCAAACAGAGTGAGAAGCTGCCATAATGCTTCAATATTATCATAGGAGATCTTAAACCAATTACAGCTAAGGCAATAAGTAGCGGCATGACTAAGCAATAATTGCAGGTAAGGTTAAGAAAATTAATACATTTAGATGTTTATTAACAGAACGAGATACATACACACTGTGGTAATAAGTGTCTAGTATTTAGGTGACATAAATAAATATAAGGAATATGTACTGATTTTTGTAGTAAAAACATTCGCGACATTTCGGCGTGCTAATTAAGTGTAGTGTTCCAATCTTCAATGATATTTGAAGTAGGCCATTTATAGACGATTGATAAATTCATCCATCCATCCATCCATCAGCCCTTGGAGGTCCACTGCTGGACATAGGCCTCCCCTAACTTGAGCCACTCTGACCGGTCCTGAGCCTTCTGAATCCAGCGGATGCCCGCTGTCTTCTTCAGGTCGTCGGTCCAACTTGTCGGGGGGCGTCCTGTACTTCGCTTTCCGAGACGCGGGCGCCATTCGAGGACCTTTCTTCCCCAACGGTTATCGGTCCTTCGCACTATGCCAGCCCATTGCCACTTCAGCCGGCTAATTCTTTGAGCTATGTAGGTCACCCTTGTTCGTCTACGGATCTCCTCGTAAAATTGATAAATTACTAATATGAAATTTCTTAATGCGTTTTAATAAATTGATTGTTTTAAGAAGATAGGAACTTCAAAAAACCCCGGCTGCGTGCAAAAGGTCGGCAAGGAACGTCAACAGCACTGGTTCAAGGGCAGCTGGTGAGCTGTTTTTTTTTTGGGCGCCACGTTTAAAATGTATCGAAGATACAGGGACGCTGTTCACGTTGATCTTGCCTAGGAGGAGCAGAAAAAGAGGCAGTGTTTTACCCGGGCTTTTATAACAAAACCCGCCCGCACGTTGCCAAGAGGCCCTGTAAACCAGGACAAATCCTGGGAAACTCGGACGGATGGCAACCCTACATGATGGAACTGGGTATCTGACGTTTAGTGCGTGCCTCGGCGGGAGCGTAATCCGCTAAGCCTATTATACAGCCTCTCACCCACTGAAACGACAATGAACGTTTATACTGAGCGAAATTTGTATCATCATAATTCAAACCTGCTACTGCCATTATATTAAGTAACATGTTGTTACTTCGCCACATGTTGCTTGTAAGGTTAAGTACTGAATATATTAATAAGATAAAATCTGAATAGGTTTAATTATCTTAGGAAAATGTTATGTTATAATCATAAAGGAGCAGGGTTTAAAATCAAAGCATTTCATTTTGTTATTCAGCAAATTAGAACAGAAGTCTATCTCTGTTTGTTTTAACGTAATGTTCTTAAATACATTTTGTATCTCAAACACAAATGCATGGCATTTTTTACAGTTTTTATTAATAGAGAAAGTGATTTACGAAGAGGCACCTATTAGACTTAGGATCGAGGCAATATTAATATGGCAGTTTCTTACTAAAATATACCCAATATTACTAAGGCAGCAAATCCCACAGTTTTAGTGGAGTTAGCAGTATATTTTGTGAGAATTTCTTTAGAAGTTACAATGAGAGACCGACTGAATGACAGGATTAGTGGATTATAGTCACGATGGCGACACGCGCGATAAACATCGTTATGGTCTTATGACTATGTACCTACTATCAGGAAAAAAATAACGCTACACACTCGTAGCCCCGTTGGATCCCCCATAGGGTGTCATGGACAACACAAAGACAAGGACATAACCCCAAACCGAGAACATAAATTCAAACTCATCATTCAAATTTCCGCCTCGCTGGGAATCGAACCCAGGACTTTTGGCATGGCGGTCTAGTATGGTGACCACGCGCCACGCAAGTCTATTGCTAGTGGACGTAGATAACTTCTTTTTGAAGTAAAACTTCTTTAGACGCGACTTGGAAGTAACTCAGATTTTATTTTTCGGACGGAAGTATTTGGACGAAAATAAGGCTCTATAGTCTATAGACAGTCTGTTAAATGTCAAATGAAAACAAATCATAAACAAAATTGAAGTTCAGATACATAATTCTTTAAGATTACATTAAATAAGTATTACGGGGTAACGAATAATTATATCTTTATATTCGTTTTTGTAAAATATGTTAATACTATGAGTCAAAAGTAATATGATACCGTGTCACCAACGTCAAAGTTTTACTTCAATCGCGCGTAAAAATTACACGCAAACACTTTTTATCAGTGAGCAGGCGACATTAAATAAGCAGACGAGCTACCTGATGGTAAGGATACCATGGACAACACCAATAACACCTAGGGCATCACCGATATATTCCCGAATTATTATGACTTTTAGACACGGACACAAACAACATGTCTCAGTATCAGGATCATCACGATAATAACTTAATATGGACATTAAATTATAATAATATGAGTAAAAAATCACTGATAGCAAGTTGACAATAATATGATGAGATTATAAAGCATTTATTAGGCGCAATAAACGCAAATAAGAGCAGAGTCTCTAGCCGGCGTTTCTACGATTTACCGAAATATTCCTTCAATCTCCTAACTAAGAAAATGTTTTTCTCGTTGCTTAGCGAGATTCTGTCTGGGTAACAGGATTAGAAGAAAATAGGACAGGCGTGTTAGACATCGCACGTTTTTCTTTATGACTATAGTACCTATCTGATTATCAGAGCCTTACGCAATCTACCCACCGCGTCGTTAATACATATTAAACCTACTATCTCTCATAAACAGCCGAAATTAGAACAATATCTTCTACACTAACCTTGACCCAATTGTGATTTAGCTTCGAATATACGGCATTGTCGATTACATAAGGGTAGTGGTTAATGTTGGTTCAAAGCGCTTAAAGGTCTAGGTTAAAAAATTTCAGCCCAAATTTTTTATGTTATGAGTATTAGAAATGAGTTTTCTCCATGCGAATTATTTTATTTTTATTTATTTTATTAAACTTTACACATTTAAAGATATCATATTAATATTAGTGCATCTACATCACTCTTAAAAACTACAAAGTCTATCTTAGAGTGATAAAAACAAAATAAAATTAGAAATGAGTGTTCTTCATGATGGACAGAAAAGTGTGCAAAGTTTGCCAACTTGGCCAGTGTACAACTACGTCTTATATACCCTTACATTTCGAAGATTAAAACCATAAGTTAAGAAACATCAGTGCAATAAAAAAGCAAGTTTATAAACAACCTATTTTCCGCCAAATCAACACGTGCCGATATTCCCTACAGCTTGATTTTAAACTTAATGGTATACAAAACAAATATCGTGAGTGCCCTTATCACAGTAAAATTCCTATGGGCTCAGATCAGATATTTCCATAGAACAAAACTAAAACAGAATAGGCCAAAAAACAAACGAAAGTTATTAGAAGTAAAATAAACACCACGAACAATGGAAATTAAAAACACGTCCGCATCGTCATTTATCACGTGACAAAGAGCCGCTCTTTGGCCACAATCCCGCAAAGGGCCAATACTAATCCCGGGTAAAAAGATTTTTCGGCGACCCTTTGCCGTATTAGCGCGGTTTCAACATGGGAACGCTATTACATGCACTTTTTCCCGACCCCGCCTAATGAAAACCTTCATCGGGCTAATTTTCAGCACTGGACTGATTACGTAAATTACTGTATTCATTTCTTTAAGCTGAAATGTTTCTTTAACCCTAGATCACAAACCTTCGTCGAATCGACGACGTGGATTTGAAAAATTGGCTAAATATTTTGCGTGTTTAGTCGAATTGCCTTCAATTTCCAGCTAATTTCAATGGACTCTTTGCCTGTGCTTTGGGCACCATTGCTTTCTATGTAGAGTTCCTGAGTGCCCCGTTTCAGAAACCATGACTCGTTGAATCGATGAACGTTTGTGAAAACGTAACTTTTTTATACAACAGTATTTAGTATTTTGTTGAAATATTTGCTTTGGCACATTATTTGTATTGTTAATTTTAATATTTTAATTTTGATTCAAATAAATTTTATTCATACATAGTATTTAAGCATTTCAAAAATTCAATAATGCATGATAACTGTGATTTCATTACAAGCCTGTTAATTAAATAAATATGAGAGGTGTAATATTAAAAGTATTATAAATATATTATTATTGTTAAATATATTGTTAATTTACGGATAGATTCAAAAACATTTATTTTTATTGCATCTATTTTCCAAATTCTTGTTTCAAAACAGTGTAGTAGAAACGACGAAGGTTTGTGACAAGCGTTATAAAATAAGGTTTGTAATCTAGGGTTAATGCTGAACAGATACTAGTTAGTTAATGTTTAAAAGATATACTAAATGTGGTTATCCATAATATAAAACACAAAAAAATTTTGAACGGATGTCCTTTATAGACTCTGAAACCGCCCAACTAATATGCCTCAAAATGGTTTCATTTGAAAGGCAATAATCAGAAGGTGGATTGAGACCACTAAAACAATGCATTAGGCACATTCGGTCAATAGAAAAAGTCGATTTTCCACTTTTTCCATACAATACTCTAAATATAAGTAAAAATGGCGCTTAATAATTTTTAATTTACGAGTACGAGTATAATATAACCACAAATTAATCGTGTCGGTAATTGTCATGACGTATTTTGGGGATTTATGTAAGTTATCCTTTATTTCGCGATTTAAAAATTTGATATCATTTTGTTTCCGCTGACTATTTGGAGCATGCATCTGTTCTTTTGTCTAATTTTCACAGACATGTATACCTAGAGTAGATGCCGCATGTTCATACATTTCACGTGTAACAGAAAGGATTTTAAATCCTATTTGAGCGCCGTGTCATTTAGTTGGCGTTTTACTGCTATTGGCAATAGATGTCAACTGAAATAACGAAAAATGCCTAATTGTAACGTTTTAAACTGTAGGAATTCTACAAATACAGTTAGCAGAGGTAAAAGAAATATTTCTTTTCATCGTTAAGTAATTTGTTTATAAAATTGTGTAGTAATTTATTTTAAAATAAATTTTTTCATATTTATTGCATTTCTACCACGTTTTACAACGAAAAGCACTAACTTACTGTGTACTGCATACTACTCAATACATTGCTGCTTTTGGTAGCAAAATTTATACGGCTTGTTTACTGGAACACGCAATGAAAGTAAAACAATCGTTACTATAAATCGTCGCTTAGCTTCGTAGTACGGTGAATATTGTCGTATTTCTGTAAAATATAGCATATAGTGTTGTTCATTTACTCGGTGTGGTCTCGATGTTAATCGATTTTGAAAACCAATGAATAATAATATTTACATAGAGACAGTTTTTAACAGGCAAATTATTTTTCATTACAATATTAATGTTTCTGTATAGTGATTTTATTCATGATAACATTATAATTAAAGGTTTTCAAGTGACCCCAATATTAAAGCAAAATGAATTATAGCGACGGGGCATAGATATTGGTTTCCAACAAAACATAGCCGTATATGTTCTATTCATTTCAATGATGACTGTTTTACGGATTCGAAAAAACATGAGAGGTGTCAAGGGACACCCGGATGGAACGAAGTTCCTTTCGATTTAAGTTTTGTTTGTACAGCGCCATCTCTGTACAACTTTCTGAATCACGCTAGCGCCATGTATACATTGTACAGAGTATACAGTACAGCGCCATGAGTTTTACAGAGATGGCGCTGTACTGTAAAACTCTCTGAATCACGCTAGCGTGATTAAGTTAAAATTCTTCACAAAAATTTTAAATAAGTTACTAGGACATCACGAGCGACTAGGAGGTTCGACTAAATGCGACTGTGTTCAGTGAATACGTTCAGTCGAACCTCCTAGTCGCTCATGATGTCCTAGTACTTCATTAAAAATTTGTGTAAAGTTAAAATTCTTCACAAAAAAAAATAGCGTGATTCAGAAAGTTGTACAGTACAGCGCCATCTCTGTAAAACTTACTGAATCACTTCAAAAAAAGTGTCGTCATTCGTAAAATCAAAAAGTGTCGAAATTTTCCGTCTAGCCCCCTTTCAGAACGCGCGATAAGGAACTTCGTTCCAAAAAGAAACGAAGGCTGATTTCAAGCGCAATACCGAATATTGATGTACTGTTTTTTTATTTTGAATTTTTAATTAGAAATAAATATTCGTTTAACTTTAGGTAAGTTTAAATGTGTCCATAAATTATGTTTTGATTTTCATAAAAGAAATGTTTATAAATATTTTTTTAATTTTCATTTATTTAATTTCTTGAAAGCAAATAATAAACAATCATAATATTTATGATCTCTTTATTTATCTTTACATTTTTGTAGCTTGTGTTTGTAATTAACAAATAATCAAGTTAAATAAAACAAAACTATTTATTCGGTCATATTCAAGCACTATACTATATTATTATGTACAACCAACTAAAGGCATTAATTTTTATGTTTTACATATTCTACGCCTATAAACGATCATACGATTTTCTATTTACCTAATTATTATCGGTAATCGATTTTGAGAATCATTAATCGTTGTTGAGAATCGGTAACGAATCAGTTTCGAATTGATATCGCTAGGATGGGGAATTTCAGCACTAAATATTCTTGTGACAGCACAATGTGTCAAAAAAAAGTGACACGCTTGGTTTTCATACAATTCGAGGTACATGCGTCGTCTATTCTTGATATATGTCTGTGCTAATTTTGTTCCTCTCGCTCTTACTCGATAGCCATGGAAACAATATCTTTGTTCTGTTTTTCAAAGTATCCAATGTTATTAAGCGCCAAAAATTCAATACAGCGTGTATCATATCAAAGAAAATCATTATCCTTGCACAGACTTAAAGTGCTCTTAGCTGACATATTACGGGGTTAGTTAATTATGACGATGTTCGCTTTGAAGACTAATTCCCCATCTCTGAGAGGCAAAACAATATTTTCAAAGCGTAGGAAAGCCTTAGAATTTAATAATATACTCATCTCCAGCCGGATCTTACTTTTTTCGGATCTTATTTTCTTTTTTTTATTTGGTAATGATTAATTATGTATGCCTACTTTTTGGAGGAAAATTAAATAAATAATTCGTGAGCAACAGCGTTCGTGTAATGCATTTATTCCACAAATAAATCAACATCCACAATGTTCATTCATCAAAGAACCTCGACGAATGAAATATCTGACATATTTGCCAAATGAAAGGAGAACCCCAATTTTCGGCCTCGAACCATATGTTATCTGTGCTAGAACATCGGACTAGACAAGTGTAAACTATATACCAAAAAAATCGTCTTATTTATAAGATAAACATATTTAAATCTTAGCTTCAGCTGCTCTTGCCAAATGAACTAAATAATGAAAAAAAGTTTTCACAGTATTTACCTCATTACATATGATTTTATAATCGATTGAATCGATTGATATTGATCGATTGATGGAACATAATAATATATTTTATGCATTATTTATTGATTATAATTATAATATTAAATTATTTTTTACATATTTTCGTATTCCATATAAATCAAAACTATGTAATATATTATAATTACCATTTAATCGTTACGCTAATTTTATTAAATTACATTTCGAATATTTTGACATCGATTAATCGATTGACAACAAAGATGATGTAATCCCTAATAATGTCATTTTGGTAACCATAGTATTTATAAATAACACCACTGTATTGTCATATTTCTCATCGATCTTTCATCTTTCTACGCGTGTTTTGTATATTTTTACTATTAAATATTTTCAGCGTATTTGGAGTCCTATTTACTATTGTAACTCATCGATACGCACACAGTGATTTTAATTTTCTATTGTATTCGCTTTTGTACTTGTGTTTTGATGAATGTGTTTCGAAGTTTCGCTACAATTTCTTGCAAACCAATACTACATATATGAATATGGACTCCTTAATCGCCTGTTTTGTGACTGACAAAGGTTCAGAATAAGTCCTGAACACTGGATAACGTACCCTATAGGTACATCTTTAGAAAATCAGGAGGTTGCTGTGGCCATACTTACAATGAGTATATTAAGGTATCTTGATTGGGCAAGGTACTAACGAAATATAGCGCCTCCTGCACAACTAGACGAAATGTTAATATATTATAATGATAACTAATAAAATCTCTTGAAATATGCAATAGCTTTTATTATACAACCTTTTCATGTCATTCGTTTTGGGTGAAAACCATTGAAGTAGTAGATAGTATAATAGACACCCACCAACTTAGTTTTAGCCATTAAACTCGTAGTTTAAGTGTTAGTATTTGTGAGAAGAGGTTTATAGTAAGTGTAACATGCATATTAAATAGCACTGTGACACGAGTATGACATAATCATAACCTATAATTAAGGTGATTCATTCTAGGATTTCCTTAGTTGGCCATTGCTGACAGCCGTGAAAATTGGAGAAATTGAACCTTTTGCAATAATCTAATTAACAGCCAATTTCCAGTCTTGTCTACTTAGGCCTGAGTTTCTATGGAAACTGGGGTTCTCCTTTTCTTATGCAAAAAATAGAACAGTTTAAAATAAAACAAATTTTTACATGATTGCAAACGTCATTTTCCAAATTGTGATATACGCCTATGTATACACTCCACAAATATACACGTGAACCATTCATTAGATAAATACACGGAGATATAAGGAGCTTTCTTTCTTTCTTTTTCTTCTCTGTTTCTTGGTCGGCAACGCATCATTTTTGCTGATATCCATGGGCGACGATCGTCATTTACCATTAGGTGGATCAGCAGCTCGGTTGACGGCTACTTCCATAAAACACTACGGCAATAAAAACACAAGACATCTGTAAGGGACTTTGGACACTAATCAAAGAAGCAGTTTTGCATACATTCTACATGGTATCGACACAACCTAATTGTTCAAGTGGCTTCCGAGTCACAAGCTTCGAAAATAGTTCTACTCATTTTAAGAGCAGACTTTAATACTAAAACCGAACAAAAAGCTTACACGCTATTAAATTTAATGTATGATATGAACAAATTTTGTACGGCCCTTAGAGTGAAAGATATTTCAACCACGCTAAAATACTCTGAATACTTAAGCAACGGGACAACTCGCTAAGATTATCCGGATAATAGTATAATCCGGATAATAGTATTATACGCAGCCTTCCCTACTTTTAATCACCCAGATCCCAAGCTTGTTTGACTATTTAATTTGATTTTGTACCCTTTGAAATTTAATTATTAACTTTACCATTATACGTCATTATTGCCTGCTTTAGGCCACCATCATACTGCCCTAGTCAGGAGACTAAAGTTCACACGATAATGGGGAAAACTCTGCTGGATATCCGACGATATTTTCCTTTCAACATTAATAACACGACTTCTTTATTTAACGATGGTCGTAATTTTATCAGACGCTCCAATAAAATTCTTGAAATATTGCAGCATAAACTGAAGTATCATATATAATATACTAGCTGACCCGGCGAACTTCGTATCGCCTAAGAATCAATTAAAGTAGTGATATGTTTAAGTAAATTATAGTTTTGGATGGTTTAATAAATCAGAGATCATTAAAATCGGTACAGCCGTTTTTACCCATTATAGTTTGTGTGCATATCTCCTCTGCCCCTTCCTCTCTCTCCCCTCCCCCTCCCGCTCCCACTCGCTCCCCTCCCCGTGTTACAATGATGTTTTGTTCCTAACTATAAGCTTACATATTAATTTTCAAATTTTGTAAGTTCGAAAATGACGAAGTTGTGTACAAACTGACAACCCCTTCGGTTTACTCCTCAGGGGATGAATTTTCAAAACAACTTGTTTTGGTTTTTAACTAACTAAACTTATACATGAATTTTCACATTTCGGAGTTCAAAAATGACGAAGTTTTTTACAAAATTACAAACTTTTACCCCTAAAGGATGAATTTCCAAAAAAAACGGTTATAATTTTAATTTTTGTTTCTAACTATAAACTTACATATTTATTTTCACATTTCTGAGTTCAAAACCTTTTCCCGTAATATTCCCGCAATATTTTTTCCCGTATTTGCAACATTTTACATTCATGCTTCGCTCCTATTGCTCGCAGCGTGATGGTATAAAGCTTAAAGCCTTCCTCGATAAATGAACTATCCAACGCAAAAAGAATTTTTCAGTTCAAACCAATAGTTCCTGAGATTAGTGCGTTCAACCAAACAAACAAACTCTTTAGCTTTATAATATTAGTATAAATTACCGCCGACGAGAAAGTCGCAGGATTATCCGCATAAGCTCATTAAACGCGGCTCGGTGCTAGATTATAACTACGAGTGCTTTCTGTAACTTGGTCTGGATTTAATGTGCTTTTAATCTATGCAGGGTGTTATAAAATCTTGTAACGACAAGGCAGTAACTCAGAGAAACCATTACTATACATATTAATCGAGGTCAGGATTTAAGGTTTCGGTACTCTGTGATCTGTCAGCAATTTGTCAACAAGCTGTCATAAGAGACGACAGAAGCCGGCTATTATTATTACTGGTATTATTATCGAAATATCGGTATTACAAAAAAAACGGATCGTGAGTACCTACCCGTTGCATTTAAAATATTTAGTTTCCGCGACACTATAAGTTTCAAATCTGGTATGGATTATCGGTATGGATATCGGCACAGACTTAAAAAAATAACCAGACGTCACCTTGTCTTATCAAGAGTGACGCCGACGAGTTCCGACGAGTTCCGACGCAGTAATGGCGGCCGATTAATAACAGCATGGTGTCAATGTGTGCGTGTGATACTTGTACGAATAGAGGAGTTGTTATTACTATGGGTGCTTCACTGAATTTGTTGCTGACAATCCGTCTGGTTCTTTTTTCAAGTCTGTGCATATCGGTAAATATATATCAAAAGCCATGTCCCGCGGTCGCCTCTATTTAGTTACGTGTTGTTAGCTACCTGTCGATGGAGGCGTCCAAAAATACCTCGTCGAGTGCCCGGTGTATTTCTGTACCACATTGCTACAAAGGAAGCGCATATTTCAAGTCAAACAACCCACTACTATACTACACGTGTAGTAGGAAAGAAATAAAGCTAACAGATAGAACACGTTAAGCTTGTAGCACCCTTCATTTTTCGGGGGTTAAAATCTCCTAACACCTTTACCTATACCACTTAATTCAATTATAAAAGTCACCGTCAAAAATCATAACCAAATACCTTCGTAGACGTAACATATTCATCAGTTTGAGTCACAGACACTGTCATCGCAATTAGTATTCATAATAGCCATGGGAACCGAGTACCGAGTACAATTTATGGCAGTTGTTTCATCAAACATATTACTTACAATTTACGCGTAATTCTCATTAGCAGGCTTCATATGTTACCATGCTTGATAGTATTATAGTTGGTGGTAGCTTTAATTTACTATTTTGCAACCAATTCGAATATTAATTATGTGAAGTGTTCCTTAATATTTGAGTGTTTTGTTAAATAAGCTTATCTAATGTTTAATTAATAATATAATTTAGGTATTCATAAAGTGCTACAATAATAAATTCACAGGCGGCCATTTTACGTTCATAACTCATCCATCCATCCATCCATCAGCCCTTGGAGGTCCACTGCTAGACATGGGCCGCCCCTAACTTGCGCCACTCTGACCGGTCCTGAGCCTTCTGCATCCAGCGGATGCCCGCTGCCTTCTTCAGGTCGTCAGTCCACTTGGTCGGGGGGCGTCCTATGTCATAACTCATAGCCAAACTGAAAACTGCTATATGGTAGTACATAGTTGATTTGATTTCTCTGTCTCGTTCCCTCTATCATTGTTGCCTGTGGGATCAAAAGCATCAGATAATAATTATTAAGGAACGTTTAATAAATATTTCTACAACTGTACGGTTGAGTTGGAGTTCCACATATGTACTCATCCAGAGAAAATATGTATTACTTTAAAATACGTAATTTTATTTGTTGTTTATTACCATCAAACTATTGCGTGACTTCGTAATGATTTCATTTGCACATGAATATGCTAATGATACTCCAATGTGTGTAGGTTGAAATAATGCACCGACATGCAATTAAACACCATGAATACTTACGAGTGTGGTTACTGCCACTTGGTGTGAGGTCCAAGCAGGGGCGCAAGCGGGAGCGGGTAGCGAGATGAATAGAGGAGCGAGAATTGGTCGCGTTCTTGGAGAATAATGAGATACTTGATGTCTACTGTCTATGGCGGAAATGTTAAGTAACGAAAGTTGGAAAGTGGATTTTTGATATATTTTTTTGAGACAAGATGTTTATTTTCAGAGTCAAATGGACCTAAATTCGCCAGTTTCCTTTACACGCACTTTTTGTTTATCTATATTTTGTCAGCTATGTAACACAGAATATGAGAATACAACTATTCAACACCAATGATTTATAATTGGTAGAATAGGTGAATCTCTTTTGAATGATACATACATATATATATATATATTGTATCTCCCCGCTACCCGCTTTCGTTATACTCGTAGTTGTCGCTGTCGCTGTCGTTTATGCCTGGACCACGTAAGATTAATGAAAGGGTTTATGGTTTCGTGGCACGTGCGGATCGTAAGCGTTAACACATTATGAGCTACGTCAAGTGCGGCCGGAACTTATATAGATGACTGCTATCGGTTGCTTCCAAGGCATGCTTCCTCATTGGAGGAAATATTGGTTTAAATATGCCGGTTCGGTAAGGTGGGGCCGGGCCTGGGCCGATAATTTCATTTGCTAGATTTCTTTATAGTCATTTATGACACTTAGCGCAGAGATATTTAAACCGAGATATAATGATCCTATTACTATACTTGTACATAAATTAAGGCTTTTAATTAACTTTTATCTCAAGGATTTTAATGAAACCCGACCTAAACTGACTAGCAATTAAAAGGTTGTGCATTACTAAAATATATTTTTCGATAATACTAAAAGTAAAGTTTAGAGTTAATTTCGTAAGCTAGGCTGTTTCATGTCCTGTATAGATTTTTTGGAATTTCCATTTAAAGGGATGGTTTCAGGTCATTTAAAATAACTTATGATTATGACAACACACGCATGACACATCTATAAATATGAACATTTATATGTATAATGTATATCGCTCACCCAATAATACAATGGCACATCTACGTTTGTCATATTTTACAGAAACGAATTTCAAAAATTTTATAAAAATGTTTATGATTAATTTATGGGTTCTGTTTACGTTTTTTACAGATTTAGTACAGTCAATAAAGTAGTTGTAGAGTGCGTGAGCGGGAACCTAAGCGATTTCTTCAGAAACTTATTCAGGGTGCTTAGGGAGATAAAATACTAAAAGTCCCCGCGTCTAGGAGGTGAGCCGGAGGGAGGGGGGGGTTACAAAGGTCTCAATTTTAGGTTTTTCGCCAATATCTCAAAAACGGTGCGTTGTAGCGAAAAATGTTCTAAGATGAAATGAAAGCTTATAAAATTCTCTATAACTTTAATTCTGTACACTTTTTCTATATCTCCAACCGTTTTTGAACTACACGCTCTAGAAATGTCGAAATTAAAGTAATTCAGCGTGATACCCATTACCTGATGCGAAAATTATCTTAAAATGTGTAGTAACCTAAGCTGGGAGTACCTCCACGTAGTAAAGGCAGTAACAGTAAGAAATCACGTTTTTTATAACAGTGGATAACTGAGCAGAGGCGGGAAAACAATCATGATATTGATGAAGATTTCTTTTCGCTCAATATCTTTAATGCTCGCTGTAGGAAACGCGACCTTCTTGGCTATAACTCCTATTGATATTATATACTTGCCTTCGGGCTTATGTTATTATAGGTTTTCGCAATTTTATTTTGTCTGGCACGGTAGCCTAGCCGGTAACGCAGGGGGGCAGCCACAAAATATTCTTTTCAGATATACATACACTGTTATTAGTAACACAATTTGGTTATCCAACATGAGTACTAATAAGAGTCCTGTATGCATTTTGTATGAGAAGAATGTCGTTGAAGGAAGTAACGATGTCTCTGAGGGAAAGGAAAGGGAATACCGGGTCGTATTAAAGCTAGTAAGGAAAGGAAAGACGGCAAATATCGAAGTTTCCTTGACTTGACATCCCTTTTGATTTACATCAGCTGTCGTAAAAATGACACCCGAATTGATACCTTTAAAAAATATATTAGGCAGGCATCTTTATCTAATGAAGAGGCAGGGCAGTCGCAACTCAGACCTTCTGCTCCACCATTTGCCTTCAAGAACAATTGTTTTTATGTGCATGTTGCCTTAATGAAGATATAAAAAAGCCTTTTGCCAAAAACAAACAAAAAAAACGAGTATCTCATCGTGGGAAAGTAATCCATGTAAGCAAATATTTCTTCCATAGCCTCTACGACATGGGTATCTCTGGAAATCTCAGTTTTGTAGAGTTTTGGGTAACTGACAGGCTTCACAAGTGAGTAATAGTGTCTTCGTGATATTTTGCTCCTTCAGCAACAATATCGGTAATGCAGGAAAAAATATCAAGAACTTCGTTACCCCAGGCATCATTTCTCGAAGAAAATACCTGCTTGATACAATATTTAGCAGCTAGAGTCTCAACTGAATGTACAACCCGCCTTTTTTTCAAAGGCTTTTTTATATCTTCATTGAGGCAATATGTACATAAAAACAATGATTCTTGAAGTCAATTGGTGCAGCAGAAAATCTATGCTGCAACGGAACTGCCTCTTCGTTATATAAAGATGCCTGCCTAACATCTTTTTAATGGTATCAGTTCAGGTGTCATTTTTACGACAGCTGATGTGAATCACGCTGTTATCACGCTGAATAACTTAAATTGCTACATTTCTGGAGCGTATAGTTCAAAAACGGTCGGAGATACGGAAAAAGTGTATAGAATTAAAGTTATAGAGAATTTTATAAGCTTTCATTTCATCTTAGAACATTTTTCGCTATAACGCACCGTTTTTGAGATATTGGCGAAAAACCTAAAATTGAGACCTTTGTAACCCTCCCCTCCCTCCGGCTCACCTCCTAGACGCGGGGACTTTTAGTATTTTATCACCCTAAGCACCCTGAACAAGTTTCTGAAGAAATCGCTTAGGTTCCCGCTCACGCACTCTATACCCTCTTTTGAGTCATTCCTTGACTGGACTAATTGTATGGGTTTGGTTACTAGTATAGACATTAATACATATTTACCACTTTTAAACACGTATACCATATAAACTCAATTTCGCATTTTTTGCAGATGTGCCATTATATTACTAGGTGAGCGATATGTTCCTCAATTTAATCACTAATATTCTTAAATTAAAATTTAAAAACCCCCGACAGTTTTATTTACACTAAACATAGCTAAGAACACTCGATTATGTTACCTTTGATACAATAAAAACTAGATCAAAATCGGTTTATCCATTACGGAGGTACGATGCCACAGACAAGACATACAGATCCACAGATATACAAACACTTCAAACTTATAACACCCCTCTTTTTTCGTCGGGGGTTAATAAAGGATATTAATCTGTAACCTTTAGTCAAAGTGGAAAAACAATGATGTTTATCATTGCGTTTACCCGAAAACCCAATTACATCTAACCATATCAATAATTCATAGAGGTCGGTATTCCAGTGGAAGATTTTCTCCTCCGAAAAACATATTGTTATGATTTCTTATTAAATAAAAAAATAAATAACGCTTCACACTCATAGCCCCACACTAGGATTCGAGTGTCGTGGGTGCCATGGACAACACACAAGACAAGGACATTCACACCCAGACCGAGAACAGAAATTCAAACTCATCATTCAAATTTCCGCCTCGCTGGGAATCGAACCCAAGACCCTTGGCGCGGCGATCCGGCATGGTAACCATTGCGCCACACAGGTCGTCGTTATTCCTATAACATATAGTCTAATAGAAAATAGGTCTTGTAATTTCAGTGAGTAAATGATTTCAGATTAATAGCAAAGACCACGACCAGAAAACATACTTCACTAACGCGGTAAGGTCAACTTGGCCTTGTATTTTTCTTTTCAAATCTTTTATATTCAGATTTATACCGCAGTTTATATTCAATTTCAATATACCAGCAAGTAAAACTTCGTGTTCGCTGAATAGATACTTTAATACAAAGTAAATTAATCATGAAAGAACTTTCAAGTTCATTATCGTAGGCAAGAATTTCATATCGTGTTTGGTACGTTTTGTAAATGAGGTTTAATTTTCTCGTGAACAATGGAAAAAGTTACTGCTTCGTAATTTGCTTGAGCTTTTCATTTGCGTGATTATTTACTTATTAAAGCGCCCGACCTAAATCCCACTTGACGGTAGTTTTATTTTATTTTAATTGTGATATAAATAAAATGCATTCACACAAAAATTAAAAGTAATATATTTGACTAACTATTCAACATAGAAGCCATAAGTACCCCAATGCACATTTTTTTAATTTTTGCAACTCTTTCTTTCTACAAATATTGTGATAACGTGAAAATGCGTTTGCTATGAAAAAAAAAGAACTCTTCAAAAATTTTTTCGTACTAGAATGCACTTCGTACTCTAAATATAGCCTTAAAATAATATAATCTGCAGTCGTTTGCAACTGAGTGCATTGACACGCCACAATGACTATAGAATGATTACCTCCGACGGCATTATCCAATCAATTACCATTAGGTATACGACAGTAATTGTTCATGATATAACGTTATCAGATAAAATGGAACCCTAAACACATGTCTTACAGTATTAAATCGATTGTCTAGTTGTACAGGAATATTGCACATTTGGATCAAGGTAGGTACTTAGACACCTATTGGGTCTTTCTTACAAATCTTATACATAAACTGTAACTTAGGAACACTTAGAAAAATTTCAATTTGATGAAGTCTGGAAATTTTCGGTTCTCAACCATCATGACGACCACGTTTTGGTTTTAGGAGCAGCGTGAAGAGAAATAATAAATGTCACCTAAGTTCTGTTCAAAACAATAAATATAAAGAACATACTTGAATATAAATTATTGGAAACCTTATGTAATAGGTTCTTAATATTCACTACTTGTTTCATTTTAATGTAAGGCAATTTCTTGCTTGAGTAATTTCCCATATTAGTCTATGATAAGCAAATAAATGTAGTATTGTATTGTAACGCAGCAAAAAAGAAATAACAAACTTTGCTTGCAATTATATTCAGCGCGAAAAGATTATTCATCAGAGTGTTATTTATAAGTAATACTTTATTATTTGTGACTCTCTGTAAAAAGAAGTCAGCTCTCAAAGATCCCAATTCGCAACAAAGAAATAAAATTCTTATTTCGGTAGACGTTGACTTTACAGCAAAAAGTACGCCAATTAGAACTTCAGATTTGAATTGAAACGAGTGGAACCCCGAAGCTGATTATGTGAATAAGTTCACTGAAGTTAGCGCATTGTCGTCAGACGCCGAGAGGCAAAAACTTGACGTTGAGAGGACAAGGTCGGAAATTGCATCACTACATAACACTTATAAAGACTTTCCGGGATTAGCTGAAACGAAAGTGCTTCGATAAGACCACTTCAAAGTCGACTCAAATAAATACCACGTCTATCTATCTCAGATAATATGAAACTGGAGACGAACATTTTTTATACAGTCAGATTTAAACACGGACAAACTTCAATCCGTCTCACCGAACCGCCGAATGAAACTTTGAAATTTATAATAAAACTTTCCACCAAAGTTGGTTCAAAAGATGCACAGTGAGTTCCGAAATCCCCAACCACGATTTCATCATTTAGGTAAAATTTCAAGATAAAGTTCCACTGGATAGCCCGCAGGTCTCCCTATAAAACTTGAAATAGATTCCGATTCCAGTGCTTCACCCGAACTCGTTTGGTATACTTTAAACGGGTCAACTGCCAAGTCGGATGAGAGCGAAATTCTGTTAAATTATTTTTATATTTAACCCCAAAAGTGCTCATTAACAAATTTGTTAAGCCCTCAAAGTCCAGAAAATTGCTTGAAAACGAATCCCCTTGAGGTTTTTAGTAAATTTTTAATTTTCTTCTTGTTGAGCAAGCATCTGACTCAATGTTTACTATGGATGAATAAAATGCTTAGAAAAGAGGAATAGGGTTGTTACGACCTCGTCCTCATTGACTTTAATTTTTGGAGTGGTGAATTGGTGGTTATGTCCCTTATTGCTTTTTTTAAATCTCTCCTGCAATCGGTTTCACCGTCTTTAATGCGCTTCCTTCTCAATCATCCATTTTTGTTCTAACGGGGTAAATAAATCACTTTGTCATGTTAATTGCTAAAGAGACATTTCTGACTACATCAGTGATTCCCAAAGTGGTCTATATCGACCCCTAGGGGTCTATGACAACCTGCAAGGGGTCTACGTCAGCGAAAAAAAATTAGGGGGTCCATGAAATGTAAATGGGGGTCCACGATAGTGGATCTCAACACATACAGTGATAGTACCTATTTACTTACATCATACTATCTTATAATACAAAACATATACATTATTTATAAAAGTGCCTATGAAGTAAAAAAATTATTATATATGTTTATAAAATTGTGTCAGTTGTAGGATGTTGGTATTCACTTTGTGGTCGCAATACATTTTGAACTTGTAAAAACCTGAGAGTCGCAGTTTCAGAGCTTCGCTAACTTGCACTGACTTGTTCAATTCGTCACTCTATAAACTCTAAAACATGTGTTTTTACTTTAAGTTTTTAACACTAAACTTCACTACAGCTAGAAATTTACAGGAAATCAATATCAGGTAAGTACCTAGGGGGTCTACCCAACACGGAAAAACATGGCAAGGGGTCTACGACACAAAAAAGTTTGGGGAACTCTGGACTACATGATGAAATATTTCTGATAATAGGTCTAATTTTATTTAATAATGACAACCTAACATGAAATTTTTTGTTCAGTTATTTATTGAATTGGCCATGCAATTCTATCTTTTAAGATTTGTTTTTGGTTTACCAAGTTTCCCTGATTTACAGTTGGCATGAACATACACAAATAAGACATCTCCAATTGAGATGTTATATCTGGGTACTCATTTAAATGGATTATCTTCTATAATGTTCCATGTAACATTTGTACAAAGAATATTGTATTATATTATAATAAATTTTATCAAAAACCAATGAATATCCTCAAATAAATCTTTATTACACATGACAGCATAAACGATATAGTGAAATTGAACACTGGCATATTATTTCAAAATGGACGACCTTTTAAATACGCACGAAGCGTTTGCTGTATCATGATATTCATGGTATCGGTATCGCATAACACGCATTCATCCTGGCTCAATACGTCACTCAGGGTGTTGAAAGTAATCACGTATGCAATTTTACCTACAACGAAGCCATAGATGTACAAAATATATAAACAAGTCACAGTATCATATAATAGTGTGAAAGAGTTGTAGGATTTGCAAACAAAGTATGAAAACTTCATTTCTATACAACACGTGTACGTTTGTATTATGAGAATACTTAACAAGATTGAGACAAAGTCTTCACATACGAGGGTACAAATTTTTATCTTATAAAGGTATACTAGCTGTGCCCTCGACTTCTTTCGCGTGCGAGCATTTCCCGCGTAAATCCCAATCCCATGGGAACCTTAATCACCTAGCGGTATGAGTACTTTACAACCTATTCTCATAGCTAATTTATACTACATAAAAAAATTCATAAAAATCGTTACAGGCGTTTTACAAGAGTGCGACCACAATCAATATTTCAGCCAAAATTGACTATACCAGCGTATTTTGGTCAGTGGAATGTATCAAACTCACTGAAATTTATATTTTTTATACAAACAAGCATAATTTATAATAGTTCTTGAGTGCTACATAGAAGAAATGGGACAACGACATGTGGTCCCTACTATGTCAGCCATGTCTTGTCTCGCGTAGCAATGCACAGACGCGACGGGAAGTGGACGAAATGCGGACGTAGAAATAGGCGCGTTATTTTCCCGACCCTAAAACCATTACAATCATCGCTGGACTCAGACTTCCTAGTCAGAATAATGAGAGGAGTGAAAACAATAGTAAGCCACATTAGCAACTTACAGTAGTGAATGATTAGCATCAAAAAGCCGAAATAAATTCGGAAGTCTTTAAAATGCCTTTATAATTTGAATACAAGAAGGATGTAAAGATTAAAGCATATAAATTCCGCATTCCTTGTATTTCTACGCCAAGTCCTTTCGAGAGTAAGTCCAATGGAGAAACAATCGATCTTACGAACGAAAAGGACAAACTCCACCCGTTTTAAAAAAAATCCCGACGCGAACATTACACTTGTCAAGCTTCCGGCCGCATAAATTATTTCCCATTTTCTCTGAAAGCGAAAGAGTGTTACAAAAAAGAAAACACCAGAAAAGGGTTCTTTATGTGAATGAAATCATTATGGAGAAAACTGTTGGCCCCTTTGATTGTAAAGAATTTTAAAAAGCAACGAGCTACTCTAAATTTCTGTTCTTACTGAAGACACAAAATCTCGCTTTCTTTTTAGGGAAATTACTTAGAAAAGCCTTAAAAATGCTTTCCAAGTAAGGCAGAAATAATTGCTTCTAATTTTCGGAAAATAATTGTCTTTTAGGCCAAGAATAGTTGAATTTTTAAAAAAAAAAATAACATCTATCTCTATTTGTACAATGTCAAAATTCCTTGCTCAAAGGAGCATATTTATTTAATTAATAATCAGACTCTGTAATTAACCAGGGATTATAAAAAATTACCACATTTAGCTAAATTGTGTGAAAAATTTATAAATACTGCCAATATTTCAAACCACAAAGTTCGATTTCAATCAGGGCCCCAAGTCTGCTATTACAATAGTGTCAGAATAGTCTATCATTGATTTCATAATTGTTGATTTTGACAAGTTTGGTAATCTACTAATATAATGGCGTCATTATGAATTTCCAATGGTCAGCCACTGACACTCCATTGAAAGAAATGGCGTCTATTGGTAATCTCGTACATAATGACAAATGAATGAAGGACCTATGCAGTAATCTGCTAAAATTTTGACAGGTCCTTTGATCAGTGACATACCATTAGAACGTCATTGTGCAGTCATTGCTTTCTTTACCATTTATTTGCTTTATATTGCTTTCTTTACATGCAATTTACCATTTACGACTTATAACCAACTTTATTTTTCCAATTTATCTTGAAGAAAATAGTTCTATTGATCTGAGTCTCCTTCGAAACGAACTCCTAAAAAATAAAACAGTATAAAATATAAATTTTCTCATATACCAACATATAAAATTTAAAATTTTCAATATTTTAAAAAGGCATGGTATTGCTGTATTGCTATTGCTGTAAATTTGCCTGTTTGTAATATAATTTATTTTTCTTTACATCTCTCCTGAATTTTCTTCAGCATATCGCCTGTAGAGAGATGTGTTGTCATTTAAATAATAAAACAAATGTAAGTTAAAATACCTAATGTAATAATAGTATCTAATCAGAATCAGTTCGTATAAAATAAAAATATCTTCAATATTTTAATCATCATTTGAATAACAAATCACAAATATCACAAATTTTACCTTAAATAATAAAAATAATATCGTCGTAAGAATATTATTGCGTTGTGAGTTTTTTGCTATTTACGAACTTCCTACTCCTTCAGATTGCTTTTAACACTAATAAATAATATGTAAGACTATATATAAATGTAATCTGGCATGAATAAATGTTCAAATTTAGTAGTAGTTTTTCGAAAATCATTTCTACTAACGGGTTTTATAATAATGGCAATACGAAAATGCCATTATAACACAATTCTATTACGAGACCATTGTCCGACCAATGATCGACCATTATGAATTAGCAGATTACGAACTTTTAACAAAATGACAGTGGGATCGTGTTGGAATGACGAATATTATAAAAATAGCAGACTTGGGACCCTGATATCGTTCATATAAAAAGAGGATTATATTTACGATACGGCCGGCCGCCTTACCGTATAAACTACAAAATCGGTCAAGAAAATACGATTTTCATACAAGTTATCCTTTTACCTTTCCTTCAGTTTCGTACACTATAAGCAGATTAGCCTTCATCCGAAGGAAACAACGGTTTTATGGACACCTGGCCTCGACGTCGCGTCGGCGGGCCAAACTCTTCGAAGCATAAATAAGAGAAAACAGGAGTTACAACATTAATATTTATTAGTCTCCTTGAGGTCAAGGATTTAGACCACAGTTTACCTGACTGCGATCTAAATTTTAAGTTAAACTTACTAAGATAATATAACCTTTAATGAAACAGTAAGCTTTTAAAAGCTTTAAAATTTATAACCTTCTTTTTTAAATCGGTTAAAAATAAAGCCTCTTTTTTAAAAGAACGCCTTTTGAAGATCCGGTGAGAACTTGTTATGTGAACTACATATAAGGTACCCTTTAAATAGCTTAAAAATACCAAGAGGCACTCCTAGTCAAGCCATGGCGTAGGAGATAAGAATTTGTTGTTGATGGCATTATTAGCAACCAATAAATGTTGCTTGTAGCAACTGTACCATGTAGCCTAAGAAGTGCCAAGCACGTGCCATGTCGTCTTAGCCCAGATTTCATACCAGTTGGTCATACAAGTTTCTAACATTAAACAAATATTAGTTTTATCAAGGTCAAGGCTGTTTCGGCCCGCAAAATGTCACGTCATGCCGCGATTACCCTCAGACGGAAATTAGAACGCGACCATTATATCGTAGTAGGTTCTGAATTCCTTTTCCAAAGTTGTCACTTCTGTTTATGATTAATCTTGGGGTAATTGTGTTTTCTGTGTAAAGTTCTAATGTAAATAATTTGTTTAGTTGTTTGCGCTTGATGAGTTAAGATTTAGAGTTTAGACATTAGATCCTCATTAATGTCTTAAGTTTGATGCTGGAAAAAAATTGACGTAGTTTTGACAGCACAGAAACAAGAAGAAAATAATTGGTACTCCAAAGAAGAACTACAGCCCACTATCTCCAGAATTAATCACTTTCCTTTCTTCTCCCTTTTCCCTTCTTCCATATTTTTGTCATCTATAATTTCAAATTTGTGTTTTGATTCTAAATTCTTATAGTTTTCTTAATTCTACTCGTTACCTCATCTTATCTAAGTATATACAGCATTCTGCATCTTAAGGTTGTCTGGAAGAGATCGCTGTGTTGCGATAAGATCGCCTTTTGTACTCTATATACTTGCCTACTTTACATTGTTTTTGTCCTATTTTTGATGTGCAATAAAGAGATAAATAAATAATAAATAATACAGACAAACTAGCAAAGAGAACACATTAGCCCACGCACTTTATGCCAAAAAAGATTGACGATACATACCAATCTAACACTTCAAAGCAGATGTAAAATAAAGGTAAGACACGAAGTTCAACCCTCCAAATGCGACGCAATCATGAACACCTATTTATTTGCATGAGATGTTACAGTGGTGAAGGTTAAAGTGAGGTCACGAACTGAGCGGAGCGGATTCAACTGATGTAGGATTCAAGTACAAAATTTGTCTTTTAAAATATGTTTTACTTATGTAATTGTAATTGGTAATAATACAACGCTGCTCATTCACGGTCTATATTTAGAACGTTGTAGACTAATTGTGACTAATCAAAAACCAATAATTCTAGTTTCTATAGAAAATACTTTTTTTTCTGATCGTGATGAAAATATTGAAATTTATTAAATACTTAGTTTGATTAAAAATAACATTTCTATAGTAATAGAACCCTTCAAAAGTCTAATTCGGATCAAAAAACCAATAATTTCATCTAAAATACTGTATAGTAATGAAACGTTTTTTTGCTTTTTCTCTAAAATTAATTAGAATGGAAATACTGGTTTTTGATTAGTCACTTCTCAATTAATCTCTGGATAAGTTAATATGTAAAGTATTTCATAATGTGATAATTATCTGTGAACCTATTTGACAGTTGCTAGATAATTTACTAAGGATTTAGGATAGGCAGAATAATGGAAAAGGAAGTAAGACGTCAGATTCTGTCAAAAGGGACGCTTAGTAAATCAACTGTCTGCTGTACAGAAACCATGCTGACCAACAATCGGTATCAATCGACAAGTTTAACCGAGATTAACCAGTAAAATGACATATTAACCAAACAATCGGCACTAAACCAGTAAACTGGCATGTTTAATAACAAATTCACTAGGCTGTTAGACAGTCTGACAATGTTATGCGTGTACGAGAACGGCTTACACATCACACACACACATATATACAAACACTCAGAAATCATTCAGCTTTAAAACAGTAAGACAATGTTAACTAGCCAATAGCAATGATATTATATATTAAAAAGAGGCAGATACGTCATAAGCGCGCGCGTTGTGTGACTCAAAAAGTTCCCAATTGGAAACTCTTATTCAGGTAAAGAAAGAGATAGCGATGTAGTTTTGACGCGAGAGCGATAAAGACGTGCGATAAAGCAATAAAGCGTGCCTTGCGGACATCGGAACAGATTTTTCGGTTGATTTGTAAGGGCATAACGTATCTTATTTATTTAAACATCATTGTCCAATAGGCAAATAGTTAACAACTAATAAACCGTTTAAACATTCATTCACGTTGTAATTATTTGAAAATAGTCACTTATCAGCCCAAGAATTCCGAAAACAAATCGCGGGAATCAACGCCACTTATCCGCTTCTCTCTTCAGGCACCGCAGTTAACAGTTCCCCTGTTCCCTCCCGCGCCGCCTTGCAAGTGTGCGCCGGAAGGGACGCGCGTGACGTCGCCGCCTCAGTGACGGGACGTGCATGACGTGACCCGCGGATTGATGCTATGGTCTGACGCGCGGTCCTTTATTCTAGTGTGTATATTATTATGTCTTTATAATGGGTTTAACTGTTGCTATAATACGAGTATATCTAGATGACCTTAAGCACTGTAGCATTTGTTTAACATGTTAGCAATTTTATAAGTTAACAGTAAGGTTTGAACATATAAACATTATTTGTGTATGTATGTGACCTCTACTGCCCTAGTTCTTGCCTTAATAAGTTCTTACATCGCTCAAAGGCTTCCGACTTCACTTTAACTACCTCTAACTCATTTATTATAACCTCACCTCCTATATTTATTATCGCTCACTTATTATTCCTATTCCTAATGGGTATATAATAATGCTTTTAAATGTCCAAAGATTATTCTTTTAAAGTAAGCTATTACTTATCAATGTATCAAATCAATGACAAATGAGTTCAATACTTCATCGGAGCAATATAGATAGCCATGTCATATTATGTTTTGTAAATAAACAACGATAAAAATAGCTCCTGACTTTATATGAAAACGTTTTGGAGTTACTAATGGCTTAATGGACGCCGATGTGTATCCGCGTTTCTTCGACCGTCGTTCAATTGATCCCTGCTGGCCCATTTACATAGGTAAATCAGTACCAGTATTTTAACCATAAAAAGTATTCACGCATCAATTAAATTCAGTGATGTTTATTATCATTCCTCAATTCAAAGAAAAACACTTTAACTCGTAAATTACTACAGCATTTTACAAGAAATATGTCGTAGCTGAAAAAAATCCTTTTTTTGGAATTTTTAATGATTGAATACAATTCCGATTCCCTCATGATGGTCAGTGTACATGTACACAACCTTTTGTTAAAAAAACCTTATCCACTATTGACTAGAAAACAAGACAATTTTAGTTTTATTTTCTCTCTCATGTGTCGTCGTCGTCACGCCAATCAGTCCCCAATACCAATTCCAATTCTATGTCGACGTATTTCACCAACTGAAAAGATGTCAACAACAACCTTTGCCGTCACATTAAATATAATTTCTCTCAATGAAAAAAGTAGTTACATAATAATCCCAAATCAGGTTGTAAATCAGTGGAGTGATTACACGCAACTAACATCAAACATCATAAATCAGAATGAAATAAGTGGGAACTTGCCGCGCCCGCCTCACGCACTTGGTGACAAACGGTGCCATGTGTTGTCAACACAGATGTCTGTTACTATACTGGATACGATGTGCAATGTTAATTGATGTATTTAGATTGGCAAGTGTTCTCTCAATGGTCCAAATTCTATACGGTCATAGTAGCAAAAAGTACAGCTTTACGAGACGTTACGTTTTTTAGCCTAGTAATTTTACCAATTCTCAGACACAAGCTTTATGTGATCTGGAATTTCTTGTTCATAGAAATCGTTAATTTATTTAAATTACCTTGTTAAAGTTCAAACCTAAAGAAGGAATTGTTTTTTCGTAACGTGTACCATAATATGTTCAAGTTATGAAATAGTATAGTCCAATTATTATTGAACATTTGCTGTAAACGTATTAATTTACATCTGTTACTGAAGATATAATAATAACTGAAACTTGTAAATAGTTCCCCAACTAAAAACGCAATCATAATTTTTTTGGAATGATGCCATCATCAACAGAGCGAATCAGATAAACAGAAAAAAATTATTTAAAATAGCCCATCCAGTACATTAATAAATATACAGATCAGTGGTTATGTTTTTATAAATGTGAATTAGTCGCCAGCCTAAACTCTATCAGATTCTATGATATTATCTCCTCTATTTTATAAAGGCAATAAAATGTAACATAAATAAACTTTATGATTTCGACATAAGTAAAATTGTAATCAATATTTAAATTACTAAATTTAATTAAGTACCTATCTGAGAACTACGTATCTTGGAAATAGCATTTACCAAAGATTGTCTATTCAAAGCGCGTCAGTTTTGTTAACATCTGTCAGTAGACGTCGTAATTTACATTAAAGTAACGACAGAACACGAAAAAAAATTTATATAAAACACGAACTGGTAAAAAATCCAACAACTAAGCTCAAAAAATATCCAGAGAAAACACCTATTATTCTACAAAATTTTCACAACTTATTAACCAAATAAAATATCACTAAACCACAGTATAAGAATTCTTATACTGTGACTAAACTTAAAAACGTTCTAATGCGAAGAAGGAAGAAATAAAACGCTTTATTACACAAACCTCTAATTTACTTACGATTAATACCATAAGTTACAACGAAAGCAGTGGGAATTATCCAAGTGACAGTACTACGCACGAAAATCTATCCGGTAAGTACCTCATTCACACATTACGTTCGTACGACATAAAAATCGATAGCTACTACTTAACGCAATAAAAATTAAAATCGAAGCATCACAACCTACGTTGCGGTGCCTATCGTAGCCTCGTAAAAATATTTAAAGCCATGTTAAGTTTATTTATCAGGGAATCAAATGAAATCGTATCTTGTCACCTGGTTTCGTGTATCAGTGTTAATAATGTTAATAAAGAGTAGAGAAGAGTTTTAAAATGGTAAGTTTCGTAATGGTAGTACCTAATAGTAGTAAGTAAAGCTGCTAAGTAATAATACAAGTACATATAAATAACAACGGGGTGTTTAGTCTCAAAACATTAAAAAAATTGACACAAAAGCGTCAATATTATACATGAATAAAGTGTAAAGGTGTTAATGAAAACAATGTTATTTGTCTAGTGTCATTTAAAAAAAAACTATATGTGGATTACTAAAAAATTCAGCTTAGAAAAAACAGCCAAGTGCATGTCAGGCCGCGTGCAATGTAGGGTTCGTGGATGTAAGTCCATATTTGGTGTCACTAATGTCCATGTCCGACGATAGCCACTCACCATCAGATGGGTCTCTGAAAGAATCAAGAAAGAAGTGAAGAAAGAGTGACCTCTTGGCAGTTTTTCCACAAAAAATAACATCAGTATCAGGTCATGCTCATCATGAAAATCCATTTTCATCAGAACTAAAACAATATAATAAAATTTCTACTCGTTACAATAAAGGAAGTCTAAATTAAGGTTGCAAGATAAGACCCATACAAAAAGTGTGGGTGTGTGTATAAAATTAATAGTTAGAGATCTTTATTCTTTTTTTTATTTTTTTATTGCTTAAAAATCATACAACAAATAAGTTGAATCCTAAAAAAATTTTTTTTTTAAACGCTTTTATTTCAATAATGTTTAGTTTATAAAATTAGCTACAAGTTGTGAAAATTTCAAGTCTCTACGTAAAATAGAACATAGAGAATTATGCGTCTAAAGTCTGAAAATCGTTTTTTTTAATTTAACAACAAATAAACAATGAAAATTAGTTTAAAATATGATTTTCGTGTATTGTCATCGGAAATACACATGTCTGCCAAATTTCATCAATTTTCATTAAAGGGAAGTCATTCAAATTAACGTTACAAGATTTGATGCTTTGATGCTCCGAAGTGAAGCTAAATAAAAGCGTTTAAATAACAAGGTAATGCAGCATTAATGAAGCCACTGAGGCTTATAGTCTAATGCTACGAACAGAGTTCACATCGATACTATTTCACTGATTTATAAAAAACTTCAAAGACTACTTTGATATCAATTAACAGCTTCAAGCTTTAGCTGGTTTGTGGTGTGTCACATGTAGCGTTGAATTTCACATTATCGATTGAGCTCAAATTTATGGATTACGCTTTTATTGGAAACGTTACTCCAATGGTATATAAAGTAGCAAACTACTAAAAAGTACTAAAAACTATCAGATTTACATACATGAATATGTTCCAGATGGGAACCTGAACATACGATACTCAAAAGCAATGAAATGGTATAATGCATTACTAACATGACATAAAAATTGACTTAACATAAATTTTAATCCAGTGATTATATATGCTTATATGCTTATATATGATTATAATATACCTTTTTGATATCCATATTGCAATATTATTCGATTTATTTTTATTTTTTGATACTTCAAGCAATGGCAACTCACAGCCACTATATTTGTTTATTTTTAATTTCACTTATCTAAGAACACGTGGGTTATTAAGACTAATCTAAGGATATTTTAATTATATAAATCCGTTCATCGGTTTGGAAGATACGAGGTAACAACCCTTCCTGGCAGTCAGGTAAAAAATACAAAAAATGTTACAGACTACAGTATTATATTGTACTAATTTGAAGTTTATTTAGTTTCCAAAAAAACTGATTTTATAATCTGAAGTAACTCAATAAATATTTACGAGTATGATTACGAGAACACACATATTTCAAGAAATGACTACAGTACAATTTGAAATCCTTGCCCTGCATAGAATATTTTTAAGTCAATTTTTGCCCATGCATGATTACTGTTTAAAACCAATAAAAGGCTCCATTTAAAGTACACAATTTTACACAGCTCAAAATAAATAAACAAACTAATAGTCAGAGGGCTAATACCGATTACTTATTGAATATCCACCCTAAGCCCCTAATCATATCACAACGTTCCCATATCCCGTTCAATACCTCGTGTTCCATACATAGAATTTATAACTGCCAATTTGGAGCGCTTGGTTTCAATCAAGGATGTTAAGGATCTTCGTAACCGTAACCGAAACTATCGGATATCTGAAATAAAAATATATCCATAACGGTAACCGAATCCGATGTAAAATTTTCGGATAGAAGCAGAGTTAAAATGAGACAAGATTGGTTTTTGTTTCTGTTTAGGCGAGCTGTCGAGTATATTATCATCTTCTTGAGCTATTTTTATTGTACTTTTAAAATTTCAAAAAACCTAGTATCCTAACTAATATAATAACTATAATCCTAAATAATACAATATCTATAGTAACCGAAACAAACGGATAATTCGAATTAATTTCGTATCCGTATCGAGTAATATTTTTTCTATATCCGTATCGATATCCGGATCCGTAATTTCATATCCGTAACATCCCTGGTTTCAAATGAGGGGCTCCGGCATCGATCTAATAGAGCTTTTGTTTCGTACCGGTGTAGTGTTTATGATGGCAAATTTACAGCGTAGGGGGAGTAAGATTGACTGCTTAGTGCTTACCCGTGAGTTATGTGAACGCGACGCGGAGAAATTATTGTAGATTGAGTTTTATTTTCATAACTGCTAAAGTGGTATTTTTAACCGAATGCCGTAACTATTTCGCCGTTTACACAGTAAAGATACTCAGTATATAATAGTATCGCCAAAACTCTCAAGCAAGCTGACCATTTCGATGGATTGTTAGTCTGCTTTATTGAAGGGAGTAGAGGTAATAAGTAAATGAGTAGTCAGTCCACTTGATGGTAAGTAGCATTGCATCAGCACCAAGTTGCCGGCCAATAACAAATTAATACAAATAAATAAAATTGGAGTGTCTGTTTGTAATATTAAAATAACCGCTTGTTACTATACATTAATATACATTACTATATATTAATATATATTACTATACATTAACTTATTTTATGTAAAAAAAAAAAAAAACTAAGTGCATTTAGATGAATACAGGTACAATACCAAAACAACATTTTTTACCATTTTTGTCTGTCTGCCTGTTTGTCTGTTTCAGATAATCTCTGAAATGGCTGGACCGATTTTAACGGGACTTTCACTGGCAGGTAGCTGATATAACAAGCAGTAACTTAGGCTACTTCTATTTTACAAAAAAGAATAGTTTTAGAAAAAAAATCATTTTGGTAAATACCACGCGGACGAAGTCGGGGGTAACAGCTAGTCGGTAAATAAATTGCACCTTAAACTTTTGAACTGGAATTAAAACAATTTCACTTATAGATTTGAACCACTATTTCTACTACAGTGTCTATAGGTATTGAGTAACTTCAACTTGATATTTCAGGGGTTTGCTGAGTAAAGGGGGCGCGAGGAGTTCCATTGTTTTCCCTTTGAGGTACAGAACACTCCAAAAAGGTAAGTACCGTTGGGGATTGTCGCTTTTTCAACGCACCGTGGGAAAACAATGCGGTAACATGTGTATGTACCACATTAACCACATACGTTCCAATCGCATCTGGCATACATAAAGAACTCGATTTTAAACTAGAAACCGGTTCAGTTGGACTAATTGTCTCTTGTTTTATACGTTAATTATTTTTTAAAGTATTAAATTATGATCCAAAGAACGAATTAAAAGTGAAAACATGCGAAAGCAACCATTAATCAACCACCAACTTCCAATAATTGTTGTCGTTATTAACCTCGGTCGAATAATTTTTCGATATACACAGGCCGTTGGGCCATGAGCAATTATATTCAATTAATCCACACGACAATATACAAACACAGAGAAACAAAGTAAACTTAAGGGCCTATTAACTTTTCCTAAATTCCGATAGCTGATTTATTATCATTACCGTAGAGAAATGTTTTATATTTAAATTTTATTTCTGTACCTTCCGTGCGCGCGCGCATCATTGTGCCTACTTAAATGACAATTTAAGCTTGTAGTAGTGTTGAATGATTAAATTTTTAAATTGTATTAACTTTTGATTATTTATACAGGTTACTCAGGTTGATATTAAATAAACTTAAGAAAAAAATAAGAAACTAACTATACAAAATGAAAATAATTTATGAAAAATTAAACACGTATATTAATTTACTTAAAATTATTATATTATGCGGCTCTTCCTGAATTCAACCACGAATCGATAACCTCCTCTTTTTTAGGGTTCCAAACGAAAAAAAGGAAAACCTATAAGAAGTCTATGGTCTTAAAAAAAGGGCAAAATTAATAAAATTGAAAAATAACGGTAGGTAAATACATAATGAACGTACGAAACCCTCTCCTAGCTAGTTTAACTCGTACTTGTAAAGTTTATTTGGAGTCTGCTAAAATATGAATGTGTCACTTAACTCTAAAATTGAAATTCACATTTAAAATTCACAATTAATTTTATTAACATCGGCACAATCAACAGCTCGTACAAATTTCAAACTATTTATGGCGCATTTAATTTACGTTTTATTTACATAAAAGTTCTCGTTCGCCGGTTTCCAAGTTATGTAAATAACTGATTTAACAGAATAAGCTTTGGTTTCAATTATTACTGTTATGTTTTAAATTAATTTTCAATTAATTCGATCGCAAGCATTGGCATTAATTTTCTTACTTTGTACTCTAGTTTTTATGAGTACCTACCTATTGATACTGGTTATTAATTAAGTTTAAAAAACTTAAAGCACGATTTTGTCACAAGTTAACAGTATATTTGACACAACAAAACATCATTTGAGCCCAAACTCAAAATTTCAAAATGCATACAAAAAAATTTAATACAATTAATAGTACTAACTTCTACTACAACCTTCTCACGAAAATTCAAAGTACTAAAAGCGAGATACTTCAATGACTTGAAGTATTTTCAATTTTCAATCTGAACCGGCCTTACCACCTAAATAAGTGTAGTACGAAATTAAATAACAAGTATGATATCGGTTCATAACTTGAACAAAACGCGAACGAGGGCTTACATAAAAGTGGAGTAATATTATGGGGCAATAAAGAAAATGCTTGGGGCCTATTTCCGTAAACCTTAACCGTCCGAGTCGAAGCCGGTTCAAACATCCATACCTCACAATCACATTCTCACAAATTAGGTTATGTTATGGATAAGTTCGATTTATCCTCATGAACCCCGTACAAATAAATGCCTTTATTTACACATATTATGACAAAAACAATGTGGCAAACAAAACGTTTCATTTTCAAATAGGAAACTTCATAAGGCCGAATACACATATAAATATAGATATAGATCCAAATATTTATAATAGGAATGTCAAGTTTATTGGGGGTCAACGTATGACGCTGGGATAGGTTAATCTAAATCACTTGATATTTAGTTGCTTTTTTATATGATTAGTTACTCATAATTAATAAACTACTGTGTAGTAACGACTAGATATAATTCATTACGTTTTTGTGGCATAGACGTACAAAATTTCGTTTTGCCTCAGCCGTGCATCGATCCGGGATCCTTTGTCAGGCTGGCCAACTGGACTTACTAGATATATTCAAAGTAAATGTAATATTTTGCCATATTAACCATACCAAGCATTAAACCTATACCCGATCCCCGTTGAATAGGAAATGTACTTAAGTATAAAGCGGGAAGGGGTAGAGAGGAGACGATATTTATACAAAGTAAATCTTGGTCGCATTTCACTTACTTAACGTTATAAAAGAAATTTTTATTCTTATCCTTCCTTGTATCATTGCGTCACCACTCTAAGTGCTCAGTAGATACACTTAAAGTTTGGATTACACAATCAATCAATTGCAAACACTAGCTAAGTAATGGCCATGATAAGATATATTGGAAATATATGTTTGTATGTAGGTACACTGTTGTGGATATCGTTCAAATCATACTTATTAATTCTGATTCACTCCGAAAATAAAACAAAAAATATGCAATTTTTCCTGTCTTTTGAAAGACTCTACAAGGCGGTACAAATTGTGTTTGTTCAACAGTTTTATTTTTGAAGTTTTCAACTGTAAAACAGTATGCACCTACCTGTACTGGAGCAACGTGGTGGAGTATGCTTTGGTCCTCCTCAAGAGGAAAGACCCGTGCTCAGTATTGAGCCATTAAAGGGTTGAAGCCATAAAACCGTCTGCTTTATTATAAAAAAAAATCACTAAATATCAGGAGTTAAATGGTTATCCTACAAAAAAACATTTTCGTATAAAATGTTACCCAGACGAGACTATTATGAGGTCTACGTGAAAAAGTTTTCAGTTCGCATGTAGAGCAAAGCTTCTAACTCTACATGCCCTAACTATACAAGTCCTATCTTCCCAAACGCTACACCTTAATCAAAATATGTGGATTGGCCGTTTCGTTACGAAAAGAACTATTGTATAACAGGAAAGTAATAAACAGTGAATAAGTTTTTCACCTTAAGCCCGTGTGCCCGCGTGGCGGAATGGTTACCATGCCGGATCGCCGCGCCAAGGGTCCTGGGCGATTCCCAGTGAGGAATTTGAGGAGAAAGAATGATGAGTTTGAATTTCTGTTCTCGGTCTGGGTATGAGTGTCCTTGTCTTGTTTGTTGTCCATGGCACCCACGACACAGGGAATCCTAGTATGGGGCTATGAGTGTGAAGCGTTATTTATTTATTTATAAACTTCCATCCCCTAGTTTAAGGTTGAGGGGTAAAAAGATCCAAGTTTTTAATTTTTTTTTGTTGTTTGCGTACAAATAATAGCTTGCATGCCAAATTTCAGGTTTCTAGGCCTTCAGGAAGTACAAATTAATTTTGATCATCATCGGTGAGTGACGAAATCGGAGATTTTTAGATATCGATATAATCTAAAGTATAAGAGCGATGCAACTGAAACTTTATATATTTTAATAAGTTCACTATTGACATTAGATCCCGTGAGTTTTGTTTATGTGGTATAATCCAAAACCAAGTTATGAGGGTTCAAAAAACGACGAAGCGCTTCGGGAAAAGGTAGGAAGTGCCCTCGTCTCAGCGGGCACGAATTTAATGGAATAATTTTTAATAGCAATATGTCACTGTTTGGCTATGTCAACGATGAAAATATAAGTCTCTAGTTATTAAAAAAATATTGGTTAATTATTTTCATCATTATTTTACACTGAGAAACAAAATCAGTTACGTCACATCCGGAAAACTATTACTGCGTTGCGAAATCTTAATCTACGTTAAATGTATAAACACGAAACCCTAGATATTCCATATAAAGAAACTAGAACTGTTGATTGACGTCCAATCATTAACTGGTGGTGTACAGGAAATCATTATATATTACACACTGTTAACAGCATTCTTTTTAAATTGGAGATCAGAGCCGGCGCAGTAAATACTCTGTAATATGCTTGCTTATAATAGACTGAACAGGCGAGGCACTTTTGTTCGACCAACGAGGACCAAGATCCGAACAGTAAAAAATCCTCACAAAATGCACGAAGTTTACGACTTTACGTACATTTTCGAAGTGACCATTATGTTCGTTGATGTCCGTCGTAGTCCTCATGGACTACATCGGATTATTCGTACGTGATATTTTCAGTCCGTCGTACTCGTCAGTCGATTAAGTTGTCAGCGTTCTATAAAAGCAACAACCCGTAATTGTCCCACTGCTGGGCTGGGGTCTCCTCTCACAATGTGAGGGGTATAGGCCATAGTCTACCACGCTGGCCAATTGGTAGACTTCACACACCTTCGAGAACTTTATGGAGAACTCTCCGGTGTGCAGGTTTCCTCATGTTTTCCTTCACCGAAGCAAGTGATAATTAACTTCTAATACGCACATAATATTTGAAAATTAGAGGTGCGTGCCAGAATTTCAACTCGGGCCCCTTGGTTCGAGAGACCAATGTTCTAACCGCTAGGCTATCGCTGCTCAACGTTCTATAACGTCAGCGTTCTATAACCAGGACAAAAGTCCGCTGATGATTGTCCCTCGCCTGCACAGGCCCTCATCGGCCTCATCTAGATATATAGTATATACTAATGAATCCAACACCATACACACCACATTGACGGTCCGATAACATTATTTTCGTCCCTAAAAGTAGGTTGTTACTTGATATACAGGATGTAAATGATATTTTAAGCCCAAGGGATGTAAGTTAACCAAACGAGCCAATTTCATATTTACTTTAAGCCAATAATATTATGCTCCTATTATTATGAATGTGTAAGCTTGTAAAGATGTACCTACCTAATTCAATGCTTACCTCCCATGTATAACAATGATCTATGTAGATTGTATTGACATTTATAAGTGCAGTAATTGATTTGAGCCCGTACATATCATCAAATCTTCATTAAAGAATTAACCCTATTGAAAGACATTGTCTTTATAACCTAAATACGCAGGAAATTGGATAAATGATAGGTTCAAGCGAGTTCAAGTGAACTGTCCCTTAGTATGTCACTTAAGCAACTCTCGTATCTCCAGTAATGACTAGGTATACTCGTAATATTATTAGTAAATTAGTGAAGTGAATTAAGCTAACGGATATGCTTCACCATTAAACAGTTACTGCATTTCATTAAATGCTGATTACTCGTATTTAACCCCCTTCAATGAATGAGATTAATATAATTATTATTTTATTTTGATAACGTAACAATCTTTATATAAGTTAAAGTTTTAATCTTTATTTGGGTTCGTAATTAACTGCATTTGGTATGATAATATTCAAAATATGTATCTACTCAATGATATTATACTATAGGTAAAAAGGAGGTATCTAGTATCTACTAATTAAAATTGGCAACTGAAATCTGTATAGGTACAATAATAAAATATCAGCATTTATGTTGACCATACTACGGATAAAGTATGAAATTCGCCTACTTTTACAAAATCCGGCATTCCTTTTTCCATTTTTTATTTCAACCGTTTAATTGAGTTTGACGCCATAACTCCTATGTCAACTGCAGCGTAATAAAATAGTTTCAGTCGCCGAAAATCGAATTCTAATTTATGAAACGTTATACGTTCACTTTTCGATACGAAAATGAAGATTTATTTCCTATCCTTTGATCTGGAACAAAGTTTAATGCTTATTTAATAACGCTCAAATAGTAAAGCCGTTGGTCCTAGTTGTTATCTTGAGATAACAGTCGTTAAGCCATGTAGGAGGCCTTTTGCCAGCATGAACATTTCCGACAATTGGGTAAGCCACTGACTCCGGAACCAATCCTCACTGGTGCATTGTAATGAGGCCTCCTTATCAGGAGATAGCTAGGAATAGATAGATAGGAAGAGTTGAAGCCAAGTTAATCCTATAAATATTAGAAATAAAAGTTTATGAAGATAATAAGACTTGGCACACCGACAAACCATGTCCAGGGATAGGACATAAATTGTATCCCAATTGTACACCTATGTTTCCCTGGGATGCTTTGGACGTTTATTAGGTTTGTGATTTAGTTTTATAAAACCATTTTCCGTTCTGCGGAAAGTAGTAATTCATAAATACATCTCGTAAACCATTTCCGTATAACATAACGTATAACAAGATTTTCTTTCCTCAGCTCACTATCTCGTGGAACCTATTCCAATTAATCAGACCGAATGTTTCGATCAATCTGGGGCGTGTTTGAGTGGGAAGGGTCGCAAGGCCCCCAGAGTGTTGTTCGACCTTCCTCTTTATATTTGCTGACGATCATTCAATACTATTGTATAGAGTAGTGTTAAGCACTTCGTCCACAAGAAAGTAAATTCCATTAGGCGTTCATAGTCGAATCCATAATTCGACGGACCACTTCTATACAATATTAATCTATGGACCACTTTGACAGCTGAAATGCAAAAATGTTGCCAGGACATAGGCATTGCTGAATTCTTATCGATATTATAAAAAGTTACATAATATTTATGCAAACTTTTGGAATCAAGTTAATTATATCTTATTGCATTTTTCTTTATAAAAATTTCACTATACTTTGTTTAAATTAAATACAACTTATCTTTAATGCTTTTAGTTAGCATCGAATCATTACATGGAAGGTATTTTGATTAGATAAGAAGTAAACACTAATCGAACATTATTTTGACAACGTAACTAATAGTTTTTCATGGCAGGCCTAGACAAAACGTTTTTTCGCCGCTCACTTTCTCGGTGGATCAAGCGTAGACATTGAAATATCGACACTTACCACTTACTATTAATTTTCTGCAATAGATAGCAACACTATTTGTCAAAGTAGTCCGTCGAATTATAGATTCGACTATAAATAACCCATATCTCAAAATTGTTGCTGGGCTTTTCACTGCATAATGGCCTTTGTTAATTTTCTTTACTTATACTTATTCAGATACATACTAGCGCTCTGCCCGCATTTTAGCGCGGTAATAAATACCTACTCTATATGTTATTCCATAAAAATCCGTCCAGTAGTTTTTGCTTGAAAGTAACAAACATACATACTACCTCACAAATAAAAGTTCCCTTAAAAGAAACGGCAAAGCGTCGACGCCACTCCTTTAGCACGTTATGTAACGTTATGTTTCCAAGTTATGTAAATAACTGATTAACAGAATAAGCTTTGGTTTCAATTATTACTGTTATGTTTGAAATTAATTTTCAATTAATTCGATCGCAAGCATTGGCATTAATTTTCATACTTTGCACTCTGGTTTTTATGAGTACCTGGTAGTATTGATACTGGTTAATATAATTAAGTTTAAAAAACTTAAAGCACGATTTTGTCACAAATTAACAGTATATCTGACTCAACAAAACATCATTTGAGCCCAAACTCAAAATTTCAAAATGCATACAAAAAATTTTAACACAATTAATAGTACTAACTTCTACTACAACCTTCTCACGAAAATTAAAAGTACTAAAAGCGAGATACTTCAAGTCAATCGTTTTCAATCTGAACCGGCCCTACCACATACAAACCATACTAGTATGCACCAAAATATATGATAGCAGTGATAGCCTAGCGGTTAGAACGTTGGTCTCCCGAACCGAGGGGCCCGAGTTCAAATCCTGGCACGCACCTCTAATTTTCAAATATTATGTGCGTATTACAAGTTAATTATCACTTGCTTCGGTGAAGGAAAACATCGTGAGGAAACCTGCAAACCTGAGAGTTCTCCATAATGTTCTCAAAGGTGTGTGAAGTCTACCAATCCGCACTTGGCCAGCGTGGTAGTCTATGGCCTATACCCCTCACATTGTGAGAGGAGACCCCGAGCCCAGCAGTGGGACAGTTATGGGTTGTTGCTTTGCTTATGCACCTAAATAAGTGTAGTACGAAATTAAATAACAAGTATAATATAGGTTCATAACTTGAACAAAACGCGAACGAGGGCTTACATAAAAGTGGAGTAATATTATGGGGCAATAAAGAAAATGCTTGGGGCCCGTTTCCGTAAACCTTAACCGTCCGAGTCGAAGCCGGTTCAAACATCCATACCTCACAATCACATTCTCACAAATTAGGTTATGTTATGGATAAGTTCGATTTATCCTCAAGATCCCCGTACAAATAAATGCCTTTATTTACACAGATTATGACAAAAACAATGTGGCAAACAAAACGTTTCATTTTCAAATAGGAAACTTCATAAGGCCGAATACACATATAAATAGATATAGATCCAAATATTTATAATAGGAATGTCAAGTTTATTGGGGGTCAACGTATGACGCTGGGATAGGTTAATCTAAATCACTTGATATTTAGTTGCTTTTTGATATGATTAGTTTAATAGATTACTCATAACTAATAAACTACTGTGTAGTGCCGACTAGATATAATTCATTACGTTTTTGTGGCATAGACATACAAAATTTCGTTCTGCCCCAGCCGGGCATCGATCCGGGATCCTTTGCCAGGCTGGCCAACTGGACTTACTAGATATGTATATTCAAAGCAAATGTAATATTTTGCCATATTAACCATATGAAGCATTAAATCTATACCCGATCCCCGTTGAATAGGAAATGTACTTAAGTATAAAGCGGGAAGGGGTAGAGAGGAGACGATATTTATACAAAGTAAATCTTGGTCGCATTTCACTTACTTAACGTTATAAAAGAAATTTTTATTCTTATCCTTCCTTGTATCATTGCGTCACCACTCTAAGTGCTCAGTAGATACACTTAAAGTTTGGATTACACAATCAATCAATTGCAAACACTAGCTAAGTAATGGCCATGATAAGATATATTGGAAATATATGTTTGTATTACTCCTGTTTGTATTACATATGTTTGTATTACACTCCTTTAGCACTGATTTTATGTGGGGCAATGACCTCTCTCCATCAAATGGTCACGTTGAAGGATTTCACCATTGCATTAGATGGATTTTAACAACTGTTCCTACAAAAATTTCAACATTATTTTGAACTTAACCTAAGAGGTTAGAACCAATATACCTATTAAAGAATTGCAGAAATCTCGACTTAAACAAAATAATATTTTTATAACGTTATGAAAGCTTTAAGTATTTGAAGAATTGCAGAACCAGAACAAAAATTACTCACCATATCAAAATTTACGCCGTCTCTTTGAGACTGTCTCGATTAATCAAGTCGAATGCTTCAATTTATCTCAAACGTCTTCGAAGCCCGAGTGCCCTTTGACTGAGTTCAAAACGGGTCTCCTGGGGATTATATATTACGTATAATTGGGTACAAAGTTGTACACATGATAGCAACACATTATAATTATAGAGACAATTATATAGCAGGATTTATGTAATTGTCTTCTGACTGGGGGCTTGAGAATCAGTACTTACTATTCCTTTATTTCTTCCTTTTTCGTTTTTGGCCGGCAACGCATCGGTAATGATGATAAGCGAAGGTAATCACTTACTATCAGGTGGTACTTAAAAGTATTAATAGTATAAACTAAGGTACATAAAAGTGGAATTCGTCTGGCTAAAGCTACTGCGCCTCTCAACAGCAGAGAAACTGTCTCAACAGTCTTGCATGGAGAACTTCCTTTTCCTAAAAGTTTAAACATTACGTACGATATTTCACATTACTTCCCGTTCAAAACCAATAATTCAGACACATCCGCTCGCAATGAGAGGGTGAGGTTCAAAAATCCTCTCAGACCTCCCATTCTATATCTGTCGACGGCATTCAATACGCCGGAACTTCAAAGCGGACGTCGGGCTATTTGGCCAAATATGTGAACATTTGCCTTACATAATGTATATGTAGTGATGTGTATCTTTGCTTTCTTTGATAAGAAGCTTCAATAAATAATCTACACCGAGTTAGATAAAATGCAACTTCCATATGTATGAGGCCGGAAAACTCGACATATTTTTAATGGATTGACTTGGAATTTTCCTACATGATATTGATAATATTTAAATAGAAGTGTTTTTATGCCGCTGTTCACACGGGACTTGGAAGGTTCAAACGTTTTTGACACGGTTGCTTCTAGGTACTATGGTGACCATGGCAACAGCCAAGGCAGCATAAACTATAAAACATTTTTTTATTTTATTACTTCATACAATTTGATCAGAATATACTCAGGTTAAATTTATTAAAATTTAAGCGAAGAGGCACAAAGAACACCGGAGTACATATTTCATTAAGCATCCGCACTCCAGCCCGCATTCATATAAACATTTCATTCATAACGCGTATTCAAAACATCATAAATTCGTGAAACATATTTACGATGTCAACAGTCGACTGACTCACAACTCGCCAGTCGCCTCACATCGCGAATGTCGGATCGCAAACAAACACTTAATTACTCAATTCGTAAGTGATTCAATGGTTGAGTAAAACGATGGATCTACACAACACGCAAACAAATTATCACTATGACAAAAAACAACATTTTCAATTATTATTTACTCTTTGTTGTTTTCATCGAAACAGAAAAATATTTATTTGTAAAATATTAAATTGAAATGTATTATTTAATTGTTAGATATAATTTTAAAATTATAATGAATTTGTACAAGGAGTACCAGACCAGAATATAATCTAACTAGGAGATTCGATAGGAATCATATTTTATATTCGACAAATATCAACATCAGTTTTTGAGTGATCTGAGATCTCTATTTTTAGTTCCCCGCGACCACACTCATTCTTTTTTTTACTTTTTAAACACATATTTTCTACCCTTACATCGATATACAGTCAATAAAAACGAAACGACAAATCCGCTACCCAACGTCCTATTCACCGCAGTAAAACCGCACACGTTGACAAATCGGCAACATTACGTGAAGATTCGACAGCAAATAGTATAGTATGGGTACCTCCACACGTCCACACGTCCACACGTCCACACATCCAAACGTCCACACGTCCACACATCCCGGCAAATCACAAGCGCCCGTCAAAACGACGTAGCATTAAACAAATGCGTGCTTCTGATGGTGATACACGAGCGTAATAAAACAAAAAGCGGTTTACATTGCAAAGGCGGCTTGGCAGACGCCGGACACAATGGACTTAGCGGTCTGAGTATCGGACGCCCGGAACACATTTTCCGGACCTTAGGCCAGCACAGGGCGGGAACGGTTGACAAATACGTTCTACGTTTAGAGTTTAGACCGTGGAGTGTGGACCTCTTTGAAATGCTATTTTCGTTATTGGTGAAATTTAAATAACGTATTTTAAGGAACTTTACTTATTTAAAATTTATTGACCACAAAATCACGGTACAATTGGTGAGCTTAATGCTTAAATGCATTCTCTACCAGCTCTACTAACTTTATTATAAGCTTTACCGCTATAGGACTTGTATACGTATACAGGGTGAGTTTTCCAAGTGTCAACGAGTTCAATTCCTGGCCAGGTTTATAAATTTTTCAAAAATCTAATGATGCAGTTTTAGTTTTCATTAAAATCGGCCCCGAGACTCCTTTGACCATTTTTCTTTATTCCTCAAAACTTTAGAATTTGGCCATCCACGCACATTTGAAAAATTCAGCCTGTATTTTGGTCCGCGTGTATTTGCGTAATTTATTAGTCGCATTGTTGTGCTTTAAAGATGTGAAGATCGTTAAGATAGTGAAACAAAATACAAACAACAATCTGTAAATATTCAGAATTGGAAAGCACGGAAACGCTGTACCTACCTATACAAGATGTATATAAAAGCATCCATAATAATAATTCTACGATAGAACCAATATAATAGAAAATATACAGAATTTTAGAATGCAGTGCCGTCCGACCCAGCTCGTCTGATGTACGCTAAAGGTTTAAACTAGGAAACTTTCAATCTATGTGAAATGGGGAATTTAATAACAGCGATATAGAAACTATACAATATAAGTTATATGTATAGGTATAGGTATGTCGAGATATAACCTAACGTTATTGGATATTTGCATTTTTAGAATGGCTTTGGCTTCAACCCATTAATGGACCACTACTAGTCTCTCCTTTTGAGAAGGCCTTGAGCATACCTACTCTACCACGCTGCTCCATATTGCACTCATAACAGGATTAATTTAACTAATGCCAACTAGCTAACGTAATAATAATATCATGTTTACTGACTCCATTAGATGTCTTAAGTCAGCAACAAAGAAAAGTTCTTTTAACTACAAATAATTTCTAAACTTCGCTACGCTAAATACTTCTGCACTTACATGCAGTGTGTATGACGTTAAAATTACATCTCACAAACTGTAGCGTAACCCAGAATAATTTCTAGATATTTAGTATAGTTTGAAGTACAGAGAATGGCTGAAGCAGGTACTTCGCAGCAATTTCAAGTAAAACTTATCTTAGCACATAGCGCAATAACAGTTTGTGTTACGTTTAGTACAGCTTTAAACATTCTGAATAGGATAGTCTATTATTAAAACTTAAATTTTAGGAACTATAAAAGCCAAGTCGGGGCACGCGTAATTGGAAGTTCCGTAGTTGTGCTGTCATGGGATAGACATGAAATAAAAAAATAATCTTGACTTTACGTATTCGCATTCGTATTACTAAGAGTCTTCGAGTTAATCCGCGAACAAACCGACATACGGACATGACGAAACTATAAGGGTTTCTTCGACTATGGAACCCTACAACCGGTACCAAAAACGGTTACGGTAAACAAACATAACGACGATGAAATCTATATTGTCTATGAACAAGCACATGGATGAACGTTTCGTTTTACTCCGAATTCCGAATTCAAATTAACATTCCGAAGGCGTTGAAACGTCCCAAGCGTTCGAACTTTAAACTGCGTTCGAGTTACATCAAACAATGCCCGTGCAGGGAGCACTAAAAGAGAACTAATCCTGTTATTTCTAGCCGATGTGTGTGGAATCCCTGGGGAGGTTTTATCTCAGATCTCATTACGTCGGCTGCTGACAATACGAATCGCATGTCATAGGTTTAAGAGTATAAAGAGATGGAGCGTAGGTTAAATTATAGTCGTGATGTTTTATGTCTGTCTGTCTCTTTTCTTTACCTCTCTGGTAGAAAGAAATCATCTTTAAATCGTCAAATTAATTCAAAGTACTCACGTGGCGAAAATTTTTAAAAACGGATACAATAAGTAAAAAAGAAGCTGATTCGGCTACATTTTTTTAATGTTGCTTTAAACTTACAGCTTCTAGCTAAGGTTTAAAATTATACAATATCATATTATTAACTTAAATTAAATTTATTTGTCATTTACATGAATATTCAATATCGTTCATTTTAACTTTAAAAATTTAACTCAAACTTTTATTAACTTAACTTTAAAAATCAAACTTTCCGCGTTACATTAGGTTCATTATGGGTTAGTTTTGACAATTGCAAACTATATGGCGTTTTAGTAATCTTATTACTGATTTGACAATCGTAAACTAGATGACGTTGTTACTGATTCGACGATCGCAAACTAAATGGTGCTGTGTTGTTACAGATTTGACAATTGCAAACTAGATGGCGTTAAAACTCCAGTCATGCGTCGGAGCTGACACACAATTTTTCTATCAAACTTTCATACGGCTTGATCCAAGTCTCCGTTGAACTAAACTGATATTTATGTGAACTCATTTTACCCCTCCATCTCTTAATGCTAGTAAATCTATGGCATAGGTAGATCGTCGAACGGATATTGTCTCCGGAGACGGAAGACGGGAGACGGCGATGACGCATGCAAAGCGAGGACATTAGTCCGGTCGAAATGATGGCTCTTAAGACGCGACGTGCGCTATCCCACGGGACCTCGCTACATGCTATTTGTTACCTTGGATTCACATGGAGATTTTGTGGTGCGTTTTAGCCCGCAAACCGTAAGCACCACCTTGCCAAGATTTTTTTAACAAAATAACCGGCAAACGAGCTGATGATCCACCTGATGATAATTTGCTATCATCGCCCATGGACATCAGCAACACCAAGGGCATTAATAATAAAAAGCTCAAACTCAAACTGGAACACCAGTCGATTAGCGGCTGACTTAAGCAAGGGGTGGTAGCTATCCAGGCGGACCTCATGGAGAAATAAAAATGGTATTAATATAATCCCTCCGAGGGACTCTACCACCAGCGGGCGGGATTTCGTCGCCTCTTACGACACCAATTCGGCATAGTTTTGGAGTTAGAATTCTACGTTCACACGAAGAACATGAAGCGTATCCGTGTACATTGAAACTACTGCATCGCACAGTCGCCGTGTGGACACAGCCTTATTTATCGCCTTCACGCCTAATGTTACGCTTAATGCAAGCTTCTTTTATGTCGAGCGAAACAGGAGCCGAGGTTACCGAAATAAACCATGGATTTATGATCTAACGGCTTCTGTTATTTAGTTAGAAACAATGTTATTTGTCATAGGATGCGGATTATTGGGCTTTACACGCCTTCGTGAACGCTATTTATCTAGTGATGAATTCGTTTTGTTTATATGAAGCACGGAATAATTAATTTCTAGTCTTAAATTGGGAAATATATTTTATTCGAACCTAAACGGGTTTCGGTGTCCCAAGTCAAAAGTCTAAACGGTTAGTGGACCAACAGAATAGCGTCACATATTAGGTACATAGAGCTCCAGACTAAACAAAAGTAACAGTTTAAGTATCAACAGCTTACTACCACAATACTGTGTTACTACTATCTATGTATGCATGTGTAGATTCGAATTTAATTAGACTTTGCAACAATGTATTTTTTTTACCACCAAGATTTTTCATAAACATTCTTTAAGTTACGATACATGTCTCAAGCTAATATCGATAAAAATCTATCTTTGATTTTTCTTTTTTTGTAACAATTAAACATGTAAACCAATCAATTCCAAAATCAAATACGATTTAAAAATTCACCAGTGTCGAATGTCGCAAGAAACACCAAACTCGATTGTTTTGTCCGAGAACCTCGTGAAATATTTTCGTACTTTTTGTGAAAAGAAACTCCAAGATTTCGGCAATTTTCGGGAAGATCCTGAAGGGTCAATTGAGGTCAATCACTTGTTAATTCGGGAAAGTATTCGAAGGGTTTCTCTCCCCTAACTGGGCCGCGGCGCGGCGTGCGCCATAACGCATACACTTAAATAAAACAATCCTACAAACAAACTTAGAAAAACAAACATTACGTATTCGTAACAAAACTAAGTAGGGTTAAGACTATTGTTACTAGGTGTACTGATTTACGCAGGATTTTCCTATTTACGCCGATTGTGGATATGTCCCAATATGCTCTTGATCGTTATGTCAAATGTTCTGATTGTTCAACAAAGGGCAAATTGTTATAGATCAATCTTAACTACAAAACACATAATGAGTAATGGCACACAAGAAAGAATACACAAAGCATAAAATGTAGATTACGACACGTAGATTTGTTTTTTCTTTAGATTGAATAAAATTAAAATAGTAACACGTAATAGAACTAGAAAATTCAAGCAGGGGATTCAAACAAAATGCATATAATTTTTTGTAATAAATATTTTGATCGCAAGAAATACACAAAAAATGTTATATTCAAAACAAGGACAAAATAATAAAGATTTATTCACTTGGATATAAAACTAGAATGTTTTTGTCTAATGACTTCAAAAATTCAAAGTTCGTTTTATATTTATAATCTCAGTCTCGTTTTCACTCATTTATGTGGCGACACTAGAGCTGTGGCTGAGATAATTATATTAGTCTTCGCCTTATGAGCTGTCAGAGCGAGAAACGTTGATCTATAGCTTTTAATCCAGGCCGCCAATTCTCATTTTGTAGAGATAATCTCGAAGTTAGACATATCACTAATCTTTAAATCTCGACGAGACATGTCGGCAAAATCTCGAATGTAGCCAAAAAAGTTATTCTGAGGCACATTCGAGATTTTATCTTTCGACATTGCCATTAGACATATAAAATAAACGCTTTACAACGCCGTGATTGGTCAAAACGCGTGACATTTCAATCCCGAACGCTTTACAACGCCGTGATTGGTCAAAACGCGTGACATTTCAATCTCGAACGCTCCGGACCATACGTTGCATGTCGCACGAAAAGGCTCAGAGATATCTCTAAAGGACGCTTTACGACGCTGTGATTGGTCAAACATTTCAATCCCGAACGCTTTACAACGCCGTGATTGGTCAAAACGCGTGACATTTCAATCTCGAACGCTCCGGACCATACGTTGCATGTCGCACGAAAAGGCTCAGAGATATCTCTAATATGACATCCCGAGAATAAGGAAATTAGGTTTCATTAGAGATCCGCCATGTTTTTTAGAGATCCGCCATGTTTTTTAGAGATATCTCTGTTAGAGATGTATCTCTACGAAATGAGAATTGGGGGCCAGAAGCAGTGTTGTCATTGTAAAATAAACAGTAATACACAAATGAGACGTTTTAATTCGTAGAAACAATGACGGCGTAACTAAATAGTGTAAATGTGAGTGTGTGTGGGTTACGCCACAAGATAGTAGATAGCAAATGTAAATAAAAATCTAATATAATAGTGTCAACAAAAGCCTGAAATAAAATGTAAATAAGAACTTAGAAGTCGTTGTCTTTATCCTACATTACCTTTATCATATTATGTATGGTAAGTATGCTGACTCTACAAAGAATTAGGTTTGTATTAATAAACCGATCTTAAGATTTCTCCGATCTCAAGATTCGGTTTGAAATGTTGAAATGAAAATCGTATAAAAATTACATTTGTAAAATGTGAGATCACGTTGCTTTAAAGTACGAACAAACTTCAAATGTCTGTAGTGTGTCCATAGCCAATACCAACCATGAAACAGAACACAGGGGGTGTATATGGGTGAGTATTTGTTGTTTATCAAAAACGTTAGCCATTTCAGAAACATATGCGCGCAGTTATGAACTCCTAGTCGAAAAACATACACATGTGCTTGCTACTTTTTGACTTTAATGTGTTTCTCCGAGACAAACAGTTTTTTTGTGAATTTGCGACATTGTGGTATAATTATATATTATATATGGTTACTTGTGGTGTATTATAACTGTTAAGTCGCACGATGGTGAGTGGTCCGGCATCCCATGAGTGTATCACCATAAAGCACGACCGACGCGTTGTAATTTTATGTATCTACTTATTTATTTCGGACTATTTTCATTTTATACCAATTTTTTTGGAAAAGATGTGTCTCATCACTGAACTAGGAATTCATTCCAGGCAGCTTATGGATAGAAGAAGAAAATACTTGTTATAAGAGAAGCGGTATGCGCTGTGTATGAAAACTTATAACAGAAAATGATAATTTCCGAAAACAACTTAAGCTAAAGCGATCTCACAGTTCATAGGCTCACTATTGCTAGTTAAGAGCCAAGCTATAAATCCAAAGGATTAATATACAAGGGACATTAGTAATTGTACGTCACAGCAATGAACCCCGCTCACAAGTTCACGACCGGTCACGCTATTCATCACAACTGAATCACACTCGCATGTGAATAGATTGTGTTTGCTTTCCTGTATTGACCCCATTTTATTGGCGGATATTCAATTAACAGTTAGGGGGATTTCCATGTACTAACAGCGGAAGAGGGAGTTGGTCTGCAGCTGGGTTTCTAGTTTCTACAAACAGATTTTTGTCTTTGGTTCATTGATTTTTATTCACGGTTAGTTTGCTGATTGAGTTCTACTTACCTATGCCATACTTGTGAATTCAGTGAAATTTTCTGTCAGACTTACATATGTCATTCAAGTGCGGTTAGTTAAGCAACTTCAGTTCGGTAGCTGTATGGTAGACGAATGTGGCTTGAGCGCTTCCAGGCATCATAGCTGTGTTAAGCAACCGAGAGCAGTCGATAAGCCTTGTCGAAAGCTCTCAGATGACAAACAACTGAAACTCGGATTTGTGACTCCAATCAACACTGCGACAACATTCTGTAGGCCTCCTCAACGAAGAGAAACTCAAATTTTGCCGTAATTTGTTAAATTTTACAATAACACAGTTTGAATTTTACGTTTAAATTTTAATGCAATACAAACTTTAGGCTTCGTAAGTGTGCCTAATTAAACCGAATTTTTTAATATGACCTAAAACTTTAAAGGCAGTTAATTTTCCCTAATTAATTGATTAAGTTTAAGCACATATTTTTGTTCCACAGCCATCAGTTTCTTACGTAGGTATATTTTATGTGTTTTAGCTTCGAAATTAATTAATGTATTAAGTAAATAATAATTATACTGTAGTATAAATAATTTTAAATTCTAAAATTATTTTAAGTAACTACAGTTGTGATTTTATGTATACCAATTCTCTAAAAGTAAATATTTAATTGAGTTTGAATTGATTTCGACGCTGCACAGATAGTTTTTCGTTTTCCACGACCGAAGTGGAATTCAATGGAGTTTTAACTGAACGTTAGAAATTCGCGGAACCGGTTGTATTTTAAAAAATACAAATACACACGAATTTAGGTAAACAGTTTCACAGATAAACTCATATCTGTTTAAATATACACTGACATTAACCTTATATTTTATTCGTTATAAAATCAATAATAGTAATTTGAAAATCGTAACACATAAATTGAGCATTTGCTTCTCGTAAAACACAGTTTATATATTTTGATTAATTTCCTTATGTAGTTCCTATTTTTTATTTTGTATTTTAATATACCTAGGTACTTCTACCTAATTTAAAATTGTAACGAAATATGTAGGTATATAAGATATATTAAGCATTTTTTTAGATACATATACATATAAGTATACCTACTAGTAGGAATCGTCTTAAGTAGTTTCTCAGACAGAATTGATTAAAACCATTCCATAGCCTGATGACGTAATAAGTTGAACAATGGTGAACAGACAGATTATAGAAATGACTCTTGTGTCACCGAAATGAGCATAATAACACGTTGTGTTGTACAAAAAATTAACAACCTCCACACAAAAGAAATATGTTGTACCTACCTATTTGATGAGAAAAAAAAACATCTAAAAAGAAGTTAATTTACTATAAGTTGCCAACACGTATTGATAACAATAACAATATGAAATAACATACTTTCATAGGCTCGGCTTCGTATTGTAAATTGAACAGATGAATGAAAAAACCGCCAAGTTGACGTGACAAATCGTCAAAATACTCGCAGCGAAGTTAACTAATGGACGGTAGGGTTGTCAAATTTTTATGTTTATGAAAGGTTTGTCCCTATACGCCTTCTTATACCTCTTTAGAGGATGAATTAAAAAACCTAGAATAGGTTTTCTATCACCTAATTCAGTTCTAACCTTCACGGAAATCGGCCTAAATTTACTCATAAAGACCTAATACTGACATGATATTAGTATTCAGGTAATGAAAGGAATATTTTGGGCATCCGAATTTAAACCGCGCAATAAAATTGCAATTTGGAAAAATTTAAACGTAATCAGCACTATGTAAGTAAGCATCTTTTCAATCCAAACTCCTGTAGCGTGGGGGAGTACCAGGGAATACAGACACATTTAAGCCCTTACTGTTATGACAATAGACTTGAGCATCTTTTCAATCCAAACTCCTGTAGCGTGGGGGAGTACCAGGGAATACAGACACATTTAAGCCCTTACTGTTATGACAATAGACTTGAGCATCTTTTCAATCCAAACTCCTGTAGCGTGGGGGAGTACCAGGGAATACAGACACATTTAAGCCCTTACTGTTATGACAATAGACTTGAGCATCTTTTCAATCCAAACTCCTGTAGCGTGGGGGAGTACCAGAGAGTACAGACACATTTAAGCCCTTACTGTTATGACAATAGACATGAGCATCTTTTCAATCCAAACTCCTGTAGCGTGGGGGAGTACCAGAGAGTACAGACATATTTAAGCCCTTACTGTTATGACAATAGACTTGAGCATCTTTTCAATCCAAACTCCTGTAGCGTGGGGGAGTACCAGAGAGTACAGACACATTTAAGCCCTTACTGTTATGACAATAGACATGAGCATCTTTTCAATCCAAACTCCTGTAGCGTGGGGGAGTACCAGAGAGTACAGACATATTTAAGCCCTTACTGTTATGACAATAGACATGAGCATCTTTTCAATCCAAACTCCTGTAGCGTGGGGGAGTACCAGAGAGTACAGACACATTTAAGCCCTTACTGTTATGACAATAGACATGAGCATCTTTTCAATCCAAACTCCTGTAGCGTGGGGGAGTACCAGAGAGTACAGACACATTTAAGCCCTTACTGTTATGACAATAGACATGAGCATCTTTTCAATCCAAACTCCTGTAGCGTGGGGGAGTACCAGAGAGTACAGACATATTTAAGCCCTTACTGTTATGACAATAGACATGTACTGCAACGGGTGTGCGTTGAGCAAGCTTTTTTTTTTAAGTGAAAACTTCTTTAAGCGCGTTGGGCGTTGGGAAAAACCATTTAACTCGTGACACCGTTACCGATACCTCAATATCTCGAACTCGATATTATATGTATGTATTATGTTTTTACTTCTGTCGGCACTCCCGGAGTGACACTGTTAGTTTTTTAATGTATATCGACATTCAAAACGAGCAGACGAGCTATCTGATGGATATATATCGTTTACCATGCTCATTATGGACATCAGTAACACCACAGGCATTTGTAACCATTAAGAAAGCGAGGTCCGACATTATTTTTGTATATTAATTAAGGCATTTGAAATCGTAACCAAATAATATTAAAAACAAAAAAGAAATACGCAAACAAAAAATAATCAAACAGAAACAATCTAAAGCAATCCGGTTAGGTAGTGTGGCAAGGCAAATTGTTGAGATCCTTATAGTTTGCAATTTATTCCAAACTCGGCAGGGTTGTAGATGTGTATCGGTAGATTGGCGGAGCGGGCGGCTCACGCGAGCTGTATACATGAAAGCAATTTCGTCAGCTGCGAGGTGCGAGTACGTCTCCCGACACGGGAGAACGAACTCAACACTCCTGGGATTCAACAACGGACCCAGTACAACATTGATTTGTATCGCGGTTCCGCCACGAACTGGTGAATCCTGACTATAACGGCTACTTGCTTTATGTTACGTATATGTATTTGTATATAGGCAATCACCTTAGTAGTTTATACGATGGTCTTCCGCCTGTGTACGTAACCAGTCATAGTATTAGGAATTAGGTAATTAACATTTTCTTCAATGTAAAGAAACATGTGAGAGGAAGCTCTCCATAATGTTCTGAAAAGTAGACTGCCAATCCACACTTGGCCATCATGATGGACTATACGGGACACGTACAGGCCACGTGTAAGTACAGTGGGTCCCGCCTCCGATGATGATTTAACGAAATAAACGTAATTTTGATCCATTTAGAAGTCAAAAATATCAAAATTTTTCACGCGTATTGATAACCGCTGAAATTATAACAATTACCATAGTTTTGATCTAATTTTCCTACCAATATTATCAAAATAATATCTAACGAACACACTACATTGTCACTCTGCCACTCTTTTTTATCGATACAAGCATTGGATACAAGTAATAAATGCGCAACTACTTTGCTCACACACATAAACTTTGAAATCAACAGAACAGATATACAACTCCACAGACTCCACACTACACAGGTAAAGTTTTCGAGAATACGGAAGACAAATCAAAACAAGCAGTCTATATAAAGAAATTTCGAGTCATCAGACGTTCCTTTCTACCAGGAATTTTTCCCGATACCGCAGAACCGCATCAAGCATTCCCGGAATAACATCAGCATCCCCGTCAAATTCCCTACCAGAGCGTGGCGTTAGCAATTAATAATGACGGCCAGAGCTAGACAATGCGTCAGTACGCGGCCATTAGCTGCACAATTAGTGCAATTGTCGTTAATTTATTGTCGTTGCGCGTCGACGGAGGGAAATGACGGAGGGTAAATCATTCAACGCCTCTCAACCCCGGATCGCACCCTCGATAGTTTTCCCAGCATTACTAATTGATATACGGTTTAACGGTACTATCATACAATACATAGGCTCGTTAGTGTGTCCGTGCTGACAGCACTCACAGTGTACATCTATCTATTATATATATATAAAAGAGGACGTGTGTGTCCCTATATTTCACTTTGTAGCCAATACTGCACTTCGCAAGCGCATAATGTGTATATGTCGCAATAAGTACGAGGCTCAAATCTCAGATAAGGGTGGTTGCAAGTTGATACCTATAAGGGTGTAGAAGATACGGGGTTGAAACGTGTTGAAACGCCTACGGTTAAATGGCATGCAATATTTCCGAGCCACGCGTTGCTGGTAGATGACAAGGCTGGTACATAGGACCCACGCAAAATTATGATTTTGTTATCTGTCGACCGTCGCTTGAATGCATTCATTCTCTCTGTACTTTTCTTACAAAAATTAAATGTGTGCTCTCGAAAACGTTTTAATTATTCGCTGCAACAACCAGTTATTCCTCTAAAGAATTAACAAACATGTGATTTCTAGAAATGTGTGATTATCATTGATGTAAAATGATTTGAATTATTCTGGAAGATTTTAGAATGATCTAGAAATTTCCTGAATGATCTAGATTGTATGCCAATTTTCTGATCAATATAAAATGTTCTAGAAATTCTTCCAATAATCTAGAAAGCTAGGGAATGGTACTTCGTACGCATCTTAGTCATTTTTAAAGTTTAAGGTCCAGATTAGAAACAAAATTTGGAAGTATTACGTTTTTTTGGAAAATCATCCCCTAAAGGGTTAATTAAGGTGGCGCAAGTTAGTATGGAAACTTCGTCAGTTTTGAAGTTAAAAGGGTGAAAATTTATAGTAATTATAGCTTACACAAATAAAAAAAGAAACTTGTATTAAATAAATATTTAACACTAGCTGCCTTGGCGAACTTCGTATGGCCTAATAATTAGTGAATGTACTTAGTTGGTACTTTTAACTTATAGTTTTAGGTTTAGGTTTTTTAGGGGAACGGAGTGGAAGGGGAGGGGTGAAGGAGGGGAGGGGGAGCGTGAGGGTAAGGGAAGGGAGGGCTAACGGAGGGGAGGGGTAGGGGAGGAGAGGTGAGGGGGGCGGAAAGGGAGGAAAGATGGAGGGGAGCAGAAGGGGAGGGGAGCGGAAGGTGAGGGGGAAGGGGAGGGGAAGGGAAGGTAAGGAGAGGGGAGGGGACGGAGAGGGACAGGAAGCGGGAGAGGGACCGGGAGAGGGGGAGGGCACTTTAATGACGTGTTATAGCACCAAAAAATTTTTTTTTTAATTATTGTTTGTCTGTCTGTCTGTTTCTCTGTCCGGGCATCACATGAAAACCTTTAAACTGATTTCGACGGAAATTAGTTTAGTTGTTCCTTACACCAAAAAGAAAAAAACAAATTATATAATGTTAATGTTGTATATTTTTCAAAACCCGCTCGCGCCCGGAGGAATGATTTGTTATTGTATCGTAGGTTTCAGTATATAAATTCCTAAATATAAGTAGTTCAATATAAATTAACCTGTTTTTAAATTTTCTTCCGTAAGTGATACAAATGTGATAAGCATAATTTCCGCGTGCGAAGCTGCGGGCAACAAAGCTAGTACTGTATAATAGTAATACGAGAAATTATGGCTTTAATGTGACGTACGTGACATTAAACGTGGTGATAAGTGAATAATGTTTGCTTGTAAATTGATTACATTTCTTTCAGTAAACCCATCACTCTCACCCGTTTTTAATTTTATCGTGTTTCAATAAAATTTGCAGTTCTAGATAATATAGTGTAGAGCAACAGGTACAAAACAAAAATGATTCATTTGTTTAAAATCTATGTTAAGACGTAATGGATTACAATTTTGTTCAAAAATATTTAGTTATTTTTACCCTATATACTGAGTTACCCTTTATAGTTACTTATTTTGTAATTGTTATAACCCGTATTATTCGCAAGACGATAATCCCGTGTAAAATAAAACTAAAAACCTACATTCCACGTTTACATCAAAAACAAACACGCCGTCACGTTGACGCGTGGCGTAGTGTCGTACGTCGCAACCGCATAAATTACACGGGCGCGGGTACGTCTCCATAATTTGTCAGTACGAGTGATTCTGGAGTGACTCGAACGCAATTACAGGAACGCCGTAAATCCTCATTAGAATCCAGAGCGAACCGAAATGTTCAAATCTATTACTTAATTACGTCGGCCGATGTTTGCCCGTTCACTTTTATTGGGATCCATGTTATTGATGGTAACTGGTGAATTTAAAATGCCAACGCGTGAGTAAATAGGGTTATCGATTGTCTAAAATTTGTTTGCAGTTTGGAAAACATGTCACCGTTGTTTTCTGAGTCATCTGAGTTCAAGTCTAAACGTGCATATTGCAACTAGACGAGCCTTGTTTTAACTTGTTTGCACTTTAAATTAAATCGTTGCCTCGTATAGGACATCCCTGTCCAATGGCGCGCATTTATGGACAAGAACTAATTACACCTAATCCGTGACAGCACAACTTAACATTCAATTAATACCACAATAATTGGAACTGTCACTCGGAACTCGACAAATCCACCACTAAAATATTTAACCTTTAATCCAGCATTACTAACACACAAAAAACCGACAAGAAAATCCCTTGATAGCTTCATAAGAAACAAACATCGCATATAACTAATCAGAAAACCACCTTCGGTCGCAGTACATCGATTAAAATCACAATCATTACTGCATGGAGTTATTAACAACGACGCCATTACACGCGACCGAGATAATAATCTTTTTATTATAGCCAGTATAACCGGCGATGCGATTAAAGGATAGATAAACTACATTGCTAATAGTCCTGGTTCGGTTCTAGTTGAAACTATAATTGTCTTGTACAAAACGTCAATATAATTGTAGATGTGCAAATGTTAACAGTTTAACATTGTCATTGCATTTCATTTTCATCGTCTTCATCACATGTGCATATTTAATAATTTAATTAGTAGATTTACCATCGATTTTGATTTCGAATATTTTTTTCGGCTATGTCAACAAATCTCGCATCCAACCACACCACACACATATAACATCGTATAAGTAATGAGACACATGAGATTTACCCGGAGCGTTTCCCGATAATACGGATCACGAGATACTCGGTAACATGTGGTAACTAACTAATCGATTAATATCCAGTTTAATCTGAACATGTGAGAGCGTGTATTTTAGACTGACGGTGCATGTGCAACACATCTCACGACTTAATATCGTGAACCACCTTGCTCTTTTCATTTCAAATCTTAGGCCTACGATTCACGGCATGGTGGCTTCATTTGACGAACGCATGCAAGTTAAACATAAACAAAAGGCAAACGCGACGATGCCGCTTCGTGGACAGATTTCGTTTTTAATAAGGAAGATGCAAGCTAGAGTCAATTGATGTGAGGTGTATGTACAGTAGGCTTTCATGTTTTGTTCGATTTCAATACTTTATTATAGCATTAGATTAGTAAGTCAAGTCCAAGGTATAAGATTAATTTGTAAGCCTGGTTACTTGGTATGCCCAGCCAGGCCGCCCAAAAGGGGTTGTCCGAAAATCCATAAAAAAATATTCATCAATATTTTTTCATCAATATTTGAATGTCAATTAAACATAAGCCGCCGCCACGTTGATGCAACAATCTCTGACTTACGTGTTTTAAATCTAATCCCAAAAAGAAACTGTAGCATTTCTGGCGACGAAAAAGGCTGCGAAAGCTTTTAAATTGGTAAACAAAAACGAACTATCCCTGAACGGATAAAGGAACACATCTTATAAGTCAATAAGAGAGACAATAAGAAAGATACCTTATAATGAGAAACCTGGACATAAAAATGTGAACCTTGTTTAATATCTCCAAACGATCAACATGAATTTGCAAAGATCATTTGTTACGGTGTTTTGTTTGTTCAACGTACAAATGAACGCGGTCGATATTTCACGCCGAATTGCTACCTTGTATCAACCACAAGGCCCAAAAGACCACGAGAAATTTATGGTCGAAATTTCGTATAAATTTAAGCAGCATCACATTACAGTTTACATTTTTCCGTCCGCCGGGAAATGGCGGTCGCGATGTGGCGAAAGTTTATGCGCAATATCTGCTAATTATTACCCTGATAAATATGAAGGCACATTTCGCCAATTTGTCCCAAACTTTTATATGAGGGCGAACTTATTTTCGGAACTTTACCAATAAAACTTGGAGAGTTTTCTTTTTAATGTGCGATACTCACATTACACTTTTATGTCATTATCATTGACAGCCCAGTGAGGTGAGAATAGTACGGACCAACTGATAGTCTTATGAGGGAGACCTGGATTACTATTTTATAGACAACATACTTTTTGAACCATCTTATTTGAAGTTAATTATCTCATTGCATTTGTGTTTTTTGTTTAATTTTGGTTCCAAATGAACCATAATAATTAAAACGACCAATCATGTTCTCTCTGGAAGTGAGGAAGACAGAATGATGAAAGTCTAGCTTCGTGCCAAACATTAGAGCATGAAATATTATAATTTCAACCTGGTAGGTCTCCATCTGAGTAATCGTAACCTATCCGTTATCCCATCGGTGATTCATGAAGATTTCATAACGTTTTAGTAGCCTAAATTCTAATGGGTTGCAGCACATAAACTTGCAACTTTCTTTCTGAAAACACGATATATTTGCGGGGCTAAAACGAGTTACCTGCAGGCTAAAACACAAACTGCATTAGCGTGCGCACAGATAAGGCACGTACGGACAGATTAGATTCAAAATTAACTTCACAGCTATCACAGCTTTTGTGTTTTATACGGGCGATAACAAATGTATTGGACACAACACAGACGATTATTAAAATGTGTTCATTTTCATATAAGTCGTAGTTGTATTTTGTGAAGTATCTGCGTAGATTCTTGTCTGTACCTTTGATATTTGACATGTCAGAGCACTCTGTATTTAAACCAGTGATTAAACTGAAAAGATAATTGAAGTCACGATTAATGATGCTTCCTTTTATTTTATACCAACTATTTGAGACGTGAAACAAAACTATGGGCTCGTTCCTTGATACAGGCTTTTATATTGCACACAAAATAGGGAATTTTTCTCCCGTGAAGATCGCTTAGACACTATTAAAGCTATTATTGGAGCAGTTATCCAATATCATTCGATTAAAATTATCGAACGCTTCCATAAAACCGCAATATTTATGTTCCAACTTTGGTCCAAAGCTGTCACACCCTCGTTACCTGAGCCAACAATCGCAAGTCGGCAGGCGACATCTGTGGATAATACGCAAACTACCGCTACAATACCTACATCTATCATAGATAGTTATAACAAGATATTTGACTTTTAAGTTTAATGATAGTCTATTAATATCTATACTAATATTATAAAGAGGAAAGATTTGATTGTTTATTTGCATTGAATAGGCTCCGAAACTACCGATCCGATTTGAAAAATTCTTTCACTGTTGAGAAGCTACACTATCCCCTGGTGACTTAAGCTATATTATATTTTTTTTCGAAGCGAGGGCGATTTTCTAGTCACGATATAAACTATTGTTGAATATGAAGATGTTATATCTTAACCTAAATATAGTTTATGAATAAATTATTATATTATCTTTTAAGAGGCCGTGCCGAAAATTTATTTGACAGAGTTATGTCATATTCATTGCGAAGCTATGTCTGTGTGCATCGTTCACGCACACCTGGCTGAAGTTCGAGCTTAAACAATTTTGATCCTTTAGTTGATAATAATTTTAGGATGCATAGTATGAACAATTTAGAAATAAAAGTCTGGAATGTTTTTGTACCTATATTAATTTAGTATATTTATTACAATCAAAATGAAAAAGTTTTAGATAAACACACACTAGGTACATATTTAGGTTATTCAGTGTTTTCCTTCAGAGATTTCATTTACGTTTGCGATAAACTTAGAGTGTACAGACAAATTTAACATGTTTCAATGGTACCTACCCGAAAATCAAACGAGTCTTGATTTCATAAAAAATGTTTTTGAAAATGCAATTAAAATTTTAGGCCATAAAAAATTTTTGTGAGCTCTGGGACTAAATATGTTGTCATATTCATAACCTATTAAATTGGCGTATTATATAAACTTAAATTTAAAAAACCCGGACTCAAAAAAACAAAAAAGTCTGATTAGGTAAAAAGTAAAAAAATCATACAATAAACCTAGACACGCGGCAGCGTGTCAAGCCAAGTTCAAGCAAAGGAACTGGCTAGCCAGCGCCGAGTGTAATATTACATGAACCACTTGGTGCCACTTTTGACCCTTCTATAACTCAAAACATCTATAACAAAAACCTAAACACATAAAACTACGTGTGTTTAATTACATCCATAAGGACATATAGAAGCCCAAATTTCATGAAGCTAGCTCAAACGGTTATAAAGATATGAAGGTCAAAAAGTCGTAAATTTTAGCACTGACTGACTGACTGACATAATGTACCTAAATCAAACCTACTTCCAGATGACCTAGAAGGATGAAATTTGGAATTCAGCGCGGTAATTGTGTGTAAGCGTAGGAGAAAATCAAAAAATAAAAAAGTCGAAAAATAAGTGGTGTCCCCATCACAGAAAAAACTTGTAATATGCGCTAAACAACCGGCCAACGGTCTATCGTCTGCGGCACGTGGCATTGCCTAGTTTTCTTTATAAAAAGTAATGATATCCCACCAAAAATATATGTAAAAAAGGAGAGTCAAGTTCAATACAAAAATTAAGCTTGGCTGTGGGCTTCGCCGCAAAAAGAACGGAGATCTAAATGAGTGCAAAGTTCTATGCAAAATCGAAATATGTATTTATAGGAACAAAATAACATTGTGAACAAGTATTAAACTCTATTTCTTTGCTTTATTGGATATCTATAACAATTGCTGTTATTTAAATATGTGAGATCTTAAAGTAGGTTAGATTTGACTTGGCCAGTTTTCATTACATCAGTCATTTTATAAAGTTATTCAACATTTTAATTCTGATAAAAACTGGTATATAAAAATAGTAAATACTTCATACACCTACGATATGCCGATGATTTATAGTTATCCTGGCGGGTTCACTGGAGGAACTTGGTACAATGCTCGGAAACTTGAACAGCGCCTTACAACGGGTGGGTCTTAAGATGAACATGGACAAGACGAAAATCATGTCAAATGTCCATGTCACACCCATACCGGTTGTTGTTGACGGCGCTGCTCTCGAAGTTGTAGACGAATACATTTACCTGGGACAATTGATCCAGATGGGTAAGTCCAACTTCGAGAAAGAAGTCACTCGTAGAATCCAACTCGGATGAGCTGCGTTCGGGAAACTGCGTCATATCTTGTCGTTCCAAAAAACTACCTCAGTACCTGAAGTCGAAGGTGTTCGAGCAGTGTGTGTTGCCAGCGATGACATACGGATCCGATACGTGGTGATTCACTATTGGCCTAATCCACAAGCTCAGAGTAGCGCAGCGGGCTATGGAGAGGGCTATGCTTGGTATTTATCTGCGTGATCGAATTAAAAATGAGAAAATCCGTAGACGAACAAAGGTAACCCATATAGCTCAAAGAATTAGCCGGCTGACGTGGCAATAGGCTGGCCACACAGTTCGAAGATAACCGTTGGGGAAGAAATGTAATCTATTGGCGCCCACGTCTCGGAAAAATGTCGTCTATGTCCAGCAGTGGACCTATCAAGACTGATGGATGGGTTTTTAATATGGAGCCGTCCCCCAACACGACAAAGTTTTATTTAGTTAAATTAAATAATCTATATATAAAAATCAATAGTTGTTCATTTGTCTTGCTAAAACTTGAGAATAGCTGGACCGATTTGGCTAATTTTGATCTTGAAATATTTGTGAAACTTCAGGGAAGGTGTAAACGGTGGAAAATATGAATAATAAGTAATGAAAAATACTAAAAACAAACAAATTGTTCCTAGCTGTGAAACATTTGATATCTTTTGTCAAATTGTCATTTGGTTGTCAGATATTTATAGGTGCGTTCAGAAATTTGTCTGTTTCATAGCTGTAGTATGAGGTCTGATTTCTTTGAAAACTTAACGACCATAATATTATCTTTCTAATGTAACCATCAGCGACATATCTAACTTTTTTATTTCATAACTGACAGTCGAGAGAGAGGGAGAGGGGAAAGAGAAGGGAGATGGGGCTCGAGGGAGACCTCGAGAGGGGTGAGTTGTTAGGCAGTACAGAGTTTGCCGGGTCAGCTAGTACATTTGTAATATTCATGTTATTTATGACTTTTTGAAAATTTATTTTATGACTTTTTACATATTCAGACTTTTTGTTATTTTTTGAGTTGGGGTTTTTTAAATTTTTAATTTAAGTTTTATACTTAAAAATATTTTCAACCCTATCTATATGATCATAAGGTTTAATTTGTTGATTTTTTTTACACAAATAAGTTAATGCTTGACCACAATCCCACCTGATGGTAAGGGAACATACCAAAACCACGTAACCCATTTTTTCCAACTTTTTACCCCCCTCCCCCCCCCTTCGTGACCATTCGTAGTGTATGAGAAGACCCCCCCTCCCCCCTAGTTTTCACGTGGTAAATGATAAATACGATTTTCAATACTTTTTTGCAAAAATAATAATTTTGCTTATATTTGACGACTTGTGGCGCAATGGTTGCTAAAATATTGACTACGTGACAAAAACCTAAGCCCCCCCCCTCCTCTCTGTGACCAATCGTGGTGTTTTGAAGACCCCCCTCCCCCCCTAAATAAGGCACGTGGTTTTGGTATGTTCCCTAAGTGAAGATGTGGTCCAAGGTGGTAAGCACATTAACTTAGTAAAAGCCTATTCACTCTTTTCTTGAAGACATCCACATTAGGGCGTCGATATCGGACTTTCGAGATCTCGAAACTCCGAAATCTCGGACAATTTTTCAGTTCCGGAACTGAGTGTTTCAATATCGAAATTTCGATATTCATTCTTACTATACAAAGTAGTGATTTCGAGTGTTCATTTATTTCAAACGCGTGTTCATTTATTTCAAATATCGGTTATAGGTACTTTGCAATATCACAATTACGTGTTTTTTTACTTAAAATAAGTTAATGCTTGACCATAATCCCACCTGATGGTAAGTGAAGATATGGTCCAGGATGGTGAGCGCACTAACTTAATAAAAGCCTATTCACTCTTTTCTTGAAGTCATCCACGTCATAGGTGGGTGGGAACGCAGACGCAGGCAAGCTATTCCAATCCTTCGCGGTGCGCATAATGAATGACGATGCAAACCGCCTCGTCCGTACCGGCGGGATGTTTACCACGAAAGGGTGGAATCCCGCCGTGCGTCGTGTCATTCGATGGAGGAACGGGGAAGGGGGAATAAATTCAAATAATTCCTGCGCACACTCTCCAAAATGTGCTATAGAAAACCGAGAGGCTAGCCACTCTGCGCCTGTGCTCGAGACTTTGCAGATTGGTCTTAACCAGATCTAGGTCACCAATGAGCCTCTTCGCACGCTTCTCCATCGAATCCAAAGCAGAAAGGTGACATTTGGCTGCTCCTGCTCAAATGTGAGAACAGTACTCCACACATGGCCGCACCTGAGCTTTGTATAAGGTTAACAATTGCCTCGGTGTGAAGTACCGCCGCACCTTCGCAAGGACGCCAAGTTTCCTTGCACCAGCTTCAACTTTGGATTCGATGAACTGCCCAAAGTTGAGCTTGGAGGATATCTCAACTCCTAACAACTGAAGGCAGTCGGTACTACCCAAGGACACATTCTGAAAAGTAGGAGCCAAGGTGAGTGGACTCCTTTTGGCGGTGAAGAGACACGTCTGTGTTTTAGTGGCGTTGTATCTCACAAGATTGGCTTTTTCACACGTTCCACCATGGCTTCTCTTTCTGACTGAATTTCATGCAAAGACAAAAAATAAATGTGATTTATTAAAACAGGTTAACAAAGTTAGCTAATCATAATTATATGTTATCGTGATTAGCTAAAATTTTTCTAAGTTGAACTTAATTTTCAATAAATAATTAAAGTTCACAAAATATGGTTTCAAACTTTTTATTTCGTCTTCAAAAATTTTTTTAAACAACCAATATCGAAACTAGTTCCGGAATTCCGGAATCAGGGCTCAATATCGTAAACCAGTTTCGATATTGAAAATGTTCCGATATCACATGGCCTAATCCACATCATAGGCAGGTGGGAACGCCGATGAAGGCAATTTATTCCAGTCTTTGGCGATGCGTATAATAAATGAAGAGGCAAACCGCCTCGTCCTTACCGGCGGGATGTTCACAACAAAAGGATGGATCCCCGCCGTGCGTCGTGACGTTCGATGGAGAAATGGAGATGGGGGAATTAAATCAAACAATTCCTGTGCACACTCTCCGAAATGTGCCCTGTAGAAAACCGAAAGGCTGGCTACTCTACGCCTGTGCTCGAGGCTTTGCAGATTGGTCTCAACCAAATCTGGGTCACCAATGAGCCTCTTCGCACGCCTCTCCATCGAGTCCAAGGCAGAAAGGTGACATTTGGCTGCACCTGCCCAAAATTTGGGCACCTGCCCAAAATTTGGGCACCTGCCCAAAATTTGGGCACCTGCCCAAATATGCGAACAGTACTCCACAAACGGCCGAACCTGAGCTTTATACAAGGTTAAAAGTTGCCTCGGTGTGAAGTATCGCCGCACCTTTGCAAGGACACCAAGTTTTCTTGCAGCAGTCTTAGCCTTGGTCTCAATGAACCGCCCAAAGTTGAGTTTCGAGGATATCTCTACCCCTAACAACTGAAGGCAGTCGGTATAATCCAAGGGCATATTCCGAAAAGTAGGAGCCAAGGTAAGCGGTCTGCTCTTGGCGGTAAATAGACATGTCTGCGTTTTAGCGGCGTTGAATCTCACAAGATTGGCTTCGCCCCACTCGGACACAGCCCGGAGTGTGAGATTCACACGAGCCACCATGGCCTCTCTTTGAGACTGAATTTCGTCCTGACTGGCCCTGAGACTTGGTAGGTATCTCTCTACCACTGTGCAATCGTCTGCGTACCCATAAATACCGGGCATAAGCAAGCAGGTCATTCAGTTTTGCGCCGCAAAACATAAGCAGGTTATTCAGACTCAGAGCTTAAACCTTTTATACACGCCCAATCATGCTGTACGTCCCGCCAAGGCAATGCACGATGCACGATGCAAAAGTCATGAATAGGCTTGACGTACGTCGGTAATTATTATTAATTGTTTGCTGGATTTGCACGACCAATTTTCGTCTTGTTTTCCACGCCTTAGGAAATTTTCCCTGCTCGAGACAGGCATTCAGGAGTCCCCTTAGTCGCTACTCCAGGGACTCTGCGCCGTCTAGGGCGGAAACCAGCTCTCGACCCGAAACACCATCGGGACCCGGGGCGGTATTTTTGGAGCGCAACCTTGCCACAGCGGCGCCAACTCAACTCAACTCCCCTCCCCCTCCCCTGTACAATGCTTCCTATCTCACTTTAGAATTTATGTGTCTGTCTCTTTTTACTGGACAGTTTCGTTTCATCGAATTTCAAATCACCCCCGTACTAAAGAAGTTTTCACTTCAAAATGTAAGTTGAAACACTTGAAGTACTACTAAGTGAATTACTAAGTTGAAAAACAAAAATGGAACTTAATTTAATAATTTCTAGGAGTAAAATTTATAATATGTGACGTCACACTAGGGGTGATATCGATGTGGGAGGGGTCAAAAAGTCATGAAATTTGTGTGACGTAATTTATGGATGGCCCCTTGTTGATTACCCCCCCCCCCCCTTAAACAGTCAATTTAGTACTACACAAATCAAACCCTTTCATTTGATACCCCACTCGGGTATGTTCGCTGAATTCAGTAAATTCATCTTCTTCCTAACTATATGAACTACTATAACTACCCCACCCCCCTTCGAACAGCCAATTTTGTAATACATAGAAACATGATGATGCATGGTGTTATTAAAATAAAAAATAATTAATTTAATAATTGGATCAAAATGTGATAGTCGGCGTACAATTTGTGTAAATTTTTACGTAAAACACGCGAGCGTCGCGGGAAAAAAAGTAATACGTCCTCACGCGTTGATAGCCTCGGCGGTACTGGTTTAATATATTTAATGCGGTCCATAATATAGTTCAGTTTGCAACTATTATTAACAAACGAAATCATTATTTTTTCATAAAATAAAATTTTGATTCTATTAAAGGATTAACTTAAGATTAATGTGTATTTTTTAAAATTTCCTTAAAATGTTTCTAATTAATAGAAAAAAATACTTACTTCGAACGAAATTACGTTATTTCAAAATTTTTTTCTGCTATATTTGGATAGGAATTTAAAAAACTGGCTAGGCTACTTAATAATAGACCGTATATTCATGTTATTTATATTTTTTAATGTTTGGAATATTTTGTATTTTCGTTGTAAAACGAAGACAAAAATCACTTGCTCGTTACTTTTCGGAAAAGAAGGGTTTTAAATAGTGTTGATTTGCCATTATTATAAATAATATGTTAAATTCGTCTGCGCTATCAGCAAGAACAAGAATTAGACTCTTATAGTTATAAAAAACAAAGCTTAATCTCTTTATCCTGTTCACACAAACAGTGATTAAAATTGACCAAAATTGTTGATATCGCGGCACGGAGCCTTAAGAGCCATTTCGCGGTTAGACGCGCGGAATGAAGAATTTGATGTCAAAAATTAGTATCATAAGAAAGATATTAATGCTGGCAAATGAACTCATAAAATAGATCAATCCTTCATCTTGGATCTTCATTTACCGGAATTTTGAAAATATTAATTTGTTTCTGCGTAACTGTCAATCTAGCATAACTATTTTTCAGCAAAAGGACGACAGAGTCAATTTCATACACTGATTTTCTTTATTAAGTTTTATTAAATTGAGTAAAAAAAAATGTCTAGAGAACACTCATATATTATATTTTGCATTTATTACAAGGGATATACGGTTACTATAATATTCGTTTCAAAATTAATTCAATAACATTACCAATTTTCATGGTTTATGCCATGACTTTACCATCGATTTTTGTATTCAATAAAGCGTATTTCCCATCAAAAATTTATGTAGTAATAAAATATGGTCTTTGTCGAACATGACACGTTTTTTTTTATCTTACTGCAAAAAATAATTTATTAAAACGAATTTACTTTACCATATAAAGATACGAACTGGCGCGAAATCAAATCAGTCGTGCGGCAGCACTCTTGGACGTCGGACCTATGTCAATTTTTGCTTTAGCCATCTAAGGAATAGATTTCGTAAAAGTAACGTAATTATATTGCCATTGAACAGTCTTGATCACGTGAGAATTTTTAGTTACAGTCAATTGTATTATTTTTAGTTTTCTATAATTTTCAGGGTTTTGTAGTCAAATCGGAATCATGTCTAGTCCGTTCGTTATTTCAACCGGCCGGCTAGCCCGTCCGGCCGTCCGTTTTCCGTCCGTCCGTCTGTCCGTTCCGTATGATTTTTTCTTCGTCTACCCCTTAATGTGGGGTATCGTTGAAAAGGTCTTTCAAAAATATTATAGGTTTCAAAAGACCATTTTTCAATTCAGGGGTCCGTTTGCGTAATATTCTGCTTTAAACATCTTTGGTTTGAAGAAAACAATAGAAATTAAGTAACTATTTCTTTCCAATTTATGTAGTGTAAGTAGTAACGGAGAAAATCACGAACATACATATGTACAAAATATAACTATATCTATACTAATCTATACTATTACTATTGTAATATTATAAAGCTGAAAAGTTTGTTTGTTTGGTTGGTTGAACGCGCTAATCTCAGGAACTACTGGTTTGAATTGAAAAATTCTTTTTGTATTGGATAGTTCATTTATCGAAGAAGGCTTTAGGCTATCGGATTTTTGGAAATTCAACCCCTATTGGGTTGGAAGTCACTGCTGTAATTTGAAATAAAACATTGTCCGTTTTTAGACATTAGTTACTGTTTACAGTATTTAGGTTTTTTGTTATATGTGTAAATTACATATTTACATAGAAAAAAATAAATAAATAATTATAACTTGTATACACATACCCTTTATTTATACAACTTTTAGATCAATCTGTACTTTATTGAGTTCCGTACCCAAACGGTGTCAACGGGACCCTATTGCTAAGCCAAAATGTTGGAATGATAGAAGCTCCGACATTAGTCAGCTATAGTCACTTATTATTAGTCAAAGATAATACATTCGTTGTTTGGAAACTCTCGTGCACCCAAGTTCCGTCAACTCCCCAAAACTCACGTATCTCAAATACACAACACAAATACAAATCACCCTCTCATTTTTTCCCTTTACAACCCCTCGCCTCCCCCTATACCCCCCCCCCCTCAGTTCTTCACCCAAAAGTGGAATTTTGCGTCGTGATAATCTGGGAGGCATCCGGGCAAATACCGCACTCATCAGGTAGGCGCAGATCGGCAGATCAGGATATCGGGATATAGATTTTTGGAAAACCGGAAATCCCGGATATCTCGGAGACGGGGCGTCCTAGACAAGTTTAGACGGAAATTTCAACCCCCTTTAGTAAACCCCAAACCTTATTGCTAAATCTTACTGAACCCACTTTTACCGCCCCCCCCCCCCCCAAATTTTCCTAAAATACCATATATCTCCTAAACGGTACGTCCTAGACGATTTCCGACTGAATTTTCATCCGCCCTGTGGAACTCATACTTGCAACATTACCCAATCTTATTGGGCCCAACCTTAACCCCCCCCCCTCCCAAATTTTCCGAAAACTCCTTATATCTCCTAAACGGTGCGTCCTAGACGATTTCCGAAAGGATCGAGTAAAAGTTGTAGCCCATAAAAAGATTGACATTTTATGTGCCATACACTTTTCTTGTAGAGCAAGTGGTTTGGGAGGAAAGTGCGAATTTCGTTTCTCATAATTTATTATACTAGACTATTGTCAATATTTTGTTTTGTAAACCAACAGAAAACAATAAAGAATTCGTTTTTAACATTCAAAGAATAGTGTTCTGAATATCTTCTTTTTAAAGCTGTAATCATTTTTGTGTATGGATTGTATTTACCTTTATTTTTACGTTATCTTTTGTATCACGGTAATGATTAGGGTATCGAAAACCGATCCTGTTTTAAATTACCGGGATTTTCGGTACTCGCCTATGCTGGAACCGGGATTCCCGGGATTTTCAGTTCTTTCGGGATTATTTTACCACGGCTTTCCCCGCGTGAAAATAGTTAGTATCGCGTTTCCTATTTTATCTCTCAGGAGCATTAAATAGGGAAAAACTGTTTCTACCCAAATCCGTATAGTCGTTTGCCGTGATTGAGTAACCATCATACTATTATACCTTACATGCAAACATAAGTTTCGTATTAATTGTATGAAAGCAACACAATTGTATTGCACTGCTTGGACGAGAAAAAAGAGTTAAATCATCTTCATTTATATTAGAAAAATATCGATCTGGGTTGTGTAAATAATATTATATTAGTATAGCTGCTTCATGTAGCCGACGTTCTGAATATCTTCTTTTTAAAGCTGTAATCATTTTTGTGTATGGATTGTATTTACCTTTATTTTTACGTTATCTTTTGTATCACGACGCGACATATTTTTATTTCCCAAAAGTTCAGAAAATCCCGGTTCTTTTATTTTGTTTCCCGGTTCTTTTATTTTGTTTCCTGGTTCTTTTGAAAAGTACCGTATTCCTTTGTAAATCCCGGGATTTTCGGTTCCGGGATTTCCCGGTTCTATACCCTCCGATTGATTTGAATTTAGGTATACCTATGTATTTCGACGCGCTGCGAATATCGCAGGCAAAATGGACGCATATTGCATTTTATAGATCACCTTGAAAAAACGTGATTTTTAATTTTTCACGTTGATTTGCCAAAATATTGATTTTTGCAATATGCATCTATTGGACATCTTTATTGTGATGTACCTAAGTAGGTACCTAAAATGTATTATGTAAATAAGTTACCGATAATGGTACTACTACATTGTACTCTTAATTGTTATATAAACTTACTAGCAATTGCCCTCGCTTCGCTTCGGAAAAAATCTTAGGTGCTTTAGTTAACTTACATAACATACTCTTAAAGCAGTTCACTTATTACTTATGAACCACGTTACTATGAAAGGTCAATACTGGAAATAACGTTTTGATATTTATAGGGTTCATTACCTCAAAAGAAAAAACACGGTTCCCTTAAGATCACTTACTCCATTGCCCGTCTGTCTGTTTGTATTTCAAGACCTTTTTTCTCAGAAACCCGTGAAAGTAACTAACTGAAATTAATCCAACACTCAGGTCTGCAACCCCTAGGAGCTGTGAAAACATATGTTAATATTTATCGTCAAAGCAATCAAAAAACATTCGGCTAGAAGAAATGTCTTAGGTAAAACATAGGTTAAATAAAAAATCTTAAAACTGTGAATTTGTAAGTATCACAAAGAAAATGATTTTAAACCTATTTGCAGAACTTGGTAATTTGATCTGGATCCATGTCGATATATTTAAGTTTGTTTGTTTCTTGATTCCCTTTATCTTTTCGTTACACAACTATGTTAGGTTTTACTAAATAGTTAGGTTCAACAACCCCTGCTTACACTAAGCCAGTTGCTTTTACTTATTATTATTATTTCATCATATTATTTTCTAAATTTTGTGTTTCCTACTTAACCCTTAGTACTTAAATAACATTTAGAATAAATAAATTGTATGATGACATTTGCTGATCCATTAGTATTTCACATTAGGTACCCAGACTTTAAAAAAAGAAGACGTTGGAGGCCATAAATAGACAATTTATGATTTTAAAAAAGGGAATATAAAAATAGATATTTAGTAAAAAAAAATACTTCAGTACCATATTCTAGCTCCATCTTGCGAAATATAAATAAACTAAGAAATGCATGCATGCCTTATTTTGTGTGAAGAAAAGGTTTTTGTTAGTTCAAAACAAATTAAAAACTCGTTTCTCGGTTTTGGTATCGTGCAAGTATCGATTAACAACTTGAAAAATCATTTATTTCGAAATCACAAACATACACTTCCATTATATTTATGTGTATTAGAATTATTGTAAATTTGTAAAAAAATAACTACTCCAGTGCCACGCTTTGGCTCCACCTTGCAAAATTTAAAAAAAAACTAAGAAATGTATGAACCTATGCCTCAATTTGTGTGAAGAAAAGGTTTTTGTATGTTTAAAACAAATCGACTCATATTTTATTTTCTCGCTTTATTAAGGAACCCTACAAAATTGCCTATAATTTAAGTTCAAGACTCGATATTGTAGATACTTAAAGTCCTGTTGAAATCCGTTCAGTAGCTTCAGAGATTAATGAAGACAAACAAACAGACAAACAAAAATTAAAAAGCTCATTTTTCGGTTTCGATATCGTGCTAGTAACGATTTATAATATGAACAATGTAGTTATTTCGAAATCATAGACAGACATAATTATATTATGTATTAAAGGTGTATGTATTAAAGTCGTTGGCGTGAATCAACAAATACAGAGCCATCTAGTGGCCAAGATAGTAATCGATTATTTATTGGATATCGGTTACTCATACAGACTTAATTTGCGTTTTTCTACCACTTCCCAGATGAAATTTATAAAATGCTGAAATTATAATGGAGGACATAGATATGCAAACAATATGCTCTTAAAAACAAAATACAAAAATAGATATCCACCCAGTAATAGGGATTTGAATTAATGAAAAAAATAACCTTTAAATGCATTTTATGGCCTTTCCATGCAATTTATGTAAAATCTAAGAAATGCATGTATAACTCTTTTTGTACGGAGAATACGTTTTTAATAGTTTAAAACAAATCAGCTGATATTTTTTTATTTTTCCATACAAACCATCCCTAAGGAACCCTTTAGTATAGAACCCTAAAAAATTGCTTAGTTGTTAAGTTGAACACTTTGCAATAACCTAGTAAAAGTGTTGTTAAAATTCGTTCAGTGGTTTCGGAGATTAGTGGAGACAAACAAACAGACAGACAGACAAAAATTTTAAAAACTCATTTTTCGGTGTTGGTATCGTGCAAGTAACGATTTGCAACTTGAAAAAATCATTTATCTCAAAATCACAGACAGACTCTTCAATTTTATTAATATGTATAGATATTGTCACAAACCAGATACATGTATGTGGTCACAAAGTGTATAATTAAAATTATATGTTCATAATTTTAAAATTTTTACGTTTGAAAGTATCAAGAAGATTACTCGCACAGAACTGAGGTCAAGCGCGACGCGAGCCGCGCGAGGCAATATCACGCCGCGGAGCCGCTTCAAATACCTATAGTTTATCAACCGAGTTTTGCGAAATGGCTCTTAAATACCTTTAAAAAGATTTTACGATGGATTAGCTCCATCGAGAGCGAGCTATCATAATTTGCGTAATAAAATTTCATATCTAATAAACGTCGAGGAATTCTCGTCTGGAGCATAAAAAAACATTATTATTGGAATCAAAGCAATATGTGAAATATGTTTTTAACTCCCTATAGAGGAAGTGGTTCTAATTAAGCTTGCAAGATTCGACCCATACATATTGTAACTTGTACATGCTAACAAATTAACGAAAAAAGCAAATTAAATAAAGCTTGTAGTAAATAAAACAACCAAATTTAATAGTAAATGGGATAGTTAGTTTTACGTACTCTCATATTATCCAAGAATATTTTCCGTTTACCGTTAATCAAATGTTACAAACTTTAAAAATAACTATACACAAATTATAAAAGGCATGTTTGGATTGCGAACGTCATTGAATTACTAACTTAATCATAATTTTTGCTCGGTGTTAGAGGAGAACTTATAATTTAATCATGTTGGAGAGTACTTTCATCACAAAGCTACATTGATACTCGGACCACACAACCGACTATTAATACGATAAACTAATTGAACATTACATCCACGCCATTGCCGCAATGGCAAATTAATAAATAGAAGAACTGTCAGTACTGTGCGCGGCCTCCACTCCACACAAGGCTAGGTTGAAACATCGATATTTTTATAAAATAATCGATACTTTTTAAGTTTTTATTCGACAAATAAAACCTATTAATTACATATTCTGTGTCGTTTGTTCAAAACTCAAAACTTATAATAATAATAATAATAATAAATTTTTATTTCAGGCCATTTAGCCCATAGCCTACTAAACAAAATAAAATAACTTATATTAATAAAAATGTTAGTAACAATTTATCTTATTCTATGTTAGTAATTAACTAAAACTATATTCTAAACTAACCTATTAATAAAATGTTAGTAACAATTTCTCTTATTCTATGTTAGTAATTAATTAAAACTATAATCTAACCTAACCTATACCCATCCTCACAAAACGAGCACCAGGTGGGGTTTTCCTGGTGCTGGTGTGCACCCCATTCCAAGTCCTCCAGAGAGGGCTGTCCAGCTTCACAGCCAATGTGCTGAGAAGGGTGTTGGAGCTACTCAATAATCTGCCCTTAATATAGCAATCTTCATTTTCGTTTCTACGTTTTTTTATTTTTTTAAATAGCCGAAAAACGACGATCCACTTGATGGTCAGTGGTCATTGTTGCCAATGGACATTAGTATCACCGATGCGTTACCACCCAAAAATTAATGTAGAGAAAGAAAAAAGAAGTAGCTCTCAAGCCCCCAGCCGGAACACAAGCCGTATGACATAACAATTCCATGATATTACCATATATTTTTATACATGCCCCGTCTCTAGCTCGCAGGAAGTGTGTCGGTGAATTTGTTCCGTCGCTGCCAATACAAACAACTTCATTAATTACAGCAACGTACTAGGGAAGTGCACATTAAGTGATACGTATCCGATATCAACTCGACAGTTTTACTGACAATACTGTACATGGTAACACACATTGCAAACAATTACATCGTACAAATTAATGTATTTTTGTATTTTCTGTTTTTATAGTTTACGTAATGAACACATAATCCTGCACATAATGTAAGATATAAAAAAATTAAGAATTCGATATAGGTACCGATTTTAACTGAAGATAAACGTGGTGGTGCATTGATTAGTGATAGTATTGTAAGCAGTTCTAATGCATGTGTTTTTATCTTACACCAGAAAAGTTCGGAGCTTATAAATCTCTAATTTATAAGAACAGACAGTAGCAAAATATACGACAGCTGTCATCTGCAAAATTCCGTCAACGAATCACATTCCAATTTGGGATAAACGTAACGTACATTACTATCCAACTAAATGTTTTCTTACGAATAGCCAATACGGATAGATAAAGCTTAGCATCCCTAAAACAGCGATTTGTCGCTGTTATATAACCTAGCTGGGTTTTGACCCAGGTTATGACGACTGTGACCAGTACAGTTCAACGCCCTATTAATTCGCTCGATAGTTCTAGTTTCTCGTTTATCAAACTAATAAAGATATTTCACTTGTTTTGTATGCGTTGCAGTTACGAAACGATCTCCTTTGTCAGCGGCCGCACCGCGGAAATAGCGCGGACTGTTTCTCATCATATCGCTCTATACACTTATTGGAGAGACTGGTTTTATGGCTCAAATACACTACTAACATATATTCACTTTGCGTGGCAAGTGTATTGAATGATTTTGACACGTATGTTTACATCCATCAACTGATTGAACAACGTAATTTTATAACAGAAAATACTGATGAAACCAAAAAAATAAAGCTTAGCAAATACAGTTGCAGTTAGTCGCTAATGGATTAAAATCAAATAAAGGGTTGAACATTTCGAAATATACGTACTTTCATAGGTCAACACTCGAAAAAAGTGCAGATATGTTGAATGTTACCATTGACGACACATATCTATAGGTACCAATATTATAAAGCTGAAGAGTTTGTTTGTTTGGTTTGTTGAACGTGCTAATCTCAGGAACTACTGGTTCGAATTGAAAAATTCTTTTTGTGTTTGATAGTCCATTTATTGAGGAAGGCTATAGGCTATTGGATTTTTGGAAATTCATCCTCTAAGGGTTTAAAATAGGGGTTTGAAGTCACTTTCATACACACCAACTTCGTCAGTTTTAGAGTTCTAAAGATGAATTTTTTTAATGTAAGTTTATACATAGTTATTAACAAAAATTAATTTTAACACATTTTTTGGAAAATCATCCCTTCAAGGGTTAATTTAAGGGATGGAAATTAGTACGCAACTTCGTAATTTTTGAAGTTAAAAACATGAAAATTGATAAATTAGCTTAAGATTAGAAACAAACTTTGACAGTAATGCGTTTTTTGGAAAATCATCCCCAAAGAATTAATTAAGAGGATGTAAGTTAGTATGGCAACTTCGATTCGTCAGTTTTGAAGTAAAAAGGGTGAAAAATTCTATATAAGCTTATTGTTAGGGGGAGGGGAGGGAGAGGAAGGTAGGGAGAGGAAGGTAGGGAGAGGGAGAGATTTGTTTAACTAATTTGTTAAACCTACCAAAACTATAAAAGTTAAAATAACAAAGTACATTCACTGATTGTTAGGCGATACGAAGTTCACCGAGACAGCTTATAAATTATCTATCATATTCCTATTTGTGCGTTGGTGTATGAAGCTATCCTTCTGTGTGATTCTATTTTGTGGCATGGTCGTTCGTTGCCGTACGTGCCTTACGGTTCTTTTCACGCAGCTCGCTCCATACCTAAACATCGCCAATAGATATTTCCGGCACGGGATACTGAACGCCCGTTCCAATCTACCAATTGTACGTAAACATCCTATTAATACGAGTGCGTATCGACAAAATCGCGTAAATGGAAACGAATACATACACGTCTAGGTTTAATTTTCTTTATATGTGTAAATGATGCAGCGTTTCATATTCAGATTTTGTATTGGTATGTGATTGCAGTAAAACACAACCTAAAAAATTATTTAAAAATTTTTGTGGGTAAATAAAATCATCATTTAATTTAATGAATAAGTAAAAAATTTACTAAGCAAATAAATAAATGCTCACAACTGAATATTCCCATCACACATACCACACATACAAAGTAAAAATTTATATCTAATATATAAAATTCTCGTGTCACAGTTTTCGTTGCCATACTCCTCCGAAACGGCTTGACCGATTTTGATGAAATTTTATATGCATATTCAGTAGGTCTGAGAATCGGCTACTATCTATTTTTCATACCCCTAAGTGATAAGGGTTGTCCACCCCTAACATTTTATTTTTATTTTTTGGACAAAATTTTCTTTCTTTATTTTTTTTATAATGTGGCATTAAAAACACATACAACCCTAAATTTTCACCCTTCTATCACCAACCCCTTTTTATTTTTTAATATGATTGTTAGGCGATACGAAGTTCACCCGGTCAGCTAATTATCTATAAATATCACCTCCTATACTTACTCTGTATCTTGTATTTATGTAAACTTATCTACGTAGAATAAACATGAAAGATATACTGTATAGTGAAAACCTGTCAGAAGCAAGCATCTTTGAAAACCTCATGCATTTCATCAAAATTTGTAATTTGAATCGAAATTAACTAGCCCTCTAGCATGCACGGCCAGAGGCAATTACCATTTTAATACGGAAGTCAAAGTTGTTTTTCATGTCTGCGACCAAATTTAAATATCCATTCAAACTTTATATTTGGGTTCCTATTACGACATAATATACTTAGGTGGACATCTTATTAAGTCTAATCACATATCAACCGAGTACAAAGGAATAGGCGGTAAACTATTGGTTTTAGCAGTTAATTGTCTACACAGGAAGACATATTTCAACACGAAGACAGCATCTGGCGACACATCACGTCATCCCACGAATGATCGAGCAGTGTTCTTCGAAGTTTTTTCCCTAATTTAATCAATATTCCGTGTGGATACAATAGCAGTTTTTGTAACTCTTCGCGATGCGTAGCAAATTCATTTACAACCGCATCGATCAACTTCAAACTTGGGAATATTTACGTCCTACTTAGGGCATAAGTTATTCCAATATGCCGGCGGAGACAAGCGGACAGGCAGGACACATAATTTCAGTTAATTTACGATATGGCAGCATGGCGATTCTCCAATCATTAACTCGAAGGTTACCACTAAAGATGTAGAGCGATCGATTATTATTTATTAGCTTTTTTCTTGGGCTATTCATTGGAGAAATGTATTGTTTATCTTTAATTGTTCAGTTTTTTGTTAACCGCCACAACCCTTTCAGAATGATTGTATTTCTATTATCTTGAAAGAATTTCCGTTTCATTTGCATGCAGATACTTCTTATTCAGTTATCATTAAAATCAATCATTCAAGTTATCTATCTATTTAACTTTTCTTAAGTACCCACCCTTTTTTTCCAATTTTACTTTTATTTCACAGTTTAGGTAAAAAAGGTCAAATCGTACGAATTGGAAATTTTACTTAGGTAGGTTGAAAATACCATTGTAGGCATGACAAGATTGTCATGAAAGAACGCTCTAGATTTTATCTACAAACGATAATCCAGAGCAGTACAAAATATCTATCTATACTGTGACTATACCGTACCTACCATATCAGATGAAAAATAATTATGCTAATCGTATTACTTAAACTAATTTAGAAGATAACAAAACATCGCAGACGCGAACATAGCTAGATATCACCTCGATCTCGTAAAGAGAGCGCGTTGCAGTCCGAGATTCTAGGTAATGCCAATTTGAAAAAAATATAGATAAAAATTGTTCGTTCTTTGGTTTTATCATCTCGGGCACTGAACATTTTAAGTGTAATGTGTATTTTATTCATTTCATGTAAAAAGCTTGAGTACCCGTTAGACACAGCTAAAAAGTTTGTCTTGTTCTTGATTGCGATTTAAAAAAAACGCAATTATTTTACCTTTTCCTTTTTTTCATGTCTACGAATAAACCCACCGCAACATTTCAAATAATGATTCTACAATTGAGTGACGCAAACAATTCAACCGCTACAATCAATTTTGACGCTTCATTAAATTAACCTTCTCCAATTCGCCCGCCAGCGCTCAGTCTACTGCCCTCGCTGCAATCGAACCGGGACTGTGACAAACTTAAATTAGTGTCTGTACATTGTACCAATCCATTTAGTTTGCAAGTAGATCGTAGATTATCAAGTTACGGGACTGTTTCAGGCGTCTCTCGCAAATTGAACGCCGCGATAATTAATTTGCGAAGCTCGGACTCCTTAATTCAAAAAGACAAATGCAAATCAAGTTCAGAATAAAACGACTCTGTTGTACCGTTGGTCGCCTGCGAGAGCACCCGGGTTTGATTCAAATACAGTGGAATCCGTTTATAATGACATCGAAGGGAATTGACAAACACGTCATACTAAGCGGACGTCATACAAAGCATTTTTGTGAAAAAAAAACCAACCTTATTTTTTTTAGGTAAATAAATACTTATTTTAATAATGAAACATAGCATATTAAATTAAAATTAAAATTGCACGTAATAAATGCACGTATTTTCATGTTTTGAGAGTCAAAACAAATACAAGCCACGTGCCGAACGTCGTCGGGAATCAACGTACATTGCCGAAGGTGTAAAGAATCATGTCGGTCACTATAAACGGGCAAAATTTATTAAAAATGGGTCATAATAAGCGACATGTCACTGTAAGCGAAGTCATTATATCCGACTTTGCTAAAAGAATTTTATATGTAAACCAAATTCGTTGTGTAATTACGTCATATGCGGAGTCATAATAAACGGATTCTACTGTAGTCTTAAAAAATCTCAACAGTCTTCGAGACACATAATATTCTACTCCTATGACAATCATATATTTATAGTACCTACTTGAGGAATTCCTTTAATTTCTCATGGATACCATCATAGGAACTGACTTTTGATAAATATGGGAGCACCGAGCAATCTGGAAGTATACACCAATTTTGGTTTATGTCAAGTATCCCCTCCACCTGTCAGCTACGTAGTAATTGGGTGTTAGACATGTAAAAAAAATCATGGCAGTAGTAATATACGATGAATTGAAAAAAAAACTATCAAGGCTAACTTATAAAGTTAAAGAGTAATAGGCGATGATCTACGAAATCCTATATTACGCGTGGCTACGTTATGCTACGCACTTGGCCGGTTTTTGAACTAACAAAATCCATATCGATAGCTAACATTTCACGCATATAGTAAAATAATTGGGACATCAAACAAAAAACGTAGCTTCTGGAACCAATAACAGTAAATCAATCTCCACGCGGGAATAAAACAACAAATTACATAATGGCAGATGTTGCATTTCATCTCACGACGGCGCTCCCTTTAATTGAATATCAATCTTATATAACAGATACAATTAGTAAGCGATACGCCGTCGTGATATAATATTAACGAATGTTATATTATATTATATGTCTTGTATTGTCCCTACTCTATCGGGTTTCGTCAAATTAATGAGCAATTTATCGACACAAACGTGGATCATAATATCAGTGAGCGATTTAAGAAGTAAATTGATAGTGGAAACGCTAATAACAAATAATTGATTTATGCTCGAACGGAGATTATCAATTAATTGGAGGATTATCAACTATTTATCATTTATATTATTGATGCGGGTAGTGAACTTATCAAATAGGTTTTATACAGTGAACCAACCGATATGTTTATGTATTTTAAAGCTGGGGGGGGCTTAACGCATGGTAGCAGCATCTTGGTGGGGTAAGGTGATAAATAAATAAATAAATAAAACAAGCCCAATAGTTTACATTAGAACGTTGTTAAAAGTGTTGTTAATACTGAACAACTACACCGTAGAAAGATTATACCTAACAGTCGGGACCGATTCTTCGACCAATCAAATCTTGTTTGTTTTTTCTCAAGCAAAAAAATCGATCCTGACAGTTAATCCTTCTATGATGTACCTAGTTGTTCAGTATTACTTTTAACAGTTTTTAGTTAGAATTCATTGACTTCTTTACTAAGATTACAAGACAGTAAAATTCGCAATGTTGTCATTTTATTAAGGGAGTTAGTAAATTAGAGAGAATGGTTTTTAAACAACTTTAAATCGTTATAATATATCCTAAACTGTTACTTAAAATGGAAAATAATTATAAGAAGCTAAAAATATTTTTTAAATACCTACGATACCCCACTTGATTCAGTCGGAGATTTTTTTTACATTTTGACAATATGACGTTTGGTTGTCGCTGTGACGAATTTTGATTATTGTCATATCTTTAGGAGCACTCGCAAGGTTAAGACAAATCGATTGACGTAAAAATCATCAAAATCCGTCAACGCGTTTGGTCTCTACAACGTCACATAGGAACAAACATACATAGACTGATTACCCTTCTTTACCTTGGCTTGTTTTTTCTTTTTAGTTTTGCGTCGCGCAGTCGTGTAAAAATGATGTATTCGTTCTCTCTTTTTAAGTCTAATTCTTTCTTTCTTCATTTTTCTTTATCTTAAAAATGACTATACTCCTCCTCATTCAAAAGAACGTTGCTCCTTTATTGTGAAAATAATTTGAACTAATTTATAAGATGAAAGGCGCAGACGTCAATTAAACGAAAATCCCTAAACAAAGAACAAATATTTCAAAACTGCAAAGAATAAAGGCGAGTGGGGTGGGATTATTAATTTTTTTTCAAGAGATTTTGCCCGACTGACTCAAAATATTTGGCTGCTTTGTAGTGTCGTAAAAAGCTATTTGAATCCCTTGTTACGAGAAAATGTATAATTAAAAACGCTAGTCAAGAGCGAGAGAAGAATCTTTTCAAGTGCCTACCTTACTCACTGCGCAAAAAATTATAAAGTTATAATTAATTTAGTTATAAACAATTTCACAAAATATTTTTCTTGTTTCGATTATCAAGAGCATTTTTGTTGCGTTATTTCCTTGACGACTTTAACAAACCTTCAACGTAGGTAACTTCGTATTTTTGTATGATACAAATAATTTAGGCAATAACAAAATTAGGTAAAATTAGGTAAAAAGGGAGCAAAATAAAAGTAGGTCAAGATATAACCAGCAACGCGTCGTTGATATTCAGATGGGAGTGGTAGTCGCCACGACGAACAAGAGAAACACTTCAGCAGTCACCAATGCATCACTGGCTTCGAGGGAGATCTCTTTTTCGTCATTTTTAATTCCAATGTACCTATGAACCTCCGGAAAAACCTCTGTAAGATGTTACTTCCACAACTAATAACATAAAACAGCCATCATATAAGGTATTAGGTATTCATATTCAAAACCACATACACAGCACGCGCGGTCAATGACATCTATTTCGCTGCGTTTTCATTGCGAATTATGCATACGAATTGCTGCATTAAATTATACTCGTAGACCCATCTGCCGACATAGAATAATTGTCAGTATGCAAACTTATATATTTTACTACAAGAACAGATCTACCTACTTACCTATACATAAAATGTACCATATGTTTCAGGGTTGATTTTTATCAATTGTTCGCGTCAGTAACTTGTCTGCGACCAAAAACAGTTATTTTTACAGTCAGCTGTGTACCAGTAGCGTCATCTACCGGAAGCGAAGGAGCCAATACAATACAAATTTGTTCAACATGTTTTATATTTATATAAACATGTTTTATATTTATATAAAACATGATGAATGAACAACGTCTGCCGAATCAGCTAGTATTGTATAAAAAAAGATTCGTACATATTATACGTATAGCACTCGAAAAACTAAACTCTAATTTATTGGTATTATTCGACACAATAATTTAAAAGTAGCGGAAATATTATGTAGAACTATGCATAACGTGACCATACGTCCTGCTTTGGGCGGGATTGTCCCCCTTTCATGCTGTCGTCCCGCTGTCCCCAGCGAGAGCAAAAAAGTCCCGCTTTTCCAAACAAATGAAACTTATATACTTACACATCAAATTCATCGGTCGTGTACGTCTATGGTACAACAGACGATCGAGAGATTATTCATTAATTGTTCACCTGACTTGAGCATGATCTTAATTTAATGTAACTAACTAGTGGATCCAGGAGGCGGCTGGGGGGCTCAAACACACAAGCTACGTCCACACTTGACATTTAAATAAGGTTCATTTAATTTTCTCAGCTGGTTAAAGCCCCCAAAACAAAAATCTTTTCAAGAACCTCCCAAACAAAAATTCTGAATTAGACCACTCTAACTTTTTTTTATGAAAATAGCCGGCAAACGAGCTGACGATCCACCTGATGGTAAGTGGCTATCGCCGCCCATGAACATCAGCAACACCAAAGGCATCACCGATGCGTTGCCGGCCAAGAAAGAAAGAAGAAAAAGAAAGAAACTAACTAACCAAATGACTAGAAGAAGACCCTAGAGTTCAGCAGTTCAAAGTTGAAAAAAAAAATTACCCACAAGACTAATATAACCATATTGGCGCCATTTTAATTAGGCTTTTCTTCTCCTCCATGACAATGCACTTTTCCGAAAAGCTGGTAGATTAAAAAAAATTACATGCATAAGTTTATTATAACCTACATGAATTAATTATTTTGAACTTTGGATTTCAAACTCACAGCCACAAAAGAGACACATGTAGGGTACAAAGTATCAAAACTAACAACAAGGCCGATAGCACAGTAAACGAATTATTAGAGAGTAAACAATTCACCACGGCTGGCTAATCTCGATAAGGTGATTATAAGGTGATCATTCTAATCCGTCCGCTTCACGCCATAATGCGACGTAAATCCATCTAACAATAGATCGTTAGTCGTTTACAGTCACATCACAGGTGAACTATCAGTTAGCCTTACGAATTGTCAATAGGGGAGATCGACCCCCCGCCACTTACTACTTGGGAGGTCCTGTTGTTTATAACCGAATTAAAATTAATCTCACTACTTACAGAAATACTTCTCTCAGCTTATAGGACTACTAACGCCATCTATGTTTTATCCTGTGTATTTTGTAAGGAGCTTTGTGAATGAGTTATGATAGGGAATTACTCAGTTTAATAGTTTTTTTTTCATAGTTTGTGGAGTTAAGAGTGCAAGGGTTCGATTCCTGATCAGTGTATACGGCATACATTAAAGTCTTGTTCATTGGGTGTTCGTTATTATTGTCTTTACTAGGAATTCTAAGTACATGGAATCTTAATTATCATCACTTTTTTGTAACAAATCAAAGAGATATAAAAATATCTTAATTTCTTTGAAGTTTTACTCTTACTGTTAAGTATGATAAACTGTATTTAAAATACTATATCACCTATAACATAATAAATAAAGCTAATCTTACACAAGTGCAATAAATTACAACCTCCGAAAGAGGCACCTACCATACAATGAACGTAAAAACAAAGAAAGAACCAAAGTGCCTTGAACTTTAAAGCGATTATAATGCCTCACTCGTCTCATCTCATTATTCTAAGCCCCCAGTCAGCAGTCGAAGCCCCTTTAAACATTCCTGATTCAACTATCACATAAAGTACGCATTAAATGCCAACGACGCGACGCAGCGGTGACCGTACCATTGAATGGCTGATGTCAGGACTCAGGAAGGTCGTTTTTGGAGTGTCTATTACGAGTTCGAATGAAAAAGGAGGTTAGCATTCTGTGTAGTTCTGCAAGCCTAGTATGTTATAACATGTATTGCCGTTAAGCTATACTGGCATCCAAAATCAATATAAATTCTGATTTTGTAAGATGTTGATGAGCGTAAAGGTACAAAGCGAAAGGTGATAAGTGAAAAATGTTGAAGCGACATTGCCTGTTTGAATTTTGTTTAAATATATTTATGAATAACTGCACAGCTTTATAAAACAAACTATACATTTCACATGTCTTCATCTTAAAATCGTGTCACGTGAATAAAATTAGAATATAAACTTCACACAATAAGATTATTATAATTTTTCCATAGATACGTTATGTGAGACAACCAAACCATAAGCAAACATTTACATAAAACTATAATAACAACAATACTCACACTCAGAATCCCAACACAACAGTCGGTAACAACCGAACTACCGAGAAATGAGGAACGGCGGATACAGTAATAAACAACATTTGGTTTTAAAGTACATTATAAACATTTCAATGCAGTGAATAAAATTATCGTCGCCGTACAATATTTCAATGGGTCGTTATCTACGTGGCCCGGGAAACGACCCGTCTCATCCCTTCGTGACCCTTTCACAAATAAATCAAACAATACAAATATGAACCTTATTACTCCGACATACGCTGTGACACCTTTCATTTACTGTGGGTACTACTGATGCGTAAAATATTCTAATATTAAGAACGGATCTATCAAAATTTGTGTACGAAAATTTTATTATATTAACATAATATAATGCGTTAATAAAAATCAAGGAATAGCTGAAAGACTAACCTTATGTGATATTCTGCAGTACAACAAAGATAGCAATGATTTTCTGAGATAAAAACATCCTATAGTAAAGATTGTTATTATGCAACAAAATCTCAAGAGATCTCGCCCTGTCTTAATTGGGCGATGCAACGCAACAAGACTATAAGACTATTATAGGACACTAAAGGTCATAGGGGAGTAGTGCAACTACATTATTAATGTATCTCATTTCTCTTGTCGCATTTCTTTATCAAACAGCTAGAAGATTGCCGAAAGCCATTATAGTGACTGTATAATATTTGATAATTTTGCATCGAGCTGAGACCCGTCGCGTCCCGCCCACGTAAAACAATAAATTTCCTACAACTAGAAACAGAATGAAATCTCAACCGGACCTAGTTCGCAACGAACTATTAAAGAATAAAGGAGATGTCTTATTTTGGGCGGGGCTTTTATACATTCCAGTTTAAAAAGAGAAAAATATACAGATTCACAGAAAAATATTTAAAAAAAATTATATGAGCTGAACTGGAAACACGCTTATATGCTGAAAAGCAAAAAATAAAGTAACTCAGTCTGAGTAGTGCCAGGGAGTAGTATCCAGATCATATTTAGCTTTAAGGTACTATCACAATTAAATAAACATACATAGTTTCATGTCCGGATGTCAACCGTTGAAGAATTCCTTAGTCTGGAGCCAATTACAAGTTTAGTAGACATCACGCAAAATTTCAATTTCTTAGGACCGGGAAGTAGATAGTTCTAATTCAGCTTGCAAGATTTGACCCAAACAAATCAACTAACAATGCAAGTTAAAAAAAAACTTTTTCATATCATTTATTCTACAAGGACATTTTACTAGGTAAATATACGTGGCGTGGGTATGGATTCTGATACGCACTCAATAATACGCTTGTTAAGTTAAAACTCGCGATGGCTATTTGAGATTTGCGCCTGAGTATTCTTCTTTTAATATTAATTATATCAATAGAAGAAGTTGATATTATGCAACATAATTTGCCAAATACTCACACAGTTTGTCATGCCTCATTGGAAGCTAAGCGGAACTTAACTTTTAATTTTAACTGATAAACATCACTTTGCCGCATACAATTAAAACTAATTACAATTCATTTTGTAAATATCCTGTTTTCTTACTCGTTCCCGCAAATAAAATAATTGGTGTTACAAACTTCCTTAACGAACTCAATCCCCGAAATAAACCATTTACACACAATTGTGTACTAACACAGGGCATAGCTGGATCGATTTAGATTTGATTACACGAGCCCTGCCTTGAACAGACCACCGATGTTCAATTCAGTGGGTCGTCAGTACGGCGAGTTAATTTACGACTTACAGACCTGGCATAGTAATGAGGCAGAGACAGAAAGGCGACGAGACCAATCTAATCAACGCTTCGCAATTCTACACCAATTGTTCCGAGCCGAACATTCTACATATTTATAGCATGTTACAGCGCTGTATATTACCAAACTAACAATAACGACTGGAACATCACATCCCGGAATTCATAATGCGTACGACCCGCACGGACCTCCGGAAGAACAATAAATACAAAAACGTACGCAACGATCACCGAATCGAAAATTCTAGTCGACTAAACAAACCGAAAATCATTTTCAATCAGCGATTCTCGCCGCGTCTAATGGAACGATCGTATAATCCCCAAGGGCGACGGACAATAGACAGGAGAGTTGATTTGCATAGTCGAGTGCCTACACCAAGTACGCACATTCGGTACATTTGCATGCCCAAAACGGGATGGGTCGCCGCCGGACCCGAGGACGAATCCAAGACACGGCGCCACACTGATGTAATCGAATGCTCAATACTCTGACCAATAACAATAAAAATTCAAATTTCGGTCCTTCAAATTGTTGCCATGGCATGAATTTAGGTGTGGCAGCTCCTAAATATGGTAACGATAGTAACTACATTGTAAGAGCCTCTGTCAATTATAAAGCCACGTGTTGCGGTTGACTAAGTCTGCGACCACCAAATGGGTGGCCTATTTAGCCACAAAAAAAAACTATAGTGAGAATAGAATCATCTGTTTAGTAATGTCATACTGAAAACAAATCCGTCCCTCCCCTCATATGTGAATTCGAGGTTGGTGTCGAAATAAAAACAATGTACTTACTTCCAGCCTGTAGAGTATCTCGAAAAGAGCCATATTTCGTTGCTGTGCGGTCGAAAACAATGGCACCGTTTGCGCGCTCGCTGACAGTTACACGGTCTCTGCAAAGAAAACGGAATGAAATTTTTAAAATGCGCTTGTTGCACACAACTGCGTGGGTATGGATATAAATTGTTTTTAATAGAATTTTAAATCAGAAATCCCAATAACAATACGCAGGAGTTAAAATGCAAATTATTTTCATTTCCTTTTATCCCCTTCTCTCTTGAGAGAGGCGAGCTGAGTAGGTTTTTGAAGTCAGTTCTCTCGAAGCGTGGAAATTACGAGTAAAATCGGCAGATGTGGGCGAACATCCACAATGGACAATCGGAAGGAGACGTAATGCAAAGCCAACGAGCTGAAATCAGATATTCCTTCAATGCTGTCTTCTCGACTTCTAGATTTTATAAAAGGTTGAATTTTACCCGTATATTTTAATGCAATATTGCATAATGAAATTCACTTTGTGAAGCCCAAGGCACATAAAGAACATAAAGGTTACAACAGCGTTATATAACTTGCAGGTTGTGATGTTGATGATGTTAAACTAAAGGAGCACTAATGCATCTTCGGCAGCTCGTAATAAAGTGGATCCATTTATTTACATAGCAGACATTTGCTGATGTATTTCATTTACGCAATCAAAACTTTTTAGGCTTCGTCATCCAAATGTATGAACGGTATTAAAACTTAAGTAAGCTTCACCAGAAAATTGAGAAGGGTCATAGGCCGACATTTAGGGTTGGAAAATCTGATAATATTCCCTTTTTACAATACGACTAGTATCAAAGTTCATATACCTACAAACAAGTGCGTTTACATTAAGAATGATTCTCAATTCTGTTTTTAATTTGCTTAGTTGGTATATAAATAATATATAAAAATTTAATTCAGTTTCGATAAGCCAAAAGGAGTACAGCACAAAGACATTAAAAACTTAAAAACACAAATTCGGTCAAGCCAAACCAACTTTAGGTAACGTTATTTCGGTCTTACCCCGGTAGTTTCTTGCTGCTTCTTTTGCCGGCCCTCTCACACTAGGCTTTGTTGAAGCGTAGTTTGCATGACTTTTAAAAAGTGTTTGTAAACCAAACCAATTTTGAATAAAAATATTTGAATTTTGAAATTTTAAATTTATTGCTATAGACATAATACTTTTCGGAGTTTAAACTGGTTCTATGTCAATAACTTATTGAGACTAGGGTCTCTTGGTGATAGGGAACAAAAATCACAAATTCAATTCAAGACCCATAATATCAATCAAGTGAAAGTATAGAAACCATCTACGTTACGATGATTAAATTCAAGAGTATTAATAATCTAGGTCAGGATACTGATATTAAATTGGTATCTTGAAAGGCGCGTCTTATATTGGCATCGGAAAACGTAATACCCTTCATGGGAGGTGAAGTGAGTATGACGTGTGTCCCTTCCGCCAACTCCGCCTCGCTTCTAGAATTTCAAACTCACACTCGCTCACTGGATTATTAATATAGTTTAAGTTCACAACGAGACCCAGATACCACAAGTTCGATATGAACATAATTTCGTATGTAACTTTCCAAGACTGTTCCTATTCGCAGTTCGAAAAGTTCATTTGTAGAATGCTCCAGGTCAATATTAGACAGCTAATAATATAACATATAACCAACTCGTAATTTTATCATAGCAAAATCTTTAGATTTTTAACATATTATATATGTATAAGGGTTCTTGTTACATGAATACGAGTATTTTACTCCGATAATTCAGTCCAGTAATGATCATGGCCAAATTGCGGTGGCATGAACTTGCTTGACAGAATGACAGGTGATATTTGACACTAACATGAACTCTCATTCAATTTGACGTCTACGATAGAAGTTTATTTCAGTCCTTTAATTTAAGATCCTATATTTTGTTTTATTTTTCACATATCACCGGTTCGATTCCCAGCTCAAGGAGGTAATTTTTCAAAAAATTTTAACAAGTAAACTTATTTTTGAAAATAAAGGAATGTTTCCTTTCAGTGAAATTTCCCATCATCAATATTCAGGGTTCTCCGACTACCGTCTTTCATTTTCAGCATGTATATGTAGTTATAGGTAGCCCATCTTTTGGCAGCTATGGTCTTAAGGAAAAAAATATTAAAATATCCTCCACTTCAATACTTAAATATTAACCATTTTTAAGATCTCAACGACAAAAATATCTATTAAACATTACAAATTAAAAAAAATCACCCGCTATCAAAAAATGTATCACGATATTGTACCCAATACCTTTAATTACTTTCAAAAATATACTTTAGAACAACTATGAACAAATATATAGTTAGTAGCTACTAGCTAGGTATTTTAAGATGGCATACTTTGTAATATTAGAAAAAAATTGATGTAAACATTTTTATTTATTTATTAGCACAGTGAAAAACCAATTACACTAATAATACAAATAGATTACTTATTAATTTAAAAATAAATCATTTCTGTTCAACAATTAAACAGAAACAAAAAAAACAATGATAATAAAAATAAAATAAACAATAATATTTAAAAAAATCATTTTAAAAAACATATAGCATTATTGCACAAACCTCAGTGGTTTTTATAATGCTATTCTATTCTATGATTGTATGTAACTTTGTTAAATGATAAATAAATAAAAAAATATATGAGTACCTTTTTGAAATCTTTATGATGAGCTCTTTAATTTGATATTACATTATTCGATTATTTTTTTATTTTTTAATATAATACTTCAAACAATGGCATCTCACAGCCACCCTATTTTTTTCCTTTCCCTTGGATACTTGCACACTTGGGTTATCAAAACGAATCTAACGATATCTTAGTTATATATAAAACCGTTCAGCGGTTTAGAAGATATGAGATAAATAATATTACATGCATATGAAGCAGAAGGGGTATGCTATGGTGTTGATTATGAAATGGTGGAATCGTTGGCAAGCTATTTCAAGTAAAAAAAATATATTCCTTTAACTTTGCACCATGATATATTTCCATTTCTCCTAACGTTCACATCAATATTCCAAAGTACTTCAACACTACGTGATCAATAACAATCTGTTCTACATTCTTGACAATTCCTCCCTCCCTCCCAAGGTCCCTGGACTGAAGATTCATGGCCTCGCCGACACATACATACATAATATATACATACAAACATACATACATACAAGATACGTGCGAAAAACTTAATCCTTCCTGGCAGTCGGGTAAAAATCTATCTATGATACCTCATCAAGGCACAAGTTTTGAAACACAAAATTAATGAAAAATTCATTCCCCTTAAAGCTGAATAAATACGCGCCATTTCGCCTTTAGAAACTGAATAGTCAATTGACTTTGGCTTTTTGACGCGGGAGTTTAAAGCTAGAACATAAATGAACGATGAACGTCAGAGGTTGACCGCAGTGGCTTTCACAAGGCAGCTTGAGAACATTTCTAAAGCACTAATGCTTTCTTTCAACTAATGTAGCTGTTTCTACTGAGTGAAATTCAATAAGCGTCCTCATTCTGCCAGTTTTATAGTATAGTTCAAAATAAATTGCAAAGAAGTAAGACATGACCTTTAACTAGGCGACTTTTGTCGAGCCTAATTTCTATGTGATCGAATTACGCAACTTCGGATGCGTGCGATAATTGGATGGGTGACTGGAAATGGCAAAATTGTTGACGTTTTCCGAGAGTCGGAGGGCATTCGGGAGGGGTTTCGATTGTTATCGTTCGATATCCATAAACTATGGACACCTGATGGTAAACAGACACCAGACAAAACACCACCGATACTTTGATAGCCCAGAGAGAAGATAGAAAGAAAATTTTTCGTGCGGCATTCGCAATATGAAATTATAACTTGTGTGTGCCCATGCTAAACATAAGAAGCTTGTGTGTGAGCATTTATAATTATTGCTGAAATTTTGAAAAGTCCCAAACAAAAACAAAATTGTAAACTGTTTGTAACGTCTACGCGTAAACAACTAAGCGTTAAGCTTAATGAAACGGTAAATTAAGTTATGTAGAAAGTTGCACGAGTATTTGGATCAAGATACGTGAAACGCCTTATTGGAAATGATATTAGGGTAAATTACTCAAATATTTTTAGAAAACTACATACATTTAAACGGAAGCCTACACACATTTTGCTACATATATGTAAGTATTAATTTTGTTACCATGTGTAGACCTACCTTATAATTTTTTTTTATCATATTTTAATATTTGTTCATAACAACATAATATTTACACTATATAAAATAAAAATAAATACTTAAAAGTAAAAGTAAAATTAATAAAATTATAAAATTTCATTCATATAATTTCATGTAAAAAAGGTCATATAAGAATGTAATTTTTTTTAACACATTAGCATTCCCTGTGACGTGGGTACCATAGCCAAACCACAGACACACAAACACATCTAGACCGAGAACAAATTCAAACTCATCTTTCAAATTTCCGACTCAATGGGAATCGAACCTAGGACCTTAGGCGTAGCGATCCCGCATGGTAAACATTGTGGTCGTCCCGTAATAATGTACTGGTAATTTAAATATATTGATGAATTTCTATTATATTATTATATGTACTATTACTTCTTCTGTGATATAACTCATAGGTATTTTGTAATGAAAATTATATTTAAAATTTATGTTCTCGTTCATAGAACGTGTAACATTTGAACTTAACTAATATACTAGTCCATTGTAACGTATAAAAACAAGGCAGTTGAGTAAAGAATAAATTTACATGGTATGTATGTATTTACATAATGCGGAATTAAAATCGAGTCCAAACCGGAATACATTTATCCTTCGTCAAGAGGGAAGACGAAACTAAGAAAAATTGCAAGCAGCCGGGTTCTTACAATATTATGTAACCCTTATAAAATATGTATGTGTTATGTAATATAGCCTTATATGGTGGGAGGATTTATTGTATTTACTAAAGGTTGGAGTTCTGTGATATAGTAGAAGTAATGGAAACTTTGTTAAATTACGCGTGTCTCTCTGTTTGTCTCACTGTCTTAAGATAAAGATGGAAAAGAATAGAACCAGAAGTTCAGACAATATCATAATAAGTTCATAGATTCATACATACATACCGTAATTATTACAAATATAATTTTGTATTTAAATTGGAAAGTAAGGTAATGTATGTAGATAGATTTACACATAGTTTATGTTCACACACTAATATCTACAGGTATGAACCCCGACCGTCTGTGACTGATTTACGGAGCTATTGTCAAATACACATAGTATAATAAGTATGCAAATACATAGTTTGTCAATAAAATATTTCTGATAGTATACATAACCGAAGAAATCTTATAGAGAATTTATGAGCACCTCCAAAATCTATGACTATGTAGTGAAAGACAATAGAGGTTTCGTTAAACAAAACATTATAGCGGACGGAGGGTATTTCGAAAACAATAGACTGTAGCCCGCTGAAGCGAATCGTTAAATTATGTCCGATACAAAACCCCGAACACATTTTAGCTATCCTATTTGTGGGCTTGAACTAATAATACCATTCAGTATAATATCAATTGGTTCGTTACCGCAAAGCAAATTATGTTTCGCTCAGGTATTCACGGTGGTTCCACCGTGGTGTTAAATCCGACATTCGTTAATCGCAAAATCGTTTAATAGATACAAAGCAAAAAAAAAATAACGAAATATTTTTTTTTACTGTAACACTAAACGGGTTTATCTGTCTGCCGAGCTTAGGCAGCTTAGCTGCCACCTTCTAAAATCTACTGTGAAATGTAATGTAATAAATTAATACCCCCACGTGTTTTAATCGTAATGTCTGCAAAATATTCCCAGTCACCTGCATCTTCTTAGCTGACAACGCATCAGTGATATTACTGATGTGCATAGAGTCTATGCCATAGACCATAGGTGACGGCGACCACTTACCATCAGATGATATTTACATAAAAAGGAAAAATTAAAGGACAACATAATATAATTCATACATAAACATAACAATTTTTACTATACTCTCAGCTAAATATTTAGCTGAGTTTTATTGCATAGATTGACTCACTCAACGAAAGCTATAAAATACTCATAAATATGTCATAAAATCCGAAAGCTAAGTAATTTGGCCTTATTGAAACTACTCACAGTTGATATCAAAGTTTTGGATAGCGGGACAAATTTCCTAATATACCGAGTAATAACCTTAGATTGTATGACGTTGTTTTAAATAAACATCGCACTAAACGTATTAATTATAATATTATCAAACAAATAATTAGTAATTTATATATTGTACAATATGCTACAAGTCTTTAAACTTAGACATACCCATATGCATAAAAATATAATTGCAATACAGTATAACAACATAACAACCTTAAAAGCTTTTGTAGGCTCAAACATTAAAATTTAATCAAGTATCTAAGTAGGTAATTATTTTATTATATGAAATGTACAGTTGACAATATGTTGCGACCAACTGTAATTATTCAAAAGTATTTTAAGGACTAAAAGAAAAACAATTTCCACGGCTCCAGAATATCGTAAATCGCAACGTTCAGCGTTTAGCTGTGGGGTTCGTTGATAATGATTGCAAAACCAATTGGAACCTTAATGAGCAGTTCAGGGTTAAATGGTACGATCCCGTTCATTAGTATTTTAGGAATCAAATACACGCGGCTCCCATACAGCCGAGAGAGTACGTGCACTAAGGGTTACTAATAAAACTAGTACAAATTTTTAAAAAACCCGCCCGCTATCAAAAAAAGTTATCATGATATACCTTTTTGACATCCCTTTGATGAGCTTTTTAATTTGATACCCATATTGCATTATTCGATTTATTTTTATTTTTTGATACTTCAAACAATGGCATCTCACAGCCATCATAATTGTTTTTTTTTTCATTTCACTTACGTATCTAAGAGCACTTGAGTTATCAAGACGAGTCTAACGATATTTTACCGATACCGTTCAGCAATTTGGGAGATACGAGGTAATTAAGAATATTACACGCATACATACATACAAGATACGTGCAAAAACACAACCCTTCCTATCAGTCGGGTAATAAACCGTATCTAATAATAATATCATTGTGCTATATTTCATAGTCTATCTACTACTGTTGGATGAAATGATGCATGAAGTATGAGTAAATGGTTATAATGAATGAATGAGAAAAAAAAATTCTAATAGGAACAGAATAGCAAAAAATAAATAAATAAATATAATTATGAAAACTGTTCATTCAAATAAACAACGATTTCTGTTGTTTTTATTTAAATACTTTTGGAATGTTTTACTTTCATTTATAGCTTGTCATAAACATTCAAAAGTATGTTAGCAACCTTGATTATAGTATAATACTACAAAAAAGTCACAGGAATTAGCACGTTAACACCACTATCCATTAGAGTTACATGTCTGCATGTATAGATATCTTCTCGATGTTCTTCCGCATGCATAGATCTCAATGTATTTGGTGAATACTGAATACACACCATTCCAGTACATATCGGTGCAATTCCTAGTGGCTAATTCGATAATCAATCGAACTTAACTGAACGACTTAAATGTCGGAAACCAGTGCCGCTTGAACGCATCCAAAGTTCCTCCAAAAAGATAGACAAATAAAAGCACGATCGGCTGAAGGTATCATCCTCCAAGATATAGGTAGTTAAACTACAAAATTAAAGAAAGAAAGAAAACGTATTACACGTTAGTTCGCAACAATATTAATTATAATAGTTATTGATTAATTTAACAAATACACATGAAACTAGCTAGGTAACTAATCAAATGACAGGAATTTTCTTGAAAAAAATCAGACATGTTATCTTAACAGACAACATTCCTAACAGATGGTATTCCTACCGGAATACAAGGAAAATTTGAAAGGGTTATAGTTTTTAAAGAAATAGAAAAATACATAAAAACAATAAAATCCCATATTTAGATAGCGTTATTGGGTAGGGTTATTCCCAGAGTACCCCGATCCCCGCTGGAATACCTACCGTGCAAATATGACAAGGACACAAAATGTCAGGTTTATTGCTAAATCAGGGATTTTTCAGAATTCTAATTTCCTTCTTATTCATACTCGGAACTGGTAACCGTATAACAATTCTCTCAACACTTAATAGTCATAGACTTTACTGATTGGTCAAAACAAAAAAGTTTCAACATCATTGTATAATAATACATCACAGTAATACCAACCGACATTATCACAATCTAATTTATCAACACGAAACACTAACTAAATACTTTGAAGTCACTTATCAAGGATCAGAAGCCAACTATGTTACATAATTTAATTTCCACTACACAGCCAATCAGCCACAAATCCCTACTTCAGCCGCAACCCGACGGAGGCGAGCAAGAAGCCATGGAAAGTAATCACGAACAGTATATTAGTACATCTAAGTACTGGAGCTGCAACGCACCTGTTCCGACCGTACAAATGAGGTTTCCTTTGAACAAAGTACAGACCTCAATGGGGAATTATAGAGGTACGTACACTCTATGATCCGTGGAAAGGAAGTAAAGGATACAATCCCGTTGTAATTAGTAGCGCCGAATGCAGATCTGAGTCTGCCTGAAATTATGCACCTGTTTCAAAATACAATATCTGAAATGCGGTCTTTGTGACACAATATTTGTCTATGTATTTATATTTTATGTAAGTCGCAATATTAAGCCAATGTCATGTTTTAGTGTGGCTTGGATTAAAAAACAGAATCATAAAATCACGCACTTGTTCATTCGTATGCCATATTTTCGATTCCAAAATACAAGTTTTTTCTCACCGAAACAACCAAGATGAAAATTAATAAACCTAACAGATTTAAAAGGAAATACAACAAAAAATCCGTCGATGTAGGCCTACTGAGAAATAGCAAAACTACTTATACAGTCAAAATGTGTTATCTGACTATTGTTTTTTAAAACTGTACGAGAGCTACGTGCGCTGCTCTCCAACGAGTCAGAATGCAAATTTGCATTTTTCTACGAATCTAATGCACAAAGTACCGCCGAACGTCGCGGTCGTGTCGGATGCAATGTATTTTGCATTTTGATACCGGAAATTCGAAAAGGACAAAACGGAGGCAACCTCCCGAGCAATGTCATTCCATTTGTTTTTGAATTCCTTCATAATGTTTCATGTTTATTTAGATGGTTTAGTTTTTAAATCTCAGCAGCTCAGCTGGCTAGTAGTGCACGTATCCCGAGTTCGATTTCTGACTGAGGCCTATTTATGAGGACGATAAATAGGCATCGATGTTTTTAGTCGACTTCAAAAAAGGAGGAGGTTTTATGTTCCACCACAGATTGCTTAATAGTTGGTACAGAAGAGTCACTCCGCAAAATAATTTAAATAAATAGTGACTCTTGCTCCGACACAATAAAGTGTAATTCAGGTCGCACAGCGCTAATCGGCAACAGACGCGCGTAGACGCCTAGAACGTTGTCTCTCTTTCTAATCATAACTCTCATCCTTTCTGACAACGTCAGGGTTGTCTTCCTTTTTGTGTTTTGTGTGGTAGCGTACGTAAGTGCGTTTAGAGTACTTTTCTGCACTTCCTGTCCTTATAAACGAACTATACCAAATTTCGCATTCAATTTATTTCTGAATCTCTCAATAACAAACATATTTTAGTTTTGCTTAACAATAAAATCCTTCGCTTTCCCAGTTCAAACGATTTGACCAACGAATACACTAAATATAGCAACGAACGTTTATTTCGGCTGCAATCACTTGCGCGATCGAAACCGTCTCCCAATATTGCTTCCATTGCGCTCTCGAAACTATTGGAATTAAAGGATTATTTTATACTAGATCGAGAGAGGAGACACTAGTGTCATCCGGCTACAATACCTAAACTGAAAGCTTAATGAAAGTTCATACCTACCTTTTAAATGTCATGATATACCTTTATGACACTATGTCAGCATCAAACATTTTCTAGCAGTGAAACACAAAATTAAATACACAGAGTGGACGAGTCCGGAGTTCTAGCCATCTATATGTCCGGGCTTTTGAATTTGTCCGGCTTTTAAAATTTTTTGGAGGACCATCACACTTGAAAGTTTTGAAAAGAGGGTGTGGAAAGTTCATCTGACTCTACGCTGAATCAGGGCCAGGGCCGAAGCTAAAATACAATTATAATATCACACTAATATCCGGACTTTTCAAATTTTGAGTTGGTCATCTTACCTACAGCCTGACAGGAAGACACACAAAGTTCTTGAGGTAGGTAATTGTTTTGGCGTCCATTGCGTATGACTATGATATGTTGATAAAAAGAAAAATTTTTGAAATTGGTTCACAGTTGGCGGAGAAATAGGTGAACGAACATAAAAAAATATACGAACGAACATAAATATAATACATATTATAAAATAGAAACATTCGAGATATTTATTTAATATACGAATACGAGTGGAATAACAAGCCGGGACTTACGTATTATAATATTGTACAGTTTATTTAACAAACTAAACAATGTCGAATGTTCCAGTAATGAAATAACTCGTAAAATTAAACTAGTTAAATTGTTCCGTCGTTTACGACAAGCGCGGCTTTGTCGCATCTTGGTTTTGTTCCTGCAGTAAAATATGGTTTATTATTATTTCAGTGGTGAAGGATTTGACAAACTGTTTTCTTTATCTAGTCATGTATTTTTATACCTACTTGTAGGCTATTTTACATTATCGACATGAGCCCTTGCTTTTTTACACTTTGAAACTTGATGGTCATAAATAGTCATCGTCACTCTTGGACATGGAGAACAAAAGTGGCAAAATAATTTACACATCAATTTAAACTACATCATAATTATACAACGTAGATCGTCAGCTCGTTTGCCGGCTATTTCCATAAAAAAAACATTTCCGGAACATGACGAAATCATGCCAAAACCACCAGGAACGAACCACCAGCTAAGACGACACGGTTGTTCCCAGTGATCAATGATCATGTCTCTAATACGATACAGTCGACCTGTCGAATGAGTCAATAATTCCTTAGTCTATCGGAAACCACATCCTAATTTTCTCTCGTAGTTAACGCTCCTGAAACTAGCAGGCTGTTAAAATATTTATAGTGCGGTTCCAAACGCGAGCGCGCGGCGGTCCAAACGACCGGTCCAATGCCTTAAATAAGCAACCGATAAAGCCGGCGCGGCTTATAAGAAATTTCATTAGTGTAATGTGGCGCAAAACGGTTTGAATTGTTGCTCTACTGATGAATAAATAACTGAACGAAGTTGAATTTTTTTGTAATTGCTCCGAAACGCTCGGAACCACATCTACCGTGCACCTAGGGTAGCAGCCTCTCTTATTAAATCAAAATGAAAATTCGTCAGACTCGTACAGTATCTATTATGTCCGCATATTAATGTGCGTCGTGCATACGTATGGGTACAAGCTGGTATATAGATGCTCGTGAAAATTGTGTATATCCTATTACATGACTAGGTAGGTATTATATCATCATGTGACAAAGAAGTGTTACAAAACAACACATCCTGATCCAATTACGCGAGATGCTCGCCTGTACACGCCACAGCAGGCTAGAGAGCACGCTAGGCCTCCTTGTAATGTGGGTCAGGCAGCAGACGTAAAACAGAAGGTGAATTATTCACAACGAGCAGACCGACTATTTAAAAAACAAACATGTTGGAATTTTATAGTACGCCGGCCCGTTCGTCTGTACAATGCTTTTCAAGCGAGAATAGCAAATTAAATAGCTTTCAGTCTATAGGACCGGGAGTGTAAAATGAAAGAAAGATGGAACGAAAAAAAGAAAAATCATTTTTATAGGGTTATTAACAGTAACAGATTACAGAATCATCCACAACAGAAGCTATTAGATAGATTAGAGACGATTATATATCTATACTACGCGCAAATAAGGTTATAAATTGCGCTAAGAAGATATAATAAGAACATAAAGATAAGTATGCTACCTTCCCAAGAAGAAGCGCTCATCATAGCCCCGCAGCTTGCAGCGATCCTAAGCGATCGACAAAGTTAAACAACAACAAGTAGATGGGTGACCGCTATTGGCAAAAATTTCTTGAGCGCTTCCGTGCTTCGGAGGGCATGTAAAGCCGTTGATGCTGGTTGTTATCGCAAGATAACAGTCGTTAAGCCATGTCGGAGGCTGTCGGGCGGCGCGTGAAAAATTCCGACACTTAGGTTGGCCACTCTAACCCCTCCACCAATCCGCACTGGAGCAGCATGGTAGAGTATGCTCTGGGTCTCCTCAAGAAGAGAGACCCATGCTCAGTAGTGGGCCATTAATAGGTTGAAACCAGCCAGCCATGCTACCTTCCCAGGATAATGTATACCGCGATATAACATTTTCTATTAATATAACTTGTAACTAATAATATTACCAAGTCAGTGTATTTATAAATTGATGAAACGGCAAAGTATTCAACCAAATGGAGAATATTACTCGTTCAATGAGAACGTTAAATGATTGATTTATAAATTAATTCCCAAGCTCCGCTCCGATACTCGAGAGTTCTAGGAATCAAAACCTGCTGACTTCAGATATTTCTCGGGAATTTATTGGCTTTTATTGAAAAGCAACGGGAAGATGCTGTGCAATTTTGTGCAATTGCCCATTCAAACTTTATAGGGCTGCTTGGGAAAAAACAAGATTCTATTAGTTGAAGAATGGGTCCCAACTGTTAATCCTTCTATGGTTTAGTTGTTTACTATTACTTTTAACAACATTCTAAACTACTGGGCTTGTTTTTATTTTTTTATTTTATTTTTTGTGCAGTCGGGTTTTTTGTTTTTTTTCGGATCGTAATTTAAAACCAATCGGTTTAAACTGATTTCTTCCGTAGCACATAAATTCTTATGTCAGATTTAAACACAAACACAGGCTATAGGGTAATGAGTAATGTAATGAAGTGAAGTGAAAGTAAAGAGCGAGACCTGACGAGTAAGTAGTTTGTGGGTTATCCCTAATTTTGAAGTCAGTTATTGTTTGTCAAGAATTATTCTGATTTGAAGCTTTAATATCAGTTTAACCTGTCCCGGTGACGGTGTTATCCTAAAACCTTGCAAATTAGACTTATTTCCCATGTTTAACTGAGCTGAAATTTTGCGAATATACATAAATCGAATAGCAATACAATATAATATTCCAAAGAGCCGCCAGGCCTATTATGAACTCTTAATTCCAGCCAAGATCCAGTGTAAACGTCAAATTCATGTTACGAAATCATACGTCGTTTAAAGCCCGAGAAATGAATTGCCTGGAACTTGAATGGTTTTATAAAAGTTCATAATAGGCCCGCTGGTCTGAATATTGAGACGGATGGTGACTTGGACAATAGCATGTTTTTAGTTCTTGAACTACAATTATCTTGTTGTTATCAATAGAAAAGTAAGCCAAAAGGAAACGACGCGGGTGGCGGGGTCATAAATTTTATTCTTATTTAATGTCTTACAAGCAATTCTTGTGTACACGTGAAATCTTTCATTGATAAGTGTACGATAACGGTGGCAAAGAATAAAAGTCATTATTAAAGATAATGTGTATCATTAACCCTTGAACCGCACGGCTAACACTTATATATTATTCAATTATGTACAAAAATAATTCATCTTCGGTGGTCCTTCGTGAATAAAGTACCTAGGTATTTCGTAATACTCGTCGATTTGTATTTTTAAATAAATAGCTAAGCGATCATAAGAGTACCAATCACCTTATGGTGTAAGGTGCATCCCGAAGGCGTCAGTGACATTCAAAGCAACACATAAGCGTCGATGAACAAAAAGAAAGCAAAAAATCCCCTGCTTAAATATTTTACATGACTTTTGTATTTCTCACATTTTACTTACATAGAATAAAATTTACTAGGGCCTGCAAAATATTCCAATAAATAATATTCCAATTATAAGGCCTGAATAAATTCCAAACCAAATAATAGCACTTTACGGACTGAACTCTCAAAATTTTAAAATCGCAAAAAATTATTGCGCGAAGTTATTCATTGGATACCTAACGATATTTCGAAATCAATTAAAACAAAATGTTGATGAAAATTCGAAATTGGAATACCTACCTATTTCTATAACAGTATTGTTAAAATTTTCATATCAAATTATGACCAAACGTCGTAAACATAAAAATTGCATGGCATATAAAACCTGCAAAAATATTTTTATTGTCAGCAACCAAAAAACCATGGCGCAAAAATTTTCTCGATACAAATCTGTTTTCAATGACACAATATTACAATAGCTCGTTAAAAATTGTGGAGAGAAATTTGAAATTGTAACATTCGTATTTTTTTGTAGTACGTAAATAATCGTATTTTCAAAATATAACATAATGACCGGTTTCCTCACAATAATATCCATTACAGAAACAATTAATTAATTTCTAATGCGCACTTAATTTGAAAAATGAGATGAATCAGAATTCGAAATCAAATCACCCATGCTGAATATCAAAAGTAAAAAAGCAATAGGTGAAAAAAAAATAAGATAGGCTAGTATTTACCTGCTTCTACTATAAATAAATAAAGGGCTCGCCTGCATATAGCATGGTCGCGTGGTCAACAATGGTAAATAAAAGACGTTACCCAAGCCCCGATTACAAATATTTACATACCTGTCACATAAATGTCTTTCTTCCTCGACCGGGAATCGCACTCGGGACGCCTCGTTACGCAGGCACGGTAACTGCCAACTAGGCTACAGAATTTTCGTCATCTTATAAAAATTTTAATTGAAAAACGAATCCCAAAGATTCAACGTACAATAACGAACATTACATGCTTTCAGTAGTTCCACTGAAATTTCTCTCCGTAATAACGGCCGCTTGAAGTTAAAGTAATTAAAAATGGCAACCGTTTAGCCTTATTAAAGTGGCTGAGGAGAGGAAATGAAAAAAACTCTCTGTAATTAAAAGTGGTTACTTTGTGGAAGAGCAGAAACAACACACCGATTTCAAGCTCGAACATCTTTTTTAATTGTTAAACGCTTTTACTGCTAGTTGCATTTCTAACTTTTAGCTTTCAACTGGGTCATAGAGCACAGAACTAGTTTTCAAACTAGTTCATATACTTCGCCACTCAGCAGAATAGATGTAATAATACTCTATGCGAGGAGCTTTCTAGCCCCACGTTTACTGGTCCTTCGTATTAAATATGTGGCCAGTTCATTGCCACTTCAGCCGGCTAATTCTCTGAGGTATATTATATTTTACCCAATCCACCCTTAATGCTAGTATCTAATGTCATTAATCTCAAACAGCTGTATACTAACTAATATACAAATCGTATAAACTCGAAGCAACAGCAAAGTCAAAACTTTCTACTGAAACCCATCAAGCGACTGCAAAATGACTTATTTTTCCGCATCCACAAAAGGGTTGGCTTTAACTTTCCATTTTGAAAAGTTCATTCAAAGGAGTCGATTAGCGAGGTCACGGGAAAGGCGTGACTGTACATTTTCTTTTAAAGAATCCGACATTTTCACCGATTCCGCGGCGTCATCGCACGCACGCGCGCAGCCGAGCGGTAAGGGTAGCACCACAAAACCGACATGTATACAAACAAATACTTTTATGCTAGTTTCCGTCCGCGGTTTCGGACGCGAAAGCATGGTTTCATGAAATGTATCCAGAATCATATCTACCAAATCAGCCCAGGGGAACATACAACCGGAATATAAACTGTCGTATGTTTTTAATCTATTATGTAGGATGGGATTGTTATGTACTAGAGACCGACTTTAACTTACTTTTTTAATTGAAATTCGTAAAATTCGTAAAATCAAAATCACAAGAGTCCTCAACGCGGTACTGAACACGCAAAACTCAAATATAACTTTTAACACACAGATGGCCAGCAAATAAAAATAAAACAATGGTTAAACAGCCATAAATACACACGTAATTTCAAACACGCATAGCTTCAAACACGCATAACGTCAAACACGTGGAACGTCAAACACGCACTAGCTAAATACATAGCTACTTAAGGTCAAGTGCAAGTCAAAATCTTGACTGACGGTACTGCAAATAACGAATCGTAAATTATTGACTAGCAAGAGAATTAATATTAGCTTTAGCACTCCTTTTTCATGTTAACTTTCCCTAGTTTAAACTTCATACTCCTCTATCCCCGTAATTGTCGTAAAAAGGGGTACAAGGTTTTTGATTCACGTATTGATACCTAATAATAATACTGTATAATCAAAGAATTCGTTAGCAATACGACCTTACTCTAGAATATCATTAAAGTTACAAAGCATTGTTAAAAAAAACAATAATTATGACTATCAGACCCATTAACAATTACAGAGATTAACTTTATAATATCGTCGTATACACCATCATGTTAATAATGAGTCGAAAACTGCTTTTTAATCTGAGTGAGCTAAATAGACGAGTGCCTAAAACAGATGGCCAACATCTGCTTTAAGCTCCTTTAATCCGCACTTAAATATATTGAAGCTGCGGATATAACGCTAATACAGATAAGATTATGCAGTATATAGCCTCACAATTGCCATGATTAAGCATTAAATATAGCCAAATACACTAACTGATATTTTGAGTGTTACGTTAAGATGTAATTTGCATATTATGGCGTAGTAAGGTTTCTATGCCCCACGGGTTGTGCGGATGTCAAGTCAGGAGATGCCTCCAAATATAGGGGGATACAAATTGATGGGACATCGGTGAAAGCGATTAGAAACAACTATGTACTGTAAAACTAATAATGTCTATGGCATTAAGATCGTGAAAGACATTGTCTCGCTTCGATAAGTTATCATCCATACGTCTCCGATGCCAGTTATTAAATATGACAATATTTAAACCTTGTTGGATGCCCTTGGAGAAAATAAAAATTCTCGATTCAAATTAGCGACAGTCCACACAAAGTTGCACTGACTCAACATGATTGTGATATGACCCCAACTAAAGGTTTAAATCATTGCAGACTGCACCTTTCCAATGCGCAATAGATGTCTAAAGGAAGATAATGTAGTCAGCTTTAATGCGCTGTGCGCATATCCTAACCACTACTTGTCACATTCGCCACGTCTCCTTCAGATTTTTCATGAGGATTTTCCACGTTTAAAATTGATTGAGGAGGATTCGTCGTCTGACTGCTCTGATCCCTCTTGATGGGATTTGCGCAAAAAAGGTGATGCATCGCCGTCGCGTGCTACGTCTGAGCAAGGCAATCTCTTTGCAAAAACGTGTGAAAGAAGTCCAATCCAACAGCTTCGTTACGAGAGACACTAAACAATGCTTATCAACGTAATAATATCAGCATTATTCCTTTAATCATCGTCACTACTCATAATTTAATGTTTGGCACTTGTTTCCTATCGCAATAAGTGGAGATAAGGTCTTCCAAGATCAAATGCAGATAGATATACCTACGTCCTAACTTATCATCATAATCAATTCTTCGTGTATGCCGTTTTTGTAACGACATTAGCATTGTCCGACTTTTGTTCCGTTACTTAAGTAAGGTTTAGGTTTCATACAAGTAACGATTAATACGTTTACAATTTCACTTTGCAAAACAAGTAGTTCAAATAGGATTCAAACCCAGCTCGATGACAGACCAAAGATAACACTACTAGGCTATCATAACCAAGGCACTAAACAGCAAAGATGGTTAACAGCAGCCAATAATACCAAGGTCGGTGCAAATTTATGAGCGGCTAATGAATAAGTGCGTGGTAGGCGCCCACTAGCCGTCATTCAATCGAAGAAATGAAGGCGATTATTAAATACGATTCATGCTTCAATTGTTTGTATCGAACACGCAGACCCAAATAACGTAGGCCGGTATGCTCATTGGTTATATTACAAAATGTTTGCACGTAGTTTATCTAGTTTTCATTCACAGATCATTATACATAAAACAATTTTGCCCACATCTGTTTGCATGCGCTACTTTCAAAAATTACTACAAGAATTTTCATGCGGTTTTTACTACAATGGTTCACGAAATAACGAGTAAGGTATATTAGGTTAACATGAAACTAATGAGTAATAAGACGTCTAGTGTAGTAAAGAGACAGACACAAATATAATGCCAAATGTGTTTCATATGGACATATAAAAACAAGTAATGAATCTTACGTCACCCTAATTTGCTGTCATGGAATTAGTGTCAGTATTTATAAGCTGCTCCATTACGGCAACAATTCAAAAGAATATTAATAATTATCCTAAAATCTATACAACGGCCATCGTTGACACAATAACTATAATAGTTTCAGTTGTCACAAATTAGACCGGACAAACAAATCTTTACAGTGAACTTTTATTATATTTGTATACCTTCGAACCCCTAATTTAGTTTTGCATAATCTACTTAAACAGCGCCAGAAATGGGAAGCTTTCAAGGTCCTATTTAAAAGGCAATTTCCAAGGCTCAACCTCATGCACTTTTCGCTGTGTTTAAATTGCTTTTCACCGTTCGGATGTTAGGGAAATCATGTTCTTTGGCGACAGTATTATTTGTTATGCAAAAAGTATTTTATATACCCATTGTCTACAATTTAACGCCTTCTCTACCAATCAACTATTGGTATTATTGTTATAATAGATCATCATCATCATCAACATCTCAAATCTGGCTCACAGATTGGCTCGGAATTCTCGAATCTAAGGGCTTAGGAATTAATAAACTGATCGATATTACTATCAACCTAAACTTCGTTCTAAAATACTAAACAGAGTTCTGTAAGTGTAAATAAATTCATGTTATTGTTGAGAAATGAACGAAAGAATCATTCTATAACTATTAGCCGTAAATAACCCAGAACACAAACAGACAACGAACATAATCTTGTGTGAAATACTAAATGTAATAATGTTAATAACAAACCTTCAAATCCAAATCCATAACCAGATGCTTTCCAAAGGACGTGCCACCGGTCTTCTGAATGTGCAGAAACACCATGACGTCATGAGCATCGAGATCAAAACGGAAGTCATCGTGGAGGACTTCGTCGTACGAGAGGCCAGGCTGAGCCATGGCGTCTGGGAGTGGTCGTCCCAGAGCCTCCGCGTAACTCAGAGCCAGAGATTCCGCCACCCTCACCGGAGGAGTCACGGTGCACATCTGTAACAAACACACACACATTACTCGTCGTTGTAGAAGCTATTGATTTACTGTTATACGACACACACACATGCGTCGTTTTAGAGGCTGCTGATTTAATGATATACGACAAAGAGGCAGACACAATCGATATCTGAGAGTAAGTGGTCACCGTCACCGATGGATATCAGTAACATCAATGCTCTGTCGGTCAAGAAATAAGCGTAAATAAAGAATGATGGAAAAAAGGCATTTTTTACTTCTTATAAGTTAGTGCTTGATTACAGATCAACATTTTAATTTATTATTTTCATCATACATTTGGCATAAATAAAATAAAGCATCACTACTTGCTTGTACACCTTCACAGGCCCTTTAGGTCTCTGCAAATAAGAATTAAATCGATGTATTCTCATGTGGTGAATTATAAAATAAACGTACACCAACGCTTTTAACTTTTCAGAAAGTCATGTTCTTAGTTTATTTTAATAGGTGCTCCCTTTCTACGCTTCAAAGCAGTGCCCAGTTTCAAAGAAAAGTGAGAAATAGTGTCAGCGTGACAGTTATCTTGGAAGACTTAGGTCTTAAAGGTTGTATTAAAGACGTGTCACCGGGTCACGTGACCTACTTCAGCGATCCACGTAGTTTTGAGAAAGACGTGTGAGACTTAGAAGATTTTGTTTGGAAATAGAAAAAAAGTAACGTAGCGAATGACTTCTCAAAGAACTGCTAACCACACATAGGTACGTGGTTCCTTTTTAGGGTTCTAAAGTAAAATCGGAACCCTTATAGTTTCGTCTGTCCGTCTGTCTGTCCGTTTGCGAAATATCCCCCCCTGCTGGTTAAACGGTTGAAGTTGGACAAGTGAAAAATTCTCTAAAACAGGTTATAATATGATGATTTTACAGGAAAAACTATCACGGCTATGTTAGCATAAGTAGTTAATAGGTAATAATCGATAAACTTACTAACCCTAAACCTTACATTGCGCATGGCCGGACAAACACTTGTCCAGTTTTTTTTTTACATAGAAATTCATCCAGTTACAATCTCCTTTTGAAAACTGATTAGATTTTATTACTCCCTATGCTTTAAGATACTGCAGACGCAATTGATCTTTAGAAATTTAAAGATTTTCTTAGAACTTATAACATTTTGAGATGAGTTAGTATTCATGAGATAAATAAATTGTACCTATGTCTGATAAGAAACAATGAAATGAAATTATTGAGATAATTACAATAAATTTTTAGATAGGTATTTAAATACTACGCCTTTAACAAAACAACAATTAAAATGTCACATAACCGCATCATGAACACAAATAACTTGTAACATCAAAATATAAAGCTAATGGGTTGGATCTAGCGGGGAAATGAAAAGGAAATGAAAAGCGAAAAGCAGTAATAGGAAGCAAAGTTATCACCCGGAAACCGTCACAAAGCCGCAAACAACGGTAAATTTAATTGAGTTTAGAAAAAGGGATTCCAAAGCATTACTTAAAACGAACATCGCTGTACAAACGACCATTCCACCTCCACCTATTCCTTCCGTGCGAATACCTTTTGGCTTTTATCTAAATTAAAACGACGTGAAGGAGATTTGAAGGAGATTTTCGCAGAACTGCAAAATTACTTTAGATTGATTAATTTTTCCAATATAGCTGAACGGAAAGTTGAAGATTTCGTTATCGGGACCTCGCTCAACAATCTTAGAGATAAGGTTGTAACTTAATAAAACTATTTTTCAAATCTTCAATCTATCTCTCCATTGTACAAAGTAGTAAAAATCGAAGTGCTTCTTTTTATAGAAAAGCTTGAGTTTCTCTGAAAATCTTATAAAATGAACAGTACTTTTCTGAGTTTTTGTCATAGGTTTATAATTTTTAAAAAGGTTAATTCAAAATAACTATAAATCCATTTTCAATACACATAAAAATAGTTCGTACGTCACAGTCAGATTAACATCCGTTCAAAATAGCCAATGCTGGATAAATCATCACGTAATCTCTCTCATGCAAATGCACTCGCTCAATAAATCATAAGATCATCTAGCAGCTTTTACCGTTTAAATTTTTTGCAAAACGTTGCATTTAGTATGTTTATTTTATTTAAAATCCTTGCTCTTTAAAAAAATTGGTAGCGAACATTACTAACAAATTGTAGTAGGATCGAATCTGTTGACAAAGAAAATGGAGCGTTACAGTTTTTTAACAGACTTCAAAAAAGGAGGAGGGATTCAATTCGACTGTACTTTTTTATGTTTACTACCTCAGAACTTTCGACTGGAAGAACCGATTTTGATGATTCTTTTTTTAATCGAAAGCTCGTGCTTATCATGTAGTCCCACTTAAATTTGAGAGATCTGACGAGTAGTTTTTGACTTCAAAATTAGGTTTTGAAGTCGGTTATTCTTTGTCAAGAATTATTTCTCAGCCTATTATATAAAATAATGTAACTTTATTTCAACAAAACGGATTCACAGTTTAGGGTTGGTGATGAAATCCTTAGTCTACGATAAACTAACAGGCACAAACATCGCTTTTACGGATTATGAACAAAAATATTATAAACATTGTGACATAATTCACCAACCGTTGCAAATACCATATTCGAGTGCATTGTCCTTGCATATTTCATACGATATACACATTTCTTTCGCTGTCGCATGCATTTCTGGCTAACCTGCACAGAAATTGCGCGTAGAATGCAAAATGAATTGCTCATGCATAATTTTTTATCTTTTCATTGCACATTTGCTGACTTCGGAATTAATTTCAACTAAATAACAACTTATAATGCAATAATAAGTCGTCGATGTTTTATTACATTTATAAAAGTAACGTTTTAGCTGTCACTATATTTTTTGTGATAAGTTATTCAACTTAGATTTATAAGATCATAAAATACTATGTGTAATAAACGGCATCACTTTGTTTCAAAAGTTCTATAGTATCTGCAATCCCCATACCATTAAAAAAACATTTGTTTATTTAGTTCCTACTTAAGGGTACTACAACGAGTCGTTTGGCAGGAAACTCAAGCAAGAGAGTGATATATGAATGACTCATTTGTAATTTTTTCATCGATTCATTCATGACTTATTTGTATTTTTTTTTTCTCATTCTCGTTAACTTTTTATTTGTTCAGAATGAAAATGATATGTAAATGCATAATTCGCCTGCCGGAGGGATTCAGCTTGGGTATTGTAAGTTTGCATTTAACTCCGGCTTAGCTAAGAGGGTGACGAGATAAGGGCCCATCCACACCCCCGCTTGTTTGCTCGTGTAATGAAGTGGGACGCGCGCCCTACCCTTCGCCCATTAAGTGTTTGGCAGACTAGCTGCTTCGCCTATCGCGATCTAGGGAGGCGCGAGGGACTCTTCAAGTTTTCTAATCAGCATTTGAAATGGAATCGAACCACAGATTACCTAGGATGTATAAATATAATAGTACAATCTAACTTAATATTCTTAAAGACTAAGAAGACGTCTAGACTCTAGATAGATCAATTGTGTGGGTTGAATTGAAAGTGTTTTAACGCATTCCTAGATTTATAATAGCATTTGGAAAGAGCGTTTAGGGGTTTATTTTAATTAATATTAAATTATAATAGCTTGTATTACCCTGTAGAGATCACACAGTGTATTTTCTGCGATATCAAAGGCGAAGGTCAGCATCAAGGTCTCACTGTGATAGCAGTGATTACGTTATCAAGAATACTGCAACAAGTTTTGTACCAATAGATAAGGTAATGAGATATGCACGGACGTATCTCATGTCATGTTGCAATATCAAGCAAATTACTGTAGACAGTACAAGTAACACTACTGCTAAATGTGCGTTAACGTTAGTGTTAAGCCTGTTAACCGTAAAAATTAACGAGTTAAAAGAGTGGCTAAATTAATGGAGTTCTGTAGTTTATGTACAAAAGTTACGTTTACATAGCACGCTGAACTGTAAGTAACTGCTTATTTAGAAGTTACATAGAAGTTCATTCATCCCTTACACTTCGACATAATATCGGAACAAATATTTATGAATTACATGTTTTATAAATAAAAGGTATTGTCATCAAAAATGCTTCTTAGATACTTTGAATTCAAATGGCCTTACTTAAACAAGGACCTAACCTACTTTTTCCTAGTCAACAAACGTCTGATCTGACATTTCAATTCAATTTCAAACCCCTGGGTGGTAATAAAAGCACCAATTTATTTTGAACTCTACCCTCGTTAACACAGCTGCAGTCAGCAGTTGGGGTAACAACCCCAATTTGAAGCCGTGTTTGGTGTCTTAAAGACAATTTGATGAGGTATTCAGTGTAATATAAATTAACTCACGAAATTCACAATTTATGAACCTCATCATTGTTATTATGAATTGTGTTGTCTTCAGTGGTTGTTGTTTAGATAAAGATATTTATTATAGATAATAAACAGTGTCTATTAAACACCCTGAAGAGACCTACTAGCTTTAATTTAATAGTTGGCGTACGCCCCTTTTCTAATTAGTAAATTACAGAAATATTGATAGTCTGACAGATAGTTTGAAGGCCTAAAGCCTAGTTGATAGCGTTGGTAGCCCTGCCTGCGAATCGAGGCCGGGGTCCCGGGTTCGGTTCACAGGTAAAAACCTACTGCGGGGGTATGCGGCGTGTAAGCGTTTATTATTATTATTAGCGTTATTTATTTATTTATTGATAAGTAAATGATAGAATCATTAGGTTACTACTAGTTATTATCGTAATTTACAATTAACCAATTATAATGGTGATGGTGCTGATGATCCATCAAATCCATAACATAGGGTTGTGAGATGTTCTACCTTATAACATATTCCATCCCCATCCCCATTTTTTTAACCTCTGTAGTGTGTGGTTAAGTAACCTTCTATAAGCAACTGTTGTGCAGTCCATGCTCCTAGATCCACCAGTTTAAATTAAATGGGTCAGGTCGGGTCATATATGTTTCTGTAGGATTTTTCTGAGCAGATTGAAGTATAAAACAATCAGAAGTGTGATGTTTTGAATACGTTCAAGGTATTTGAATAGTGGAGGGAAGTTAAAGGGGTCGTTTAAAACCGTTTATGATACAGGAAAATGTGGAGATTTGTTCATATAGTATTATAAGTGATTAGGTATATGCGTATAATGTGTTTTAAGTTTTGCCGTGGCTATGATTATGATTAGGATTATTGATAGTAGGTCAAAATATCAGCATAGAAGAATAAAAACACCCGTTACAATAAGAAAGCTTGTGATACAATTTTAACATCATCTTATGAACTGGGCCGGCATTTTACAAAATCGACCGCCTAGAACATACCTACTTGAAAAGTGCGTGAAATTTCTCAACTTAAACGTTAACTAAACACATTTAATAGGCGACTTAGCGTAATAATCAAATAAATATTAATAATAGCATAGAATAGCTTCCAACCGCTAGCATATCTTCACATCCACTTCATTACGCAGCTGTTGGCCGCGTACGTGGGTCACGATTTCAATTAAAACCGAGTCTTTCTTTACGACTAAAGGTTCCAGGAATGAACAAATGATCAACCAGTTAAGTAACTTATCAGCTATTGTAAGCGTATCATGTTTTTGTGGTCGCGTTCGCGTATTGATGACCACAACGCTTCTATCTTGTTTGAGTAGGTACTTTTATGCATGCAGTTTTAGGAATTTGGAATAATTGAAGGAATCCTTACCTACCCCTATACCGATTCTACCGATATCATTTTATTTAATCCCAAGAAGTAAAATCAATCTTTAAAAAAAGTTAGTTTTTACAACCTTCCAAGCTCTTTAACAAAATAAGTTCACAAGACCAAAGCGACAAAACGCAGAATTGTAATTGCATGTTAACATATCTACAGTGGAACATTCATCACAGCTCACCCAAATAGGGCGGCGTCCAGTTAAGCTAATCTATTACCGGCTGAAATGATGCATGCAACCATGTCCGTTCTACGACAAATACGATCTAAAATAGGACCCTGATGTTTACAGAAGACTGCATCTGAGATGCTTCTGGTGCCGTTTCGATAAAGGACACGTCTATCCAAGTATGGGACAGTAATAGGCTATTATAGTGATAGGACCAAAATAAATGGCATCGGAAATCGTCGTTCACACCGCATGCTCGCTCCAGGCGGAGCGAAATCCGACCTTATAAGGATAATAATAGAACACATTCGCTTTACAATAGCTGTTCGTCGTGGAATGGGTTCAGTTGGACACCGCGACGAGCTTCACGTTTCCTATTGGTTGAATTCGTACAAGTGCCCATTGCAAACCTGTATGTATTCCATCTTTGTAGATGAAAAGAAGTTGCTGAATACGAGAGACGAGCAATTGTATGCTATAATTGAAGAAGTCGCAAAAAGAGTTTGTGGTGAGATCGTTATTCGTGTGTAATTTTAACGAGACTACGCTGTTGACATCATTCCGATTTCGTATAGTAAACCATAAGACATAGACATAGACATAGACATACGTTTATTTCCACGACACACAACACATGAATACAGTTAGCAAAATAAAATAAAATAAATACAAAAGAATCACATACGAAGAGAATTAAAAAAAAAGATAACAATTATTATACTTAGTACCTATACATTGATCTGTGACGCTCGCATGTGTCAAGTGGCCGGGAAAATGGAGCTCACTCAGCACAATGCCGTAGCGTTAGCTACGGCGCTGATTTTCAGTGAGTCCAAAGTGATGTACGGACGTCAGTGCATTTATGAATGGTTTCAAGTATGAAGCATTCTTGAACTTATATATCGCTGACAAGTGAGGAGGAAGGCGTGAGGAAGGGAAGGAAGTGAGGGGCAGTGCGTTGTTGTAGTCCATTTGTAATTGTATAAGTACATAGCCGCTTACAAAACATACTGTGATGAGGACGACTAAGCCAATTGTATTGCTTATAGTCTGCAAATTACGTAATGAGGTAAGTGTTCTTAACTGTTACAAGATCTTATTATATATTATATATATTGATAATTATAATTATAATGTTGTTATGTTTATATATAAATGTAAAGTAAAGTAAATAAATAAATAAATAAATAATATTATTATTGCATATCGTATTAAACGTATATTAAAATTGAATTATTTTGCGAATTTATAGTATAAGTATTAAATATTGTAGATTTTAAAGATTTATTATCGTTTTTTTTTTAGTAGCTGGTTTAGATATTTATTTTAAGTTAGATGGAGTTAATTTGCAGGCTCAGAAGGTGTATTTTTAATTTAGTCTTAAAAGATTTTATAGTTTTCAGACTGACCACCGGCGGCGGCAGGTCGTTCCAGATCTTGGATGCGGCAAATTTAAATGTTCCCTTAAATGCGTGAGTTTTATGACGGGGAATGTACAACGTGCCCCGTTTCCTAGTTTTATCGGACTGGATGTCGCGAGTCCACGTCAGCTTCGCGGCAAGATATGGAGGCATTTGAGTATGTAGAACACCAAACAAAAGAGTAGCCAGATGTAGTTTCCTACGAGATTCCATTTTTAAAATATTTGCTTTATTTAAATAGGGAGTGACATGCGTGCGGGGGGGAATGGAGAAGCAGAATCTTGCGCACGCGTTCTGTACCTTTTGCACAAGCTGGCGACTGCGGGCTAGCAGTCTGGGACCATATACTACATCCATGTAGTTAAATTTGGATAGGATTAGGGAGTCACATAATTTAATGCGAATGTCAGTGCTCAAATATTGTCGAATTTGGTATAACACCTTTAGCCTATAAAAACAATTTCGGCTTATGTTTAATATGTGATTTTCGAATTGTAGCTTTTCATCCATCAATAGTCCCAGATTGCGAGCTTCACTTACACGTTCGACATTCGCCCCTCGGATGTGTATGTTCGCTCCCTGCTCGGAAATTTTATTTATCTGATTTTTAGATCCTAGTATCAAAAATTTTGACTTTTGCCCATTTAAAAGCAGTCCATTTAAATGGCACCACGCTGCTATCCTATCTAGATCCTCATTAATTTTATCAACAGCTTCCAGGGTATTCCGGGGGTCAAAGGAGACGTACAACTGCATGTCGTCTGCGTACAAATGATATTTGCAATGCTGAATATTTTTGACAATGTCAGCACTGTAAATAGCAAATAGCGTTGGTGCAAGTACCGAACCTTGAGGAGCGCCGGTCATTATAGGCATCGGATTTGACTTAAAGTATTTTATGAACTGAATAACCGTGAGATATTGACATGAGTTCATTTAAACCTACTCGTTAGTACTTAATTGAGTTAGCATACAAAACCATCCAAAGTAGAGGCTATTTTCTCAGGGTTTCCTGATAGATTGGCATGAAATTACATACTGGTATTGTAAAACAAATATCTGAGAATACTTGAAGAAAATCGAAATCTGTACTCATTTATGGACTCTGCAATAAAATGTAGTGTGAAAGAGCCGAATTTCGAAAAAGTTAAACATAGGTCAATTCGCGAAAACGATGACACTTTTACATAGGTAGGTAATTTTTTGACATCTGGTAGGTCATCCGCCAAGCTATCTCCAGATTTCGTTTGTCATACTACTTTTGGAACACCCTGTATAATTAATAATTATTAATTATCCATAGTTAACAACAAATCTACCGATCACGAAACTATGCAAAGTACTTAAAATATCGATATAATAATATAATCGAACTTTAGCGTGTTCGTATCTCTTAGATTTTTATTAAACAATTCGACTATTATTTATAATACTTTTATAGATTAAGAGCCCAGAGCCGCCAGACATCACTTATTTTCTGACGGATGAAATGTGGACGATTGAGTAGTGTTAGTATGTACTATGATCGTATGCCTACTTGCTAGCTTGGAAAAACGGCCAATTTCCAGGTATCAGGTGATCAAGGTACAAAAAATCATTACTAAGTTCACGTATTTTCTCATGGCTGATTTTCACATATGTTCTAGATAATATAGTTACAAATAAGTCGTCAATACTCCCAGACACATTCCGTGGGCCATTTTGCTTTACAGACAACTTGAAGATGCCAGAATTATGACTTAAGTTCACGTATTTTCTCATGGCTGATTTTCACGTATGTTCTAGATAATATAGTTAGAAATAAGTCGTCAATACTCCCAGACACATTCCGTGGGCCATTTTGCTTTACAGACAACTTGAAAATGCCATAATTATGACTTAAGTTCACGTATTTTCTCATGGCTGATTTTCACGTATGTTCTAGATAATATAATTAGAAATAAGTCGTCAATACTCCCAGACACATTCCGTGGGCCATTTTGCTTTACAGACAACTTGAAGATACCAGAATTATGACTTAAGTTCACGTATTTTCTCATGGCTGATTTTCACGTATGTTCTAGATAATATAATTAGAAATAAGTCGTCAATACTCCCAGACACATTCCGTGGGCCATTTTGCTTTACAGACAACTTGAAGATGCCAGAATTATGACTTAAGTTCACGTATTTTCTCATGGCTGATTTTCACGTATGTTCTAGATAATATAATTAGAAATAAGTCGTCAATACTCCCAGACACATTCCGTGGGCCATTTTGCTTTACAGACAACTTGAAGATGCCAGAATTATGACTTAAGTTCACGTATTTTCTCATGGCTGATTTTCACGTATGTTCTAGATAATATAGTTAGAAATAAGTCGTCAATACTCCCAGACACATTCCGTGGGCCATTTTGCTTTACAGACAACTTGAAGGTGCCAGAATACAGACTTAAGTTCACGTATTTTCTGACGCTCCATTTTTATATATGTTCTCCAGACAACTATTTTAAAACCTTTGACAAGAAGACAGACAGATCCAAGGGGCCAATCATCCCCTAAATTAATTTTAATATCTCTGTGGGTGGACACCGTGTACAAACACTCGACGCCGCGCCGCAGTGCCGCGATCAGCTGATGGGTGGGTCAGTGAACTTTGGTAAGGGCAACACATGATTCCTTTTCCCTTCATACTTTTCCTGGACAGGCAAAAACAGCTTTGCTAGGCTCTTAAACTGTGATTTATTGCAGATATTTGCGGGGATTTCGTTAAAACTGTCATAAAAAAAATACTGTATCTGAATAATAGGACTTTTGGCGTATTTAAAAAATCGAATCATACCTATTTACAAAGATTAAATTGGTGTTTATTTACAATGATTAAAGTTTTACGTATTAATTTTATTATTTACACAAGCCTTAACAGATGTTCATAATGCTCACCTCTTCAAGTGATGTAGATTTCAGCACGTTTGCACAAATTGTCCTTTACGCGGTTTAGCACAAGACGATCACTTCGAACTTTTGAATACTCTGTAGCACACACAACACTTTTAACCTCGCCCCACAAATAACGGCCTTGGGCATGCGCTGGCACGGTAAACTGTCCAAAGTCACAGTATAATAATATACAGTATTGGATCTCGGCCCTATCCTTGAAAAACTTACCTACGGTCGCGAGGTACGTAAACGTGCGCTAGGGCTGTCCGTCGACAGTACTTTAATTTTATCAGACGACTTGAGTTTCATTGTAGTTTTGTAACTGTAAATGTTATATTTTCTATTTTAATAAATGCAATGCGTTGTGAATGAAAAAGGAAGTGTTCAAGAAAAATCCATGTTGTATTTTTTATTAGTACTGTGAAGGTTCGTAAGCCGTCAGTATTGTAGTAAAGATAGACTCATAGGGCAGGGTAAGTTCTTTTTGTAGGTTATGTTAAGGAAAAAATGTACAACTGTACAATTCTATAAATTTTATATTGCTAAATTAATTTATAACATTAAAATCAAAGTTACAGTAGCAACAGACGCAAATATTCATATTCAAATTACAATTATTACAAATTACATTATTAGGTAAAATTATTTTCAGACGAGAATAATCTAATAACAATTGTCATTAAATGAATATAATTATTGATAAAACGAACTTACCTGTACGTGAAGTTCTATCAAAATTATGCGAGCTGCTCAATTCGAAGCGATTAATATTTACATGTTACAGATTATTTCCAATCCACGGCCTTTAACACGATAAGTTTATAGAAAAACAAAAATATTATCAATCTGAAACATAAAATAGTTGTTAATCTGGCTTATTTCCTCGTTCACTCAGTGTTGTTTAACACTCAAGCTTCCGGTCATCACTCTTCCTTACCGCTCGGTTGCCATTTTTGCTTCATTTAGTTTAAAGATAAATTAAAGGATACAGACTGCTAGGGTGGGTCCTTTCATTTTATGGGGGGGACCTATTAATCGCTTCGAATTGAGCAGCTCGCATAATTTTGATAGAACTTCACGTACAGGTAAGTTCGTTTTATCAATAATTATGCTTCGCTGCTCAATTCTCGCGATTAATATTTACATGTAGATGTTTAAAGTAGATATAGGATGTATCCTTTAATATAATATGGAAATAATTAAGTATACCTATGATACAATATATTTTTTTTTTATCAATAATCAATAACAAATACAGATTGCACTAGCATTAAGTTCGCCATTTATCCGTGAATACTGTTATATTGTGGTCAATGAAGTGTACATAAATAAATAAATAGTATTGATTAATGTCCCAATTACTTTTAATTTATGCGTAGGGGTTTTGCTTACATTAGTAAGCTTAATATAAGATTAAATATAAGGACTATTCGAAAGAAAGAAGGGAAAATAACAAATATGATTGAAAATCAAGAATGGGTCTAACGAATATGAAATTCTGTTAAGATAGAATACTATTATTCTAAAACCTTATAAAAACTGAAAAATGCGCTCCATGTGGCTGTCTTCCTTATTACATGCTCGCTTTCTGCCTTTCAAGGTAGAAGCAAAAACACACCACTCTTGTGGGTGGGTGTGCTTCTCTGGAACCAATAAATCAAAAATTATATTACGAAGACAATCAGTTTTTATTTTTATAAGAACATGTAGATCTCAGCTAGTCAAATAGCATAATTTCTCATATAAAACGTATCTAGTCACACTTCAGGTTTTTATGAATAGATTTGATTATGATGTAATCAAAATGTATATTCTGGTTTATTTGTTTATTATTATTATTATGTAATATAAATAATTATTTTATATGTAACATGAGTATTAACTCACTCTCCATCAGCATATATTATATTAATAGTGTAGAGAAGTTAAATATTTTACTATTTTAAATTACAGTATTCGTATAAATAAATACTTCACATTTAGAAATCCGAACCTTAAATACATTATATCAATCGATATATTATATTCATCCCGAGAGGTATATAATATACCTATAGAGGTATACCTATAGCTATGTTACGTACAAAAAACAATTATTAAAAAAATTGTCTGGCATTACTCCAGAACAATTATGTCTATATAATGTTTTGCATACAAGATAGGGAATTTATAATCCATTCAAATTCAAATCAATTTATTGTGAAATATATAGGTACATAGGTAAATAAAGTTCTCATGTTATATAATTATAATATCCGCCATATCCCTGCCACAGATGGGCATACAATATTAATTTAAATAATAAGTAATTGATCGAAAGAAGTGGAACACTAATTCTTGTTTTGGTATTATATTAATACAATTGTTATCGTAAATTTTTCCGAAAATTTAGAGAGGATCTGGAATACGAAATCAACAATTTATAATTGGGCTGTCAATAAATTATTCTTGATAATTTTTATAATTTATCGTTATATTATGTAGTATACTAGACAGGGCTGAGATAGCCATCTGTGACTTTGATTACTTTATTTATTAACATTTTATTATATATATATTTTTAATAATAGCAATTGTGGTAATGCACAAAAAATAATATTCTGCCCAGGATATCCTGTAATGATAAATAATTATGTTGCATATATGGTAGGCCCACAGGGTATGTCCATAATTAGATTATATAATATTTCAGTAAATACTACTCTTTGTTGAACACAAAAAGACAGTTAGATACTTTGTTTTTTTTTTCCATAACCCTTGGAAAAATTAGTGAAAAGAACACGAAAATAATATTTATATATCACATATTATATCTCCCGTAGTTCATAGCCCTTTCAGTAAGGATTTATATGGCTGTCAGTAATTGCAATGTTATATAGTTATATGTTTATATAGTAAGAGTTTTCTATAAATCGTAAGCACTTTGCTCATGTTAATGCAACAAAACATGAAGTTCAAACGAATGTTATGTGCTGAATGAAAAATTATAATTTATTGCATTTATGTCTGATTTTGTAATTTTTTCATAAGTTTAACGCTCATGGATAAAAATTGAAAAATTGCAACCAACTATATTCTAAACCTTGGAGGTCTTGCTATATGCATTTTGGATGTGAGTTTAACTCATCTCATTTTTCCTTTGGAATTTTTCTAAGAAATATCATTTTACGTGTAAAAGACTAAATATTATATTTCTACCATAGATTACACAACTATTATCATAATAGATAGGTATAGAGCCAAATTTATAGGGCAACATTAGTGCTATCAATTGTAAACTCTTACATTCCATGTATCTATTGACCTGCCAACTGGTAAACCATCTCTTTAAAAAATAATGTTGAATGATTCGGTTGATAATGGATTTCAATAGTAGGTTAAAATCCAGCGGTGCAGTAACTGTAGTATTCGAATCACATAAAGTCGTAAATAAACATTATCTTGAAATTAGAAAAAAAAGTATCTTTTAAAAAAGAAACCGGTAATGCTAAATAATATTAGCAATTTTTATAAAAATTGTAGGTATAATTAATTACCCCTGTGTTAAAGCAGAATGCAGCACTTACATAAGGCATCCATCTTATAATGGGTGCGAGCTGTTCTGCTTAAAATGAATCTTAAACTTGTCATCAGGCTGATTAAGCTATGAAAGTAAAAGGAGAGATTATTGTTGTAAACAAAATCTAAATTTTATTATGTATCATATTTAGATACGACTAGACAATGACAAATCATGTATCAAATAACCTGCTTATTTCAACCCTGAAATGTATCAGGATTATTATGCGGGTGTTCTTCGGCTGGCGGTCTGCTGAGTAGGCTGAACCGTTTATCACTAATTCAATAGTGGATAACTTTCTTAGTGATTACACACTTTTTGTAATAATTACACCATGGGTTACAGTAATAATATTGTAATCTGCAGTATGGATTTACTTACATTGTAGGTATACAATATTTACGCGAGGCCATTAGCCGCAAAGCTTAAAATGATTCACGCTGCGTCAAAAATTAAAATTTGTCAACTGACATTAAGTCTAACAAGCTTTTGACCATAAAAGGCCACGACATCAAGCTACGAACTGTAGCGATATAATTTGCAAGGTTTTGTTTGCAAATTGAGGTTGGAATGACGCTTTTAGTGAAACATTCTAAGAACATTCCTAGGATGCCGTTTAGATGGACAGCCGTTTTACTCTCCGAGTCATATAGTGGGCATTTTCACGACTGTCCTACGTCATGCTGTAAGACCTATAAAGCCAACAGCAACTTCCATTAGAGTGCGCTCGCGACAGGGCGCGGCGGCGATGGCGACGGCAGTACAACGGCGGTTTGCGTAGAATTTCCCGAGAGTGTAAAGTCGTCTTCGAAAAAACTTATCCCGAATGGTTCAATAAAGACTTATGTTTTAGAAATCACTAGTTTGAATCCTTTTTCATCCTGTCTTGACATGATAATGGCTTTCGTAGCTTTTAATTTTCCAGTCTAACCACAAAGAGAGAAGTAAATTTTCATCTTCTTTGATGTATCTATTCTTCAACTCCTTAGTTATAGATATCAAGAAGAGGCGTCAAGTATTATTGACGTTATAGTGATTGTATCGATCAATCGACAATTTAGATAGTCTCAGAGTCCTCTATTATAACTTTATAGCCCTACTAGAGGGAGCAGTTATAAACCATGCGTATCTATTTGGTACAGACGCGCAGCAAAGAAATATAATTGTAGGATGTCCGAAATGGTTGCCATAGTTCAGGCATTCAGTACTAAAAGTGTCCTTAAAAAAAGGGCACAAAAAAGGGCACAATTGCCGAGTACTGGATTTTATATTTCAGAAGAGGACCAATCATATCAGGTAGGTACTGCAAGTATGTGGTAGAAATGAGGACATCAAAGTGCACAGGATTCCAAGTCAATTTCCTTATAAAGTTTAGGAATAAAACTTCATTTGAATTTCTTTATTTTGATTAAAGATTATGTATGATAAAAGATTGTAACTACTAGTGCTTTTGATGTAATTATATCAATAGTTCTGGTTCTTATTTGACACTCAGAAAAAGTGCATTATTTGTGAAGGAAATGAACCCAAAAGAAGCATTCGCATCACTTTATGTAAGATCAACAAATTAACCACAAAAGGTCGTTCTGTGAAGGTAGCAGTCCCATTGTAGTGCTCGCATCACTAACGTTGATTTACATTAAAAGAACCAGGATATCAAATTATCTCTTCAGGTAATTAAACTAAAACACATATAAACGTTTGCGTCATTGCTTTAATTATGCCATCGATAATTGTCTCAATTATTTAGTTATATTTCAACACAGTGAAGGTGGTCGAGGTTCATCCTCGGCGAATATTGGAATCACTCTGTGTAATATCAACAGTTGAAACGCAAAGGGGTAGTATGTGAAGGTAGCAGTCCCATTGTACTACTCGCATCACAAATGTGAATGCACATTAAAAGAATCAAAATATTAAATTCTTTGTTCACATAATTATTTTGGTGAATATTCTGACGCTCGTATCATAATTGTTTTTATCATGCCAATAAAAAGTAGCTGCCACTTGAATTCATAAATAAAGTGGGTATCTTCCTAAAAATAGAATTGAAGATAATAATAAATCGTAAAACACTTACTGGTAAAGGTATCCTTTGATCCACTGATATTATACGTAAAAATTGGTTGATTCACATCTGAATAACACTTTTATCCTGTATTTCCTCCAAATATTATAGTTATTTTAAAATTTTCTTCTTTTCTTCACACCGTTTCGTTAACGTAGACTGTCCGTTAGGGAATCTCTAGTAATGAGTCTAAGGACAGTCGAGACGTGTTGAGGCCGCGACACGAAAATAGATAATGAAGCAAAAATGGCAACCGAGCGGTAAGGAAGAGTGATGACCGGAAGCTTGAGTGTTAAACAACACTGAGTGAACGAGGAAATAAGCCAGATTAACAACTATTTTATGTTTCAGATTGATAATATTTTTGTTTTTCTATAAACTTATCGTGTTAAAGGCCGTGGATTGGAAATAGTACTACATGTAAATATTAATCGCGAGAATTGAGCAGCGAAGCATAATTGTCTATATTGTAGCGATTTCTGCGACATGTGCTGCCGACACGATAAAAAGTAGGTATGTATTACTTGCGCCATTAAAGAAACAATACTAAAATGGCAGCACTTATCATTCCCTCTCACTCGTACGTTATTCCTGTCTTTAGTCACACACGTCTGTACAGCACGCAAAAAAAAATGTAATTGACGTAGATATATTCTCAGAGAAGAAATACTATTACAAGTCCGCCATTTAGAAAAAACCTCGTTTCGGCGGCCAGTGATCAAACATGTGTCAATCGATAAGATTAAATGATTATGATCAAAAAGTATTCCATGATAAAATGTCTATTAATTATTATTGGAACGAAGTTCCTTATCGCGCGTTGTGAAAGGGTGCTAGACGGAAAATTACGACACTTTTTGATTCTTACGAATACTTTACTTACACTTACTACGAATACTTACACTTTTTTTGAAGTGATTCAGAGAGTTTTACAGAGATGGCGCTGTACAACTTTCTGAATCACGCTATAAATTGTACAGAGATGGCGCTGTACAACTTTCTGAATTACGCTATCTAGTTTTACTTATGTTAGGGCCAAAGAATCTCAACAGCGTGATTCAGAAAGTTGTAACTAGTTGAAACTAGATGGCGCTGTACAACTTTCTGAATCACGCTGTTGAGATTATTTGGCCCTAACATAAGTAAAATAGGAAATATCGAAAGGAACTTCGTTCCATCCGGGTGTCCCTTGACACCTCTCAAGTTTTTTTATTATAATAATGCTATATTGTTATGTATTTTTCGGGATAGGCGCTAAATGAAAATGTTTTTTACGAAAGAAAACATTTAATGAAATTAAATAAAACATGAAATAACTTTTCAATAACTATCCATTTTACTAAAACTTTAGCACAAAAAAGTTTTAGTAAAATTGTCAGTTGTTAAAAAACAAACAAGATACATAATATGTGAAACACACCATAACCGGATTCTACAAATGACATCCAATTGTAGTTGTATTGTAGTTGAAGTATTGAGAATTGACAATAATTTTAATTTTTAATGAGGCGTTATAACATTAATTGACCAATGACAATTTTTACAAAAGCGCTAAATTGGGCGTTAGGCGTCAAATAACTATTTTGGGCGCTGACAAACCTAAAAAAGCGTTAGATCTAGCGCCGAAAGCGCTAAGTTGGCAGCAGAGTTATTTGTAGCGTGGTACAAGTCCGCTCGTTGCGGGGTTAATAAAACCTTATTCCGAATGTGCGTAGGTATAACGCGCGTTCCGGCCATTTTGTATGAAGAGTAAATACTGTATAGATATTAATATTGTGCCAAAGTCTCGTAACAGTTGGTTCACACTCAGCATCACGTAAGGCGTAGGTATCCTGCGATTAGGAAATGCTTCGCGATATAGATATAGATATATAGATATAGTATAGGGTTGTAAACGTAGGTTGTACAAAAACTATTTTTGCTAGAAGAAACACGTCAGGCTTTCTGCGATAATATCAATGATAATATACAATCAACTTAATAAAAAACTCAATATTTTAAAACTAACCTACTTTGAATGTAAAAATCTCGTTACTGAATGGTTATTACCTCTAAATTATGATGACACTGAAACATTGCTCCATACAAGTAAAACATAAATTTCGATAAGTACACACCACACACTCTCACTACAAAATTTTTGATTACACGCACTTACACAATATGTAGGCAAGCAGACAAACACACATTTTTCACAAACTACACTGCTCAGATACATATATATATAAACACCTCTTGTCACTCATTCACACACAGTCACACATGCAGACGCGCGCGCACACAGACACACACACACACACACACACACACAGACACATACACTTACACACACACATACACACTCACACACACAACATGCATTAAAAATATATATATTATTTGTAAATACATTATGGTACCTAATTTAATTATTAGCTCCATTAAGTATATATATCTTAAATAATATTGTTACATAATAAGTCTACCAATACTGTTATGGAAGAGCGGGGCCACCTAACACAAGCAATAAAGCGCTCAAAGGGTGGTCCCAACAACTGTTAATTATTGTGTACTCTTATTGTAGACGAACAATAAATAATTTTGAATTTTTGAATTTAATTTTGAATATAGCCGAATGGCTCCACTCACACTATCATTGGCACGAGCATATGCACGAACCATCTCTCAGTATTCTTCATTCGTAAATGACATTTTTATTATTAATTAATGTTATGATTTTAGCCCTGATCAGCGCGGCCGCGTGCGCGTAAACAGAACTGAGGGAGGTAGTGAGTAGGTGCGGCCGCAAAATTTTGGTAGGCGGAGTCGGCGGCAACGTCGCTCAAAGAGTCCGAAAGTCGCCGCGGTTTCTTTGAGCGCGCCGACTTTTGTCGGAAGCGGCACCGGTAGTATTTGTGTTTAATAATATAGTATTTGTGTATTATTTTTAGTTTTCTATAATTTTCAGGGTTTTGTAGTCAAATCGGAATCATGTTTAGTCCGTTCGTTATTTCAACCGGCCGGCCAGCCCGTCCGGCCGTCTGTCCCTCCGTTCGTCCGGCCGTCTGTCCCTCCGTCCGTCCGTCCGTCCGTTCCGTATGATTTTTTCTTCGTCTACCCCTTAATGTGGGGTATCGTTGAAAAGGTCTTTCAAAAATATTATAGGTTTGAAAAGACCATTATTCAATTCAGGGGTCCGTTTGCGTAATATTCTGCTTTAAACATCTTTGGCTTGAAGAAAACAATAGAAATTAAGTAACTACTTACTTCTTTCCAATTTAAGTAGTGTAAGTAGTAACGGCGAAAATCACGAACATACATATGTACAAAATATAAGTATATCTACACTAATCTATACTATTACTATTAAAATATTATAAAGCTGAAAAGTTTGTTTGTTTGTTTGGTTGAATGCGCAAAAGGTAACAGTAACAACAAACATTTATTCAGTAATGAAATATCATGAGTAAATACTTTCTGAGATATTTGAGTTAACCGTAGGTATATGTATATTACCTACGACATTTAATCACTGAATAATTTTTTATTGTAATCACTTACTCCGTCGATTGACAATTGTTTCATCACTGGCATGTATGTATGTATACGTAACCATCTTCATATGATAAAACTATTTTTATTTTTATTAGGTAAATAAAAAATATTGTTATTTTGTGTTCTTGTTTATTAAGTAGGTACCTACCATAATATCTACGTACATTATGCATACATGTACATCCTGCTTGATGAGTATACCCGGTCAAAATGTAGTAAATTGCGTCGATTAAAGGGCGCTGGTAAAATATTAAATGAATATGAATACATATATTAAAGAAAGGTATGCTTAGTATAATAGTGTAGTAAAACGTATAGTAGGTATACGTATATATAGATATACGTATATATAGGTATATAGATACCTACATAATTAATATTATAAATATAGATGGTATGTATGTATGTATATAATGTGAGTATCCATTATTGACTTTTTATTGCAATTTGCATCTATTGGACATCTTTATTGTGATGTACCTACCTAAGTAGGTACATTTTTTTTATGGAAATAGCCGGCAAACGAGCTGACGATCCACCTGATGGTAAGTGGCTATCGTCGCCCATGGACATCAGTAACACCAAAGGCATCACCGATGCGTTGCCGGCCAAGAAAGAGAGAAGAAAAAGAAAGAAAGAACTGGCTCTCAAGCCCCCAGCCGGAACACGACGAGTCGTTTCATTTCATTTCATTTCAAATAATAATATCTAGTAATAATGGTATTAATTAACAATTAAAATCAATATTACTAATATCATCCCTCGAGAGGCCCTACCACCAGTGGGCCGGATTTAGTCGCCTTTTACGACACCCAGCCGGCGTGGGATTGGGGTTAGTATACTAGGCCGCCCCAATACGGCTAAAAACGGCTAATGTATTATGTAAATAAGTTACCGATATAAATGGTACTACTACATTGTATTCTTAATTGTTATACAGGGTGACTGGTAAGACACTTGTGATATTGATAGGGCATACTCAGTACTCGATTCTCAATCCAAATGTGTAATTAAAAAGGGTGCTTAAAATTTGACCTAATTATCCATTAAAAACAAAAAGTGTGGACACTCGTACCACACGAGAATTCAACTCATGCGATTAATAAATAACATTTTATTACATCAAAAACGCGGTGAAACACAAATACTACCGGTGTTTGTAATTTTCGAAAGTCGGTTTTAAAAAGTCGGCGCGCTCAAAGACACCGCGGCGGCTTTCGGTCTCTTTGAGCGACGTTGCCGCCGCCGACTCCGCCTATCAAAATCTACGCCAAACCTACTCACTACCTCAGTTCTGTTTACGCGCACGCGCTGATCAGGTCTAAGATCATAACATTAATTAATTAACAAAGTAACAAAAATGTCATTTACGAATGAAGAATACTGGGAGATGGTTCGTGCATATGCTTGTGCCAATGATAGTGTGAGTGGTGCCATTCGGCTATATCACGAAGCATTTCCTAATCGCAGGATACCTACGCCTTACGTGATCGGTGGTAGTCCGGTGATCAGTGGATAGGGCGAGGAGGACCTGTGCCGTGGCTGGCGCGCTCTCCGGACCTCACACCGATGGATTCCTATTTGTGGGGCGAGGTTAAAAGTGTTGTGTATGCTACGGAGTATTCGAACAGATTAAGAATACTGACTGCTTCTGATAAAGTTCGAAGTGATCCTCTTGTGCTAAACCACGTAAAGGACAGTTTGTGCAAACGTGTTGAACTCTGCATCACTCGAGGAGGTGAGTAAAACGTACGTAAAACTTCAATAATTGTAAATAGACACCAATTTAATCGTTGTAAATAGGTATGATTCCATTTTTAAATACGCAAAAAGTACGAAGATAAGTAAAGACCTATTGTTGATGCAGTAATTTTTTTGAGTCAGTTTTAACGAAATCCCCGCAAGGAATCATAATATGTTGCCCTTACCAAAGTTCACTGACCCACCCACCAGCTGATCGCGGCACTGCGGCGCGGCGGGCGGCGTCGTTAGACCGAAGCGTTTTGAACGTTTGTACACGGTGTCCACGCTTCCGGAGTATTTTGAGATTAATTTGATTAAAGTAAATTTACGGACTATAAGGATAATTTTGATTTTGATTTTTTTTAATCATTAGCTAAGACCATGTACTATCATGTCCTTGAGTATCTAAAGTATTTTACCAGTCACACTGTATAAACTTATATTGTCACAAACTAGATACATGTATGTGGTCACAAAGTGTATACTTAATTAAAATTATATGTTCATAATTTTAAAATTTTTACGATTTAAAGTATCAAGAAGATTACTCGCACAGAACTGAGGTCAACGCGACGCGAGCCGCGCGAGGCAATATCACGTCTAGGAACCGCTTCAAATACCTATAGTTTATCAGCCGAGTTTTGCGAAATGGCTCTTAATAGTCATTTTTTATATAATTTACTCATGAAGGCAAAAACTATTAAGTTGAACGCACATATATCGGCATCGTCCGCGCCGGAGGCTTCGTATGCCGATACCCTCGCATACAATGTATGTCCGGATTCGCCGTACGCATTTTTTAGTATTGCCAACAATTTTTGCAGTTTTTCCCAACCTCTAGTGAAAAACGGTGAAGACGGTTAAGATTGATTCAGCTATGGAAAAATTGTTGTAGTAGCCTGCATGTTGGCCGAAATTCAAATTCAAATTTATTTATTTGCTCGAAAGTGGGTATGTATAACAATGTCTTAAAATTTGGTGATCATAATATGTCCTCCACATTCCACCATATAAGGCATGCACATTGTACTAGTCCTAACTTAGATTCCTACTAATATACCTATATTATTATGCATTTATTTTCATCATTACAATAATTACAATTATATAATTATGTCAATATTACATTTTTACACTACTTTTATTTATACATGTCAAGATAATTAAAATTTAGTAAGCAAAGTAAGTAAGTAAATTTAGCAAAAATTGTTGGCAATACAAAAAAATCCGTACGGCGAATCCGGACATATGTGCGACTTGTGCGAGGGTATCGGCATACGGAGCGTCCGGCGCGGACGATGCCGATATATGTGCGTTCAACTTTAGAATCATTTTGTTTAAATACAATGTCTTCGTTTTGGCATTAAAATAATAAGATATTTATTGAATTATTTATCGCTTAGAAGTAGATATGTAATGTTCGGTTTACACGTAAAACGGACTATTTAGTAGTTAAAATTTAGTACGAAAGTAAACAAGTGATTTAGAAATTTTTCTATTTTTCTCTTAAGAAAGTGGGCGGGGCTTATTACTTAACATATTTGGACAGGCACTTTTTAGTTCATTTAGTAAAATGCAGAAGTTGTTAAGTAAAAGTAATTAAAAGCTGTGAATCATAAAAATATTTACAAATATTAAATAACCAACTAAAAATTTAGTTAGTGTAGGTATCTTACAGGTTTCTTTCTTCTTCTTTCTTTCTTGGCCGGCAACGCATCAGTGATGCCTTTGGTGTTGCTGATGTCCATGGGCGACGATAGCCACTTACCTACCAGCAGGTGGATCGTCAGCTTGTTTGCCGGCTATTTCCATAAAAAAAATGGTTTTTCCTTCCTTATCCTCCTTCACTCCTACCAACACCTGCGACGTCGTCTTTTAATGACGTTTTCAAAATGTTCACCACCTTGTTCAATACACAATAACTAATGCACGGTTATGTAAGTAATTGTCGTTTAAGTTTATTTAATACTACAGTACAGTGCCACTTTTCACGTCAAATGTAGCTATTATTCTATTTTTTAGATCCTCAGCGATAGTGGAATGTTTCAAATAAACACAGATAAAAAGTCTAGTGGCGTCAAATCAGCTGACCTGGGTCACTGAACCAAACCTATCCAATCCGGCCGGCGCGTGACTGTTTAGGTAATTTTTAATTTACTAAATCCTAGATCATAAAAGCCGCCGCGCCGCCGGCCGGGTCGTATAATAGGTACTTACCGCCGGCCGGGAGTGACACCCTAGTTACGTCTCGCTCTCTCCGACTGTTTTTAAATATGCGGAAGAGAAAGAACGTAAGGAAGTGTGCAAATTGTCTTTATAATATTTTTTTGACCTATTGCGTTTGTCTGTAGTGTATTCATTCCTGTTACGTCGTGCATTTGGCTGTGTGTGGCTGTGACTCAGTTAATGCTTAAAAAGACCCTATTGCACTGACTTAAGATTCATTTTTGTTTGTTTCGACTGTTTAAAGAATTGGGTGACGTCATTTACTTAATTTTAATTTATTTTTGGAATAAAAAAATACCTACATTAAAAGTGCGTGGGATCGATTCAGTAGCCGATTTTGACTACCATACTCATGTCTCATGCGCGTAGATAATGCTCTCGCGCTCCCTCTGTGGGTACAGAGATATTAAAATTAATTTAGGGGATGATTGGCCCCTTGGATCTGTCTGTCTTCTTGTCAAAGGTTTTAAAATAGTTGTCTGGAGAACATATATAAAAATGGAGCGTCAGAAAATACGTGAACTTAAGTCATTATTCTGGTAACTTCAAGTTGTCTGTAAAGCAAAATGGCCCACGGAATGTGTCTGGGAGTATTGACGACTTATTTCTAATTATATTATCTAGAACATACGTGAAAATCAGCCATGAGAAAATACGTGAACTTAAGTCATAATTCTGGCATCTTCAAGTTGTCTGTAAAGCAAAATGGCCCACGGAATGTGTCTGGGAGTATTGACGACTTATTTCTAATTATATTATCTAGAACATACGTGAAAATCAGCCATGAGAAAATACGTGAACTTAAGTCATAATTCTGGCATCTTCAAGTTGTCTGTAAAGCAAAATGGCCCACGGAATGTGTCTGGGAGTATTGACGACTTATTTCTAATTATATTATCTAGAACATACGTGAAAATCAGCCATGAGAAAATACGTGAACTTAAGTCATAATTCTGGCATCTTCAAGTTGTCTGTAAAGCAAAATGGCCCACGGAATGTGTCTGGGAGTATTGACGACTTATTTCTAATTATATTATCTAGAACATACGTGAAAATCAGCCATGAGAAAATACGTTAACTTAAGTCATAATTTTGGCATCTTCAAGTTGTCTGTAAAGCAAAATGGCCCACGGAATGTGTCTGGGGGTATTGACGACTTATTTCTAATTATATTATCTAGAACATACGTGAAAATCAGCCATGAGAAAATACGTGAACTTAAGTCATAATTCTGGCATCTTCAAGTTGTCTGTAAAGCAAAATGGCCCACGGAATGTGTCTGGGAGTATTGACGACTTATTTCTAATTATATTATCTAGAACATACGTGAAAATCAGCCATGAGAAAATACGTGAACTTAAGTCATAATTCTGGCATCTTCAAGTTGTCTGTAAAGCAAAATGGCCCACGGAATGTGTCTGGGAGTATTGACGACTTATTTCTAATTATATTATCTAGAACATACGTGAAAATCAGCCATGAGAAAATACGTGAACTTAAGTCATATATGGCATCTTCAAGTTGTCTGTAAAGCAAAATGGCCCACGGAATGTGTCTGGGAGTATTGACGACTTATTTCTAACTATATTATCTAGAACATACGTGAAAATCAGCCATGAGAAAATACGTGAACTTAAGTCATAATTCTGGCATCTTCAAGTTGTCTGTAAAGCAAAATGGCCCACGGAATGTGTCTGGGAGTATTGACGACTTATTTCTAATTATATTATCTAGAACATACGTGAAAATCAGCCATGAGAAAATACGTGAACTTAGTAATGATTTTTTGTACCTTGATCACCTGATACCTGGAAATTGGCCGTTTTTCCAAGCTAGCAAGTAGGCATACGATCATAGTACATACTAACACTACTCAATCGTCCACATTTCATCCGTCAGAAAATAAGTGATGTCTGGCGGCTCTGGGCTCTCCACCTATTAGGAACTAATAGAAATAATGCTTAAAAAAAATAACAAACACCACCTTTTTATTTTAATTTAGTACTAGATAATTTTATTATGACAATCTAATCAAAACCTCACAAAACAAATCGTCCCACTAATTAATTCTACGAGTACGCAATCCGGCAGAGCTTCCGCTCGCAAAGACGTTCAAGAGCAAAAGTGCCGGTTACTGCCCAGCGCACGTCTATTTATTGGCACTGCCCCCTCCACGCCATCATTTTCTTCGAGACTGCTAACACGGCCTCTCCTGTCTACGCGTCGTCCACGGCCGCGTCTTGGACGTTGGGAAGCCCACCGGGGCTTGCAGAATCGCCTTCGATGTGGCATCCAAAAGGACCGGCCACAGCCAGGTCGGGGTGGACCTTAGGCGAAAGCTGCTCACCACCGTCGGTGTCCTCGTTGTTTTCGCTGCCTGTAACCATGAAATAAATTTTTGAACAGCTCTAAGGTGCACAAATATGCCTAGCTCAAACATTCATCACTCTTTCGAGGCCCTGACACATTCATCATCGAACATACAAATTTAAGAATAGGGTTACACAGAAGAACAAGATCAATATCCTGAGCTTCCGCGAGACCCAGGCCTCACAAACGTCTTGCATACGTTATTTCTTACATCACAGGCTTTCTATCACAGACATACAAATTTGCACATGTAGGGCAATACCCCGCAGTTTATTGCCGCTAGAACGTCCCGCAGTCCGTCTCTACATGTGTTGGGTATCCCGCAGTTTACCCTCACTCAAGATAATCCAACCGGATATCTCGAGTGCTGCTGGTGTCAAAATGCCCCCACGGAACACGTGGCGTAACGTCCCGCAGTCCGTCCCCACGTGCTTCGTTTGATTGGAAGCATTCTGAACCAAATTCGAATGTCCCGCAGTCCATTCGTGAACGTCCCGCAGTCCGTTCTCACGTGCTTCGTTTGTTTGGAAGCATCTTGAACCAAATTCGAATGTCCCGCAGTCCATTCGTGAACGTCCCGCAGTCCGTTCTCATGTGCTTCGTTTGTTTGGAAGCATCCTGAAACAAAATTCGAATGTCCCGCAGTCCATTCGTGAACGTCCCGCAGTCCGTTCTCATGTGCTTCGTTTGTTTGGAAGCATCCTGAAACAAAATTCGAATGTCCCGCAGTCCATTCGTGAATGTCCCGCAGTCCGTTCTCATGTGCTTCGTTTGTTTGGAAGCATCCTGAAACAAAATTCGAATGTCCCGCAGTCCATTCGTGAACGTCCCGCAGTCCGTTCTCATGTGCTTCGTTTGTTTGGAAGCATCCTGAAACAAAATTCGAATGTCCCGCAGTCCATTCGTGAACGTCCCGCAGTCCGTTCTCATGTGCTTCGTTATCTCGCATTGATGCAACTTCTCGTCACCGTTCAGATATTCACAGGTTGCATGCCTATACAACTGTCATTGTCACTTAGTTTATCTGAAACACACACAAAAACAACAAAAGACAAAAACACGAAATGTCTAATTGTTATTTTTCTGAACTGAGGGTAGATGATAATTAAAGATTATCAAGATGTTTGAAAATTGAAAATTCTTGATATCATTTACAGAACGCCTCTGGCGCCACAAAACAATATACTTGCACTGACTTTGAATAACTTGTTAATCATAATCATGTTGGAAGATACTGTACAATGGACTTTATAATACTTCGTTGAATCAAGCACAAATACGACGAAATGGTTTGTAGTTTACACTTTACGCAAACCACCATTCCAACCAGCTGCGTCCAATCAATCTTATTTTTAAGGAAATCCCTGCATGTTCCAGTTTTTCGAAGCACAACATTCTTACACAAAATAAAATTTACAAAATCTTATCTCTGAAAATTCTGTCAGATGTTTTTTTGACAGTTCAAGATGACGGCACCATTTACACTGCTTGACTTCCAGTGTATACTACACAAAAATACTATCAGATTTTTCGATGAAATAAAAATATGCCATACCGAATCGCTGTCTTACTTTCCTTTCGTGTATAATATCAAACCTTAATGGTTATTTCGATACTTTGTATTCGAAAAAAATCCTTATTTTACATGCAGCGAGCATGTTTGTCCACTGTTTGTACATCATATCTGAAAAACCTGAAATGGAAAAATAGTACTTTTCCCTCAAAGACACGAATCAATACAGATCACCTGTTATATCATGTCGCCATCCAATGACCGACGATGTTCATCGTAAGCCACGGTACAAGGAGCCGCGATGCGCTCCCGTCACTATCAACAAAATTAAATGCAGGTAGTTGACATCAGACTTCGTTATCTCATCGGAAGTAACCTGCAAGCCTTAAGAATTGGCAAACCTGCTTAACGTTAGTTGGCACAGGTGTATGTATTAATGCCTCAACTTTCCTGGCGCTCGGTCTAACCTGACCATGACTGATGACTCTGCCCAGGTATTCAACTTTGGTGATGAAGAACACACAGTTGAAGCACATTGGTGCGATTAGACGATCTTTATTCATGTAGGTGTCACTGATACACTTCTTCTTCTTGATTTCTTCGATAGCATTCAAACGTGACATTAGTGAATCCAATGCTTACTTCACGGAGCTGTCACGAGTACAAGAACGTGACCTATGTTGGTAATACCGCGAGTGCAACCCACGAGAGGGTATACGCGACGGAGACCTACGGCGCCTATACCGCGAGTGAGATCTATGATGGTGTATCAGCGCGATTTGTTGCGAGAACGCGTTGCCTCACGGCGGCATTGCATTTTTGTAACACTAAGAGCGACTTTCGTACAAAAGTGGGTAGGTTTGATTCGTGAGAGTTTTTATAAAGGTTTTTAGGTTGTTAAAATTATGATGACCAAAGCGACTAGGCAGTAGGCTTGGTTTTAATCCCACGCCTGATTTTAGGAACTAATAGAAATAATGCTTAAAAAAAATAACAAACACCACCTTTTTATTTTAATTTAGTACTAGATAATTTTATTATGACAATCTAATCAAAACCTCACAAAACAAATCGTCCCACTAATTAATTCTACGAGTACGCAATCCGGCAGAGCTTCCGCTCGCAAAGACGTTCAAGAGCAAAAGTGCCGGTTACTGCCCAGCGCACGTCTATTTATTGGCACTGCCCCCTCCACGCCATCATTTTCTTCGAGACTGCTAACAATACTTTTAAATTAGGTATCTTCCACATGCTTGGATGAGGCGGAACGTGGAACGTTAGTTCCCCACATTTTCCGCATCATTATCTTGCATTGTCTTCAAATCCCGAATTCAAAATGTTCATTCAGTCACAATAGTAGGTAAGTAGTAGTAATAGGTAAGTAGTAATAGGTAGTATTATATATTACATGAATTTGTGATTTAGATAAGGAAATTTTGTTAACAATAACAATGCCTTAAGTCTCCTTAAGTCAGCACTCAACAGACTTGAACCATATCACCGTAATTAAATCAGTTGCCGAACTCACCGATCATCAGCTACATCAAAACTATCAGCTGCAATTTAAAATGCTCGTCTATCAAGCGGGGTTTGTATTGGATTACTGCCATTGATGCATCGACAGTCGCTCCGACGAGATGTAATAATATGTCAAAGAAATAAGATCCGGCGCCTACAACTGCTAGTGTTGTGACAGTTCATATACTTCCACTATGTATACTTCACACCAAACTAAAGCCCGCGTATTAATAAACCGATCTTAACTCAAGAGCACGCTCTCAGGTCTACAAAATATAGTTTTTTACTAGGCTTGGGCCTAACCGGTCACTAACGAGAGCGCTCAATTTAGTTCATAATCCAAGGATGAACTAGTTCGCTCTATTAGTTCATTAGTTCTTTTTTTGAAATAATTTAGTAAGAACAATAAATAAAGAAAAAAATATTTGTAACAATAAATGGGAATAGAAGAGAAAAATTTTAATTTTAATTAAACTTACCGTAAAATAAGACATAAATGGTATTAGTATTCTGTTTGAATAATTAGCCAGCAATACTTCAGTTGACGATTGTTATGATTTCATATGATTTGATAAAATTTCAACCATGGGGATTTGAAGTTGTTTAGTATCGATATCGAAATATCAAGGCGAGCACAGTAAAAGTAACTAACTCGGTTGGTCACATAGCGCCACTGTCTAGTAAAGTGGACGCTAACAGAAATATAAAAAGAACTAAGAGCGGGATTTTCAATGAACTAGTTCGCATAGTTCACCTAAAGGAGCGCTCTTCCCACCTAGGTCGTTCGCGAACTACCCAAGACTATTTTTTACGTTCGATTTAACGTGTTTCAGCATCTAAAACTGAATCTTCAGATCGCAGAGATCTGCTTTCAAAAGGCTGGTTATGACTCATTCTTTATTATTCAAATCGTAATCATCAGTAAACATCGGCATAATGATATCAAAATTATTTAATTTATTAATTAGGTATAAGAGCATTAAGAACAATTAAGAATTATTTTTTTAATAAAAAATATGGGCTATGGCTTACGAAACGTTTTCTAACTGCTATTAATACATCAAAATCAGAAGACCAGAACCTTCATGCAATACACATTGCACTTTACCTTCAGTCCTTCAACCATTCCATCATTACATTGTAACAGAATACAGACTAAATCTAGTCTCAATTAACATGGAACTATCTGAAGAATGTAAAAGTAACTAAAATTATTCCTATGAATAGTCACATCACTATTTATTGCACGCAGATGCATCAAAGCGTGACGACTTTTGTTTCATTGTCGCCGGTGAGGAGTGCAGCCAGTAGCTTAGGGTTACCAACCGTCCGGACTTTCGGCTTTCTGTCCGGATTTTGTCCGGCCTTCGAATTTGTCCGTCATATTAGATGTCCCAATATTTAAAAAATCTTTAAAATGAAATAAGTACCTATTCGATCAGCTTTTATTTAACAACTATCAGTGATCAACTTACGACTATAATTATAAAAAAAAACACATTACTAGATCAAACACAAAATATAACTTTACTACTTCAAAAAACAATTTTTACTAAATTGTCCGGAATTTTCAAACTTTAAACCTAAATTTTGGTAACCCTATAGTAGCATGTGTTGTATTTTTGTATAAAAATAGTAAAGAGAAGAGAAAAACGTTGTTGATGATTTGAAGTTTATTTTTGGAAGTATAAATAAAAGGAACATAGAAAAAGTAGACAAGTTTTGATTAAATATAGAATGAAATATAACAAACCAGTATTACAACATCCACCCTTAGTCAAAACTCTACTTAAATCTTATTCAAAAATAAAAAATCTAAGTTTACACTAAGCCTATATCGCTGATACATTTCAAATGTGCGGTCTTACCTAGGCACTTGGTTAAAACATCAGCTAACATATTACTGGACTTAGTATACTTAAGGTTTATCACATTATCAGATACTTTTTCTCGAATAAAATGATATTTCGTATCAATGTGCTTAGTTCTCCCATGATGTATGGGGTTATAGGCCAAGTTTTGTGCACTCTGACTATCGCTATGTATTGTAACGCTAGTTAACTGGTTGTTGCATACCTCATAGATAAACCGTCGCAAATAAATTGCTTCTTTCGCAGCATCAGTTAAAGCCATGTACTCAGCTTCCGTCGAAGATAGTGCAACTGTGGGTTGTTTCCTAGATGCCCACGACACTGGACCATCAGCCAACTTGAAACAATATCCCGTATACGATCGTCTATCTTCAGTGCAATTCGCCCAATCCGCATCAGTATACCCGACAAGGGGTTTTCCGGTCTTCCTATAAGTAACGGAATAATCAATAGTGCCCTTAAGATATTGCAATACTCGCTTAGCTGCCACCCAATGACAATGGTCAAATTTACTATTAAATTGACTTAGATAGCTTGCAGCAAACGAAATATCCGGTCGAGTATTTATAGCAAGATACATTAAACATCCTATAAGATTCTGGTAAGGATATTCCATCGATTTATTACCTGTAGAACTTGTAGCGTTCATTTTACTGTGTGCGAGAGGCGTATTGTACCTTTTTGCATTTTCCATGTTGAACTTTTTCAATAAATATTCGATATAGGAACGTTGGTTTATATGAATTTCTCCTTCACTGCGAGTAATATTTAAACCTAAATAATAATTTAAAATTCCTAAATCTTTCAACGAAAAATGCTTTTCCAAATCCGATTTGACACTGTCAAATGTCATATCATTTGAGAAAAATATTATAATATCGTCAACAAATACAGTCATTATGACCAACTCGCAACCAAAAAGTTTTTTATAAACACATGGTTCTGTAGGCAATCTATTGAAACCTATTTTACATAAAGTTTCATTTAATTTCATATTCCATGCCCGAGGAGCTTGTTTGAGTCCATAAAGCGATCTTTGCAGTAAACACACCTTATCTTCATGGCCTTTCTTCACAAAACCTTGAGGCTGGTACATGTAGACCTCTTCGTGAATATCACCATATAGGAATGCGGTGTTTACATCCAAATGACGCATTTTTAGATTCATTTCCGCAGCAATGGCAAACAAAGTACGTAGAGACGAATGCCTGACCACCGGAGAAAAGGTTTCATGGTAATCTACACCAGCTACTTGGTTAAAACCTTTTATCACAAGTCTAGCCTTGTATTTTGTAATGTTGCCATGTGCGTCCGTCTTCAGTTTATAAACCCATTTGCATGGAATAATCTTCTTATCAGGTTTATCAACGAGTTTCCACGTATTCAAACTCGTCAGCGAATTGTACTCGTCTTGCATAGCCAACTTCCATTTGTCAGCATCATCAGCTCGACATGCTTCCGCATACGTTTTAGGCTCATTTTCTTCAGTCAAAGTATGATAAGAGAAATAATCAGGAGGTTTCCGCTCTCTCACAGGATATCTTCGATCTTCCATTATCTGTTCATCTATTACAGGTGAATCTGAACTTTCAGGCAGAACATCTGTAGAAGCATCTTGAAAATCTTCTACTGTATCCATTTCTATAGTCTGCAGAGGTAACTCCGTCTCTTTATTAATTTGTTCTCTTTCCTGACTTACATTATCCAACAACAGTAACGTAGGAGGTGCAGGGACTGGAACAGCTCTAGATGTACTGGGTTCCTCACAAGATTTATTTATCTTTAAACTATCGAAGCAATCTTCGAAAAACGTTACGTCACGTGCTTTAATTAATCGCTTCGGGCATTGAGGATCCCTAAACAAATAATTATTTGGTTGATCCGAGTAACCAACAAAAATAGACTCTACCGCTTTCATATCTAATTTCTTCCTTTGACAGTCAGCAACATAAATCAAAGCTCTACATCCGAAAACTCTAAGATGGCTTAGATTAGGCTTAAAGCCATACCATTTTTCGAAAGGTGTTAAACAGCCTAAGGCACGGTGCGGGGACCTATTTTTCAAATAAACAGACGTTTGTAAGGCGTCTTCCCAATACGCTTTGGAAAGCGAACACTCTGCCAACATAGAGCGACATTTTTCGACAACTGACCGAATAGTCCTTTCTGCCACACCATTTTGTTGTGGACTATATGGGACTGTAGTCTGGTGTACTATACCTTTTGATAATAAATAATCATTTAATTCTTTGTTGACAAACTCGCCTCCGTTATCCGTCCTAATAGCTTTAATTTGAGCTCCAGTTTGCCTTTCCACTAATGATTGAAAAGCACAGAATTTTTCTTTGACTTGACTTTTTGAAGAAATAAAATATATGAATATAAAACGTGTAAAGTCGTCTACAAATAATAAAGCATATTTATTACCTTGCATGGACATTTGTGACATTGGTCCACAGACGTCACTATGCACCAACTCTAGTATTGAAGTCGCAGGAGAATAGGTTATCTGTTTGAATGGTTTTCGAGCTTGTTTCCCTTGTAAACATGCTATGCAACTGTGTTTATCTATTTCTTTATAATCTATACCTAGATGACAATCCCTTAGCTGGTTCATACCGATGCGACACAGATGACCCAAACGCTTGTGCCATAACTGGTACCTAGTCAGAGCGGAGTCAGAGTGCACATCACAAGCCAATTCGCGAGGAATATTGACAGTACAATCTAATTTGTACAGTCCTCTATGGGGCGAACCGTGAAGAATAGAGTCACCTACAAAAGAAAAAGTATCAGAACGAAAGAAATTACAACCGTTTTTATCAAAAAGTACAGTAAAACCTTTCTCAACAGCATTATAAACAGAAATTAAATTACAATTTAAAGAAGGAACATACATTACGTTATTAATACTATTTACAGTGGACGCAGTGTTTATAGAAACATCTCCTATTCCGCCACAGTCAACTTCATTTCCATTCGCAACTGTAATCTTTTTATTAGATTCATACGGTCTAATGTTCTGAAACCATTCCAACTTCGAAGACATATGTTTAGTGGCTCCCGAATCAATGATCCAATAATCATCGCTGGAATCAACTTTAGTACCGAGTGCAACTAATGACTCCTCAGTCTTCTTCTTGCTCTTCTTCAATGGGCAATCAGGCCGTTTATGTCCTGGCTCATTACAATCATAGCAAATTATGGGTTTCTTCTTCTTAGTTTTATTTTTAACTACTTTGGACCGTAAAGCAGAATCATTATTTGTCGTTTCTTTTAATTTTGACATTTCATTTAGAAGTTTAGACTTCACCAACTCCGTTGTCACTTCAATATTGCTATTTTCAAGTGCCATAATCAAAGCATCATACCTTGAAGTGAGACCTCCGAGTAAAATAGCAGCTATAGAGGCATCTTCCACATTTTTACCAATATCTGCCAAATCTTGTACTGTAGACATTACGGCATTAATGTAGGCTTCTATATTGTCAAAGTCACTGAGGCTCAGCCTATACAACTTCCTCTCTAAGTTAAGACGACGACCCATGCCTCTGTCTTCATATGCATTTCGTAATGCTATCCAAGCCTCTGACGCTATTTTAGCATTTCTTACATGCGTAATAGCAGAACCTTCTAATGTGAGACATATCTTGGTCAATGCCTTTTTATCATTTTTTATCAGGGTTGCACTAGATATATCGTGGCCTTGGGGATACCCGTCAACAGCTTCCCATAAGTCTTCATGCATCAGATAATTACGCATTTTAAATTTCCATATACTGTAACTATCTCGACTGCTAAGACTAAATGAGGGCAGGGAGGAACTATAGCCTCTTACCGTAGCAGTATCTCCACTTTGAAGTGCCATATCGAAATCAGACGTACACGGAAACTAATGATATTTTCACTTCCCGATAAAATGTTTTTCAAAAAATCACATCAATACATTAATCCACGTTCACTTTAACTATTATTCTCGTGCTGATAACGATTTTGTTGTATTTTTGTATAAAAATAGTAAAGAGAAGAGAAAAACGTTGTTGATGATTTGAAGTTTATTTTTGAAGTATAAATAAAAGGAACATAGAAAAAGTAGACAAGTTTTGATTAAATATAGAATGAAATATAACAAACCAGTATTACAACAGCATGCATCTTGTTTATTCATGTATCTATTATAATTTATATATTATGTATGTTGCAGAATTGCTATCAGAATCAGAATACTAAATGATCACAGGTTTTGCTACCTACTGTTTACTAACCAAATAGTTTCGAATTGCTCCACTTTCAGCAAATGAAGATGAAAATGAATGAATGTTATAGTACCAGAATATCTGAAAAATTTTTTGTGGCCTGCAAAATTTTTGGTAACTCTTTTTAGTCGCTTTTCCGAATCTCCCAGATGATAGACATTCTAATTGTTACGTCTATTATAATAACAAAATTGGCGCACAAAGTTCATCAACAATACGTATTTGGTGTAGCCAAATACATTTCACAAAAAAAAGGATGTTTTTAGAAATCAAGAAACATGATCTATAAAATAATGTTTCATTTCAGGTTGTTTATTATTATAAATATAATATAAAAAACTACTGGCTTATCACTCGCGTCTTAGAAATAAAAGAGGTTGATGATTCTTTCTATTTATTAAATAATATGATACGTATTTTCTTACACGGAAACAGCAAAACGGGCACGCTATCCACCTGTCAGTACGTAAGCGTAATCATTACAACTCACGAACAAATGTCATAAACATGTAAACCTCATAGAACTGGTAATATTTTTATGTTAATTACCACACAAGTAGAGGAGCTAAACGTTCATAGTAACACCAGGAGTATCCCCCTAATGACGTCATCATGATTTTCATATTCAAAGTTGACCTTTCCATCCATCAAGGGAGCCAACGGTCGGTAACCAGAGTTGGTAAGAGAAGCTACCAACTGGTAGCCCACTTAGCCCAGTAGTGTAATCCTGTAGGATTTAACAGGATCATTCAGCGTCGTCCATTCGTAGATCTCAATGTCAAGAGAGAAAACGTTATCCGCTGTGGTTATCCGCTAAACCTAAATATTTAATTTCAAAAGATACTGTTAAAACAATTTACCATAAATTTCACTATTGCATCTATTTTCTTCGGTAACTAACCATACTAACGCCCCAACTTAGAGTCACTAACGGTTACTTAAAAAGCTCCTTTGTAAAGCAATTCTTTACTAAGGAGCGTTTTAATTAACCGTTAGTGACTCTGGGTTGGGGCGTAAGACAGTTAAAAAAATGCTATGGTTTAGCTTTAGGCTGTACTCTATCCAATATCCATTTACATTTTCCACCCTTAAAACTTAAACCGAGTCAAGTGTAATTTCCTCCAAACGCATCCCAACATTAAGACGATGGTCTATCTCATCTCTCATGATCTAAGGACTGCTACACATACTCGTATATTCGGCTCGGCATTAATCAGCACAGCTGGGTTGGTAAAACCGAATACGTATGTGGATATCATGTTCGACAAAATGTCCGCTAGGATTGCTTTTTTAACCAGAACGAAAGCTAAATTATGCCGTGTCAACCCGGAAACCATGCCAAATCGGCGAAGATATGCCGAAATGAGTACTGGGTGACTTTGTCAATCGACTCCAGCCGAATTACAGTAATTGTAACGGTTCAACGATATTGTTCAACAAATACAGCCAAATCAAATGTCGAATACAGTCGAATATGTGTAACACCCCTAACACACCAGAAACATTAGAAATATAAACAAAAGCTAAGCGCTCTCCAATTACACCACGCACATTAAGGAGTACGTTATTACATTATGTTACGGCAACAACATCAAAATTGTGAGGCATGTACTTTGCAAACCACTGTGCGCCCTACATGTTCACATTTGTGGTGTTAATATATAAAAGCGAATGTCGCAAAAGTTGAAGCGACAACTCTGTGCGAGATGATGCGTAGTTCGAGCGAAGCGATAGAGACTGCACTGCTATCATAGACTCATTTTCAAACCTTTCAAGTCTAAAACAAGGAATATCGGTAATGAGATGAGATAATACACGGTAATAATATACAGGGTGGAAAATAAAGACGGTAGCTGGAGAAAAAGTGCCCTGAATTTAGATAATGACCAATTTTACTGAAAGAAAACATTCCTTTATTTTCAAAACTAAGTAAAACTGCATTCAAAGATTTTTGAAAATTCATCTGCTTGAGCCGGTGATAGTAAAATCAACTACAGCCTTATTGTCAGCTGTACTATTAACTAGCTTTCAGTACATAACTGTCTTTACAGCGGAACCCGTACGACGTTGTTTTCCGCAGAATTATTGCTCGCATTTAAACTCAGCATAAGTTTAACTCCTGTTTCTAATTATGAGATGGAGACTAATAGAAGTACTATTGTGAATAACCAACATTATACCCCACATCGACTTGAATTTCAACTCCAATTAAGCTTCCTGTAGGATAGATTTCCCTGAAATATTTTTACATACCTAATGGTTCCAAAATGTATGTACGTGAATAGAATTTTATTTTATTTACGATTATAACTGAAATATTTAAATCGAATTACAGGAATTATGTGCCGAGGAGAATGCCGAGGAGTTTTTTATGGTTTTTCTTTTCCTCCATGGTAAAGCACCCTTCCGAAAAGCTGGTAGATTAAATTAGATTAAAAAAATGACGTGCATAATTTTATTGTATCAGTGATACCTATATGAATAAAAGATTTTGATTTTTTTTGCATGACCCGCTACACAGCTCGGGTCACTGTTTATATAACTAAGGTCTATTATAATGAGGCCTAGAGGCTAGAAAGCATTCTCTGCCTCGCTGCTCCAGTGCGGATTGGAGGGGTATGTAGCCAACCCAAGTGTCGGAAATTCATATGTCACTAGAAAACCTAGCGTCAGAGTTCGTTGCGAAGACTGATCGAATGACCGACTAAGGGAACATACCAAGACCACGTGACCCATTTTTTCCAACTTTTTACCTCCCTCCCCCCCCCTTCGTGACCATCCGTAGTGTATGAGAAGACCCCCCTCCCCCCTAGTTTTCACGTGGTAATTCATAAATACGGTTTTCAATATTTTTTTGCAAAAACAGAGGTAAAAAATAATAATTTTGCTTATATTTGACGACTTGTATGACGCTATAGTTGCTAAAATATTGACTACGTGACAAAAACCTAAACCCCCCCCCTCCCCTCTGTGACCAATCGTGGTGTTTTGAAGACCCCCCTCCCCCCCTAAATGAGTCACGTGGTTTTGGTATGTTCCCTAACTAACTGGCTGACTACTCACTAAAATGTCTGACTGACAAGCCGACTTAATAAGAGACGGACTGACAGTGACTGAAAGTCTATGATATATTGTCTGAAACCAGACAGTCAGACTAACTGACAAATTGACTGACAAACAGTTCTTATTCATGGTCATCTATGACTGATCTTAGGAGACACAAGCCAATACTAATCAAATAATACTATAAAATTAGAAAAACATGAGTAACAATCAAAAAACCAAGTCATCAATAACAATCACTGCAACGGAATCTTCAAAGTTAAAACTTACCCCATAAAAGTGGTATAAAGTATTTACTTGTATGATTCAATCTCGGTTTTAATTACATAGTTACAGACTACAGTAGTTTCTAATGTACTCGGTGCCCAAACCGCGGAACTCACACAGACCACAAGCTCCAAGCTCCAACATGTTCAAAACTTCGGTAGATATACTAGCTACTATGGCGATGAAAGGCTGTTCGAATAGTTTGACCTTATAGCCGGGAACTTAAAAACTTACGCGCTATGAAAGTACTTGGTTATTAGGAGGTTAATGTTCCTGTTCAGTAGCAGGTAAAGTAGGTACCCTAATGCATATGGATGCAGTAACCAGAAGTCTTTCATCCCTGCACAAGGAAACTTTATGCCACATGTAGCGTATTAGGACAACCACGACCCCTTAACATTTGACAATACTACTTATTATACTAACTACTGCTAACAAATAACAAAGCATCTATTTGCCTGTGTGCATAATCTTCCAAGATTTACGAATCTTCATAATCACATCACCTGTGGCCATAGATAAACAGAGCATTTGACGCAGACAATTTAGGTGTATAGGTGTATGTATAAAAAGTGCAATCATTGAATGGTTAAAAAACTAGTCGGCAAAATTTATACTGAATTACAGTCAAATACATATACTTCTGCCCTGGAATGAAATCGAAGCCTTGCTGCCGGGTCATCGAAAAATTAACACTAACTTATTAGTCATTACATATTAAAAGCATGCCGAGCGAATTAAAAATGCACTAGATTAGTTCACGAACGAGGACGCTCGACTCAAATTAATTACAGTAATTTAGTGATATTAAATATTACAAATGAACATTATAAATGCGAGCGTAACGTCGCGTGAGACGCACCTATCACGTAGCATGGGGTAAAAGAAGCGTGCAGTGAAATAGGGTTGGCTCAGCTTTTTTGACGCACTGTAAAATCGCGAAGATTTGAAATAGAAAGGACTTGGAAGTTAGATCAGGAAATTGGATGAAATTTAAAATCATTGTTATTTTGAGCACACTAAATACAGATCGTGGTATAACTATGCTATTGACTATTATTTTTTCATAGTCCAAATCTTATCATTTGTTACAAGACTAAGACAACTGCACAACTCGATGGCCAAACACATACCTACTAGCATATTTTGACATGTCACTGTGCACATAAATTCATTTCCTTTTCAATATTGTATTTCATGGACAACAGTAAGTCTTTCATATACAATTATGAGTAAGTCATAATTTTATTTGACAACTTTATTTGATTTAATAGAAAAAAATATTACAACCCTAAACACATGAAAACATTATTTTCTTTCTAGAATTAATATCGGTGCTCGGGGTTCAATGAATCCTTTCTTTTCATATACATAAACCTTGATTTAATCAATTATAAAATGGTGCCAAAATCATAGCGTGTCGATAAAATACAAAGATAAGAGTAAATAAAGTAATGTAAAGTACAGAATAATAATTAAGCATTTCAAAAATGATTAAATCTGTTAAACCCACGGGTACCTGCTATTAACAAATTGCAAGGTGAGGCTAAATTAACTGATTTAATGCAGTACGATTGCAATCTTGAGTAATTTCAGTGGGAGACTTGTAGGACTATATTGATACGGGTAGAGCCTTATCATTAATTATTGTTGAACTGCAACTTGTGCTTATAGAAAAATTTAACATTTCTTTACCCGGACTAGAAAAGTGCTTATTCTAGCTTCGATTTTGCTTTTGAATTAACTTTGATAAACATATTTCTCTCCCGATCTATATTCCATTACTTAGGTTTTAATATGTCAAACCGGTCCCCAAAGACAAGTCATAATGAAGCTTTGTCGCCGCTAGCTGCTTATTGATCCAGATTGTTGTCCAGATTTAGAGTTGTATACGGCAATGTTAATATCATTACACATACCTACTGATCTTGGCTCCTTTTTACTATAAACTGATGCAGAAAAATAAGATTATTTAAAATAATTATACTTCTTTATTATATTGCGAAGCACTAAAATAACAGTACGTTTATCAATACACCCTTCGGAGTTTTAATTGTACTTAAATCGAAATATCGGCCGAATCGAAGTGTCCATCAACTCGACTAAACCGATGGAAACCATAGTGTTTGTTCTAACTACACCATGACGAGGAGATCCATGGTGTGTGTCCAGGTGGTAGGTATGCATTAGTTGCCGTTGACTACACAAACCGGCTCACAAACCAGATGACTGGACCGTCCCATATGTGGCACGCCATGAACACACTGAGGACCAAAAGATTTTGAAAGTTATGTGGAATAATAGATGTAGAGTTATCACCTAATTTCAATATAAATGGTAGGTGTAAGTTACCATTTTCAAGACACGACGCAAAAAGAGGGTTGTTTTAAGTTTAATGTCTGTCTACTTATGTTTGTTACTTTGTGTCTGCTTGTGGCATCGTATCTCCTAAGAGCTAAGCGAATGAACCGATTTTGCTGCAGTTTTTTATCATATGCTTTATCTGTTGAGTCTGGTTTTGTGATCAAACATTTACCATGTTTGATGGAAATAAACGTGTCAGGGATTTATAGTTATGTTTAGGTAATTATTGTAATTAAAGGATAGTATTTCAATCCTTAAATTCCCAGTGTATCCAGTTTGTATTTCTAAACGATTCAGTGATAATTCAGTTAGTGACTGTATTATAAAAAACAAATATATAAATATTTTTTTAAACCCACGACATTTAATATAATTCAGAAATCTACTTACTTTGTTTGTACATTTTTGGAAAATTCCAAATAATTGTCGTTTGACCGAATGTTAACGTTGACGTTAGTGACAGATACGAATCGCTGCAAAACTAACTTGTTTGTTGACGTAGTCTTGTTTGCCCTACCCCTAGTGTAATGTAAGCCCGCGTGGGCGCGGATCAGTGAGGTGGTCCGCGAGCTGAGAAGCAGGTGGTTTAACGCCAACCGCAGCGGCTGGCCGGCAGGGCGGAGCCATGACAGAAACCATGTCTGCTGCTTGCTTACTGCATGCGGAATGCCTCTTGCTGCTTTTCGCATGCTGTAGATCTTTTAAGGTTGTATACGTTTGAAGATTAGATTATTTGAAAATGAGAATAAATGAATAATTATATAAAAAGAGCATTATACTATACTAATATTATAAAGAGGAAAGATTTGATTTTTTGCATTTAATAGGCTCCGAAACTACCAAACCGATTTGAAAAATTCTTTCACTGTTGGGAAGCTACACTATCCCCGGGTGACATAGGCTGTATTTTTTTTACAATTTTTTCCGAAACGAAGCGAGGGCGATTTCCTAGAACTATATAAAAATTATATGACGTAAAAATTAAACTAAATTTTATTAGAAATATAATATTACATACATGAAATAAGATCAGATCATGAGATTAGATCACATGAAATTAGGTAATTTGTTTTTATAGCATATGAAAATTATATCATGTGAACGTTATTTCAAGTCATATTATACTACATATATGTTATTATACTAACTATTACACATCCATAGTAACACCCCAGAGGCCAGATATTTATGATGATAAGTCTCTATATTGGTAAAAATAACTGCAACACTCACTAATATGTTCCCCGGTGAAAGAAACCCTTACCGAATACCTAGATATTGATCATAGGCACAGCATTGTGATTCAAAGCGTAGCGCCGCCGACAGATAGGACAAGCTGCCCGACGCCGCGACGCCCGCGCCTCGTAAGGAAACTGACCGTTACCTCTTTCAATGATGTACCAACTGTCTAGAAAGGACACATTGTAGACTAGTACTTCCCCTATAAATACGACTTGATATACCCAGATACCACAAAATTTAACACTCGATGTGTCACTTTAAAGGCACACGATCATACTTAGATTACTAACTCTTCGAGTTCTTCGACCCTACGTGAACAACCCTGATAAAACAACTGAAACAAAATGTAGCCACAAAATGTCATTATTTCTGAAATGTTTTTCAAAAATGAAATTAAGTGGTTCTAACGTCTTCAGGTTAATAAACCTTGAATAATCAGCTATAGATTAAGAGCCCAGGGCCGCCAGACATCACTTATTTTCTGACGGATGAAATGTGGACGATTGAGTAGTGTTAGTATGTACTATGATCGTATGCCTACTTGCTAGCTTGGAAAAACGACCAATTTCAAGAAGTCAAGGGGCCAGTCATCCCCTAAATTAATTTTAATATCTCTGTGGGTGGAAGCGCGTGAGCATTATCTACGCGCATGAGACATGAGTATGGTAGTCAAAATCGGATACTGAATCAATCCCACGCTTGGATCTGTCTGTCGTCTTGTCAAAGGTTTTAAAATAGTTGTCTGGAGAACATATATAAAAATGGAGCGTCAGAAAATACGTGAACTTAACTCATTATTTTGGCAGGTTCAAGGTGTCTGTAAAGCAAAATGGCCCACGGAATGTGTCTGGGAGTATTGACAACTTATTTCTAACTATATTATCTAGAACATACGTGAAAATCAGCCATGAGAAAATACGTGAACTTAGTAATGATTTTTTGTACCTTGATCACCTCATACCTGGAAATTGGCCGTTTTTCCAAGCTAGCAAGTAGGCATACGATCATAGTACATACTAACACTACTCAATCGTCAGAAAAATCTACATTTCATCCGTCAGAAAATAAGTGATGTCTGGCGGCCCTGGGCTCTCCACCTACTAAAAAAGTGCTTTTTTATTTGTGTTGGCATCGCTTTCACACGCAATGTTCACCGTAATTTTTGGGACACTATTGAAATTGCGCGAAAAGCCAGCGATATGTCATATTTCAGTACCCATATTTACCAACTTTATATAACGCTACGTTGCCAGCTACTTCGTGGGCAAATATTAGTAATACCAGACTCCTCTTACGATATATTATGAGTATATCCCGCGATGAAGATATTAAAGTTGTAACTCTCGTTCTTTGCTAACGGATTTTTATGTACCAATTTAATATGTTTTTCGCAAGACCTTTCTGGCCTTACTACATGACTTACCTCTGAGACGTATCTGTATGTCCAGCCCCGGAGAGACGGACAGTGGTCTAATAGCATGTATGTGTAAGCGAGTAGTGACATGATATTCTGATGCTGCAGTCACGCCATACCGTCACGCGCGCTGACATGGGTCGCCATGAAGAGAGTTGTGGCGGAAAGGAGGAATTATGAATAATAAAAACATATTTTTACGACGTCCCGTGTAAATTTCTTCTACTCTACATTAAATATCGACACCTACATTCTACATCATACCAGTTACACATACATGCTAATACACCACAGGGCTAATAGAGCCAGGAGTCAAGACGAGAGAAATAACTAATAGGGATTAGGGAGTCAAGAGTTGAACGCGGCACCATTCCGCTTGCATTTGCCAAGATTCAGCCCGTATAACCACGGGCAGGGTCATGGGAGATGATGTTTTTATTGCTCATAGTAATATAGTATGTACTCGTATATTACTATACAGTAGAAGCCTGAAATATTCGTTATTCTTTTTATGAAATATTTTTGTTTCTACCCCCATATTCACGTAATACGAGTACAATGAGTTATAGTGGACAAAGGCATCTCAAAGATGACGTATCGCCGCGTCGCCAATGTTACCATGGCAACTCAACGCCTTATTAGTCTACCTACGCCAAAATGGAACCTGTAAAGCGAGTATGCGATAAGGAAAAAAACCGTCTCGTTCTCAACATTCTCAACACGAGTGCGCCAATAATGCTCGAAAGCTTTTCTGTTACATATCTATTTATTATCTCATGTCTCATCTGAAACGAAATGGAATTTGCAGCCGAGTTTAAAGCATACATTTTGCTTATTAACACTCAGTGTTAACACTGGAATCACTGGATTACTGATAAATCCTGTAAAATCATTTTGATAGTTAGTCATCCATCCAACAAATTTTGTAACTACAATAGCCACGGGCAGAACACTAGTACTATATAATGCACTATCACTCATTCCTTCTATCCGAAGCCGTGTATTACAAGAGGCATGATACCAGTAAGTAAAAATCACTAAAATTATGTATTTATTTGATGAAACACTATTAATGGATCACAAAACACGCATTTATTGTATTACATATTATGAGCAAGATTAATAATATTTTGATAAAATAAAACTACAAAATATGGCAAGCCGCCATGATATCTTGAACACCAATCCACGCCAGCGAATTACCTCATGCCTGAGTAAAAAAACGAATATGACAATGCTGACAATGACATCTTGTCTATTAATCTACTCAGACGTGACGTCACAAGCAACTCCATGACACTGAAGTGTTTAGGTGCGAATTCTGAACTTATAAAGTGTATTTATTGAAGTGAAACTTCTTTAGAATCGTTAGTGATTTCAAACCGGATGCAACGGAAAAACGACAGGTAAGATAATATAACCGCTAATTTCGTCTTTGAATTTAAATTCTCCGTAGCTCAATGGTCAGGACGTAGATACACAATACCTGATGCGCAGGTTCGCGTCTCTCAGTATTTGTTTTTTTTAGTTTTTTTTTTTAGTTTTATTTTTATACTGTTTTTAAATACTTTCAAATGCTCTTTTAAATATTTTCAAAGAATTTATCAACAAAAAATAAGAATTTCATTCTTTCATTCTGTCGATCGACCGACCGATTATACAGACAGTAAAAATGCTAAGTTGTATTCATAGATGGCGCGAGGAATAAGATAGAAGATTCGTTTTATTGCTAGATAGATTTTTAAAAAGTGCTAAGTTGTATTCATAGATGGCGTGAGGAGTAAGATAGAAGATTCGTTTTATTGCTAGATAGATTTTTAAAAAGTGCTAAGTTGTATTCATAGATGGCGCGAGGAACAAGGTAAAAGATTCGATTTATTGCTTTTTCATCTCATTATCTTGAAACCAAAATTTTGGAAAGTTTCACTTCTACCACGTGTGAATGGCACACATTTTTTTTTTTTATTTTATACTAAATCTTATTTTGTAGCGGAATAATGATATACGTTGTAATTATAATAGACATATTTTTCAACAATATGGAACAGTCCCATTTTAAGCAGGATACACCACGAGAAATGGTGATTTATTAGGTAAGTCATGACCATGGAGTTATGGATATCACTCACCACCACTTACCAGGTGTATGCTCGTTTGTCGGCTACTAACATGAAAACCTTATGACACTGCCGTAAATTAAACCGCGAAAGTACTTTACAAGTTTGTCACAGCTTATTAAAAGTGTAATAAGATGTTTTTCATGTTCTACCGTTTGATCTAGAATGTTAAGTATGAGCTTGTTTAGTCACGTTCATCCGGCCTTCGATATATTTTAATTTTAAATGTGTCTTTCCATATATATCCTTTACTTTTCTTACTTGGCCAGTGTTACCGAAGTCCATGGATAATGTTATCATTCCAAGTAATTAGCGCAATAGCATCAACTTGCTATCGGGTGGCTCGTCTGCTCTTTCATCAGCTATTTGCATACAAAAATGTTTCAATAAGAGAGCTAGTAAGGGCGTTTCGTCATGGCTGACAACGCATTGAATGTCCTCGATGTCACGATATCCACGGGCGGCGGAAACCACTTGCCTTTAAACAGGTGACCCGTTTCTCAGTTTGAATGAAAAAAGCCGTCAACTAAGTACCGATAAGGTTAGGTCAAGTTAGTTAGCTAAAAACAAAAACGCAAATTCTTGCTAAGCAGGATACAAGTACTTACTATAAAAAGATTCCTTTTACAGTTAAGTTAGCAAGCGGTTTTTACCGCAACTTCTGACCGACACAAAAAATCAACTTCATTTCTAACAAACTTCTTTAATTATCAAAGAAAAGCTTGTAAAAGAAATGCTTGCAAAACTGCGGAATAACCCGTTACTACGAGTTTCATAAACACTGGTTTTCCAGCGTGCATTTCTTTTGAATTTTTTGACTCAACTTACAAATTCACTATGGCAGCTTGTGTTTCTTAACGAGGATGCGTTCGTTGCGAAAGATTTTTTGCTAACGAGAGTAAACCTTTAAAAAGATAATGAACCTCTCTATGAAGAATATCCCATTTAGACCGGAATGTTACCCTTTAAAATTAAACCTCTTCAGTAGATATCCAGTAACCATGACTAGTATATAAATAACATGGACATACCGAGGGTGTTACAGTTACCCTCTCTCGGATTTTATATGTATACTAATGCCTACTTAACTGACCTTTTCCATAAAAGTTTTCATTATCAATCATCTTCATCAGTACATCAAATAAAACAACATACATCAGTCTAATTGATTACATGAAAAATATGAGAAAAACTTTTACTAGGGATATTAATTAACAATAGATAACAACAATTATTTTTAGAATTTTTGTCTTTCGTTCAGGCTAATCTTAGGCATGACTAAACAGGTTTAGATGCGGTTTTCTCTGATATATTGTAGTGGGCTTGGGCCTTTGGGCTAATGTTTACAAAGTTTTAACATTTAAAAAGTATTAATTATAAAAAGAAATACTTATTAATTAAAAAAAAAATACCAAACAATATTTCGTCCCCGTAGATCGAAAAGTCACTAAGTCGAAAAATGGCCTAAATGAGTTATTAATGTCACTAAAACCACATTTTTTTTCTCTAAATATCTGTCTAATCATCTATGTGATATGTGCGTTCGTTTCCGATTTACGAAATGTGAAAATTAAGTAAATGTATGCTTTGGATCTCACAGCGAAATGAGAGAAATAACTAAATTTTCTTAATTATTTTATATTTATCGAAACTTTACGTAGGTCGGAACTAAAACGATTTAATTACTTTTTCTATTAAATTTTCAATGCATACGTAGGCTTTTAGGTAGACTATAATCACTAAAATGATTTAGTGAGTTATTAAATTCAGCACTTTGCTAAAATACCCGAAAGCGAAAATCAACTAACTCCAAATAGTGACTTCTCACTCCTTACTGTTAAATGATTTTGTAAAATACTACCAAAGTGAAAAATCATTAAATCAACGCAAATCGTGTAAAAAGCACTATTGAGCGAAACCAGGGCTCAAAAGTGTTCGCCAGGGATCTGTCTATTGGGCAAAGTCAGCTTGCGAGGTTGAAGACCGAGTCCAGCACCATGGTTTCGTCGAAACCCGAAGTTCTGAGGGAGACTGAGAGATACTACGGACGATTGTATGCCTCCTCTCAAGCTCCAACTCCTCGCGAGGAGAGCGACAAGCGAGTTAAACTGACCCGACACTACACCGAAGATATCCCGGACGTCAGCCTGTATGAGATTAGAGAGGCTCTCAAACATCTTAAAAACAACAATCATCACAGAGAAATCACAACCGAGCTTCTGAGAGCTGGAGGGAAACCCCTTCTAGTGGCGCTCCAAAAACTGTTCGATTCCGTCATCAACACTGGAACTACCCCGGAAGCGTGGAGCTGAAGTGTGGTGATGCTGTTCTTCAAGAAGGGCGATAAAGCACACAGGTTTGACGACTTCCAGCCTCCCGAACAAGCAGGATTCCGAAAAGGCTACAGCACCATAGACCATATACACACACTGCGGCAGATTATACAAAAGACCGAGGAATATAATTTGCCGTTATGTGTTGCCTATGTGGACTATGAGAAAGCCTTTGATTCTATCGAGACCTGGACGGTACTAAATTCTCTCCAGCGGTGCCGGATCGACTACCGGTATATCGAGGTGTTGAAATGTTTGTACTCATCTGCCACCATGTCCGTCAGAGTACACGACACAGCAACAAACCCCATCCAATTGCAGAGAGGTATCAGACAAGAGGATATCATATCCCCAAAACTGTGTACCGCTGCGTTGGAAGACGTGTTCAAGCTGATGGAGTGGAAACGACGTGGCATTAACATAAACGGCGAATACATCACACACCTGCGATATACCGACGATATAGTCATCCTGGCGGGTTCCCTGGAAGAACTTAGTACAATGCTTGGGGACTTGAACAGCGCCTCACAACGGGTGGGTCTTAAGATGAACATGGACAAGACGAAAATCATGTCGAGTGTCCATGTCACGCCCGTACCAGTTGTTGTGACGGCGCTGCTATCGAAGTTGTAGACGAATACAATTACCTGGGTCAAGTGATCCAGATGGGTAAGTCTAACTTCGAAAAAGAAGCACTCGTAGAATCCAACTCGGATGGGCTGCGTTCGGGAAACTGCGTCATATCTTGTCGTCCAAAACACTACCTCAGTGCCTGAAGTCGAAGATGTTCGAGCAATGTGTATTGCCAGTGATGACATACGAATCAGAGACGTGGTGCTTTACTATTGGCCTAATCCACAAGTTCAAAGTAGCGCAGTGGGCTATGGAGAGGGCTATGCTCGGTATTTCTCTACGTGATCACATCAGAAATGAGGAGATCGTAGACGAACAAGGGTAACCGACATAGCTCAAAGAATTAGCCGGCTGAAGTGGCAATGGGCCGTTGGGGAAGAAAGGTCCTCGAATAGCGCCCACGTCTCGGAAAAAGGAGCATAGGACGCCCCCCGACCAGGTGGACTGACGACCTGAAGAAGACAGCGGGCATCCGCTGGATTCAGAAGGCTCAGGACCGGTCAGAGTGGCGCAAGTTAGGGGAAGCCTATGTCCGGCAGTGGACCTCCAAGGGCTGATGGATGGATGGATACTTTATATTTTAGTTTAGTATTTTGATGTTGTCTTCTGCAGGTGAAAGTTATGTACCTACATTATTTAAGAATACAGATAAATATCTAATAATATTATTTTATAGGAATCTGCTCATTTGACGACTTCACGAGATCTGTTATAGAAAGTAATTAGTAAGTATGGTGCCTATTATTTGGGTAGTAGGTACTAAACTTTGTTTTTGTCGCTTCGATTGTTTGCTTTTTTGTGTCGTTTATTTTTAATGCTTAAGTTATCTTAAAGCAATGGTTACACTTGGTTACATTAAAAGTTATATATTTAATACATATATTATATTTATTATTATCAAAACAAATCTTACCATCCAAATTCGAATCTTAAGATACTAGGTATTATTTACAATGCACATTTCGTACGTCTAGCACTAAGTTCCAATTTACATAACTAGAGGTGGTTTTCTTAAAAATAATTTAGAACAGAGTGAAAGATCACTAACTAAGGGCGAAAATTAACTAACTCCTAACTAACTCAGACATTCTATTGAGAACAAATAATTAATTTGCGTTTTTTAGGGTATTTTATATTTTCTCATTAACTACTCGATTTTCACTTGTTACAGGTAGTATAATATTAATTTGATTTAAGTTCCTTCAAAATAAAACTAAAAACATAGAGACATGTTATGACATATTAAAGTTATGGCGATTTATATATTTCAAAACTTTAACCCTCATTATCTCAAAACACGTTTTTTGCACTTAATGACTTTTCGCTCTACGGGGACGATTTCTGATATAGTTATAACAATGACATTGAATTTTTTGCAGTAACTTTTAAGTGCAGTAACTTTTAAATACAGAATTTTCAAAAGCTTTATGAAGACCAATTTTATTGTAAATAAAGTTATTGTTATAATTAGAAAATGAGCAGCAATGATAAACATATTAATGACTATTGTGTGTTTGTTTGCCGACTATAAGAGTATACTGTATGATATTAACAGTGCAACAAATCATTCGAATGCTGGCAATATTTGCAAATATATGAGTGAAACACACAACAATGTGACTATATCGCTCACCCAGTAATACAACAGCACATCTACATTTGTCATATTTTACAGAAACGAATTTCAAAAATTTAAAAAAAATGTTTAAAATTAATTTATGGGTTCTGTTTATGTTTTTTACAGATTGTATGGGTTTGGTTACTAGTACAGACATTAATACATATTTACCACTATGTAGATTAGGCAATTTTAAACACATATACCATATAAACCCAATTTCGGATTTTTTGTAGATGTGCCATTATATTACTAGGTGGGCAATATTTATTCTGATTCATGCTTTTATTTGGAATAATTTGTTACCATTAAGTAATATTGAAAAACGAAAAAACATTTTTTGTTTTGACGTTGACCTTCAGTTACTCTCAGAATTAGAATCCACACACATATGTCTATCCAAAATATTTTTATCCTGGATTTAAATAAGATTTCTTTACTTTAGGATTGTTGATTTTGTTTATCGCTGTAGTATTGGTGACTAAAATATCTGAATCTGCTTGTTCAATACCAGGGATAACTATAAGAATTTTAATTATCTATGTACTACATATATATCAGATAATAACAGATAGTACAAAAACTATGATATTATTATAAGACTTACTTGGTCTGGACAGAAGTATCCAAAGGCGACCATCCCGAACAGTGAAAGTAGTAAACAAAACAAAATCACTTTACGCAGTTTGGATCTTGGCTCCATTTTTTTTATTTCGTATGCACCGTTGGGTAACACGAGGGCGAAGTCACTATTTACTTGCACAGACACACTTTTTTGCATTTCGGTCGAATACATGTCTCATTTTTACGAAAATATTTTGTAACCGGTCACACTCGCGAAATAAACAAAGTTCAGAACCGCCTCTATCGAACGACTTTAAAAACTAAATCGTAGTTCTGTTATCATTTTCTCCTATTATCGTCCTTTGATTATCTGACCGAGATACGAACACGATAACATTATATCGCTGAAACCGCGCGAGAGGCGTTGTGTCAAAGGCAAAGCCAAAACTAAAGTGAGGGATGGTAGCTAGAAGTGAACGAGTGACAGAGCCCCAACTGTGTATAAACATTGGTGATCTAAAGATCCACTTCCTTGCACGGTTGTTTTATCCTAGCTCCTGCCACGGCGTCCTCCACCAGAAGCTAACACTAACAACCACATGAAATCACTGTATTCTTTTTTAAAATAAAACGCTGAACACTATTAAATAAAATCTATTTTCTATTTTCAGTCTGCTTGCTATCCTGCCTGTCTGCGAAAACGTCAAACAACTTCTCATGACACTTGACAGTTGACATTGTAATGACACTAACAATGACGTTGACGTTTTGACAAGTGTTGCAATTTTACAGTGTGCATCTATCATGGATATATTACTCTAACTGGATACATAACTTTGTAGAGTTACAGTACGGCCGACGTATCTTAGCGCGTCTGAACATAGGCTTTACGAACTTTAGCGCATGTAAGACAGAGATAGCGAAACAACATACTAACGTGTAACTGAGACATAATACGCCGCGTACCGAGCATTGCCGAATTACGTTACTGCGCAGCCTTCTGCGTGAAGTTCAGACGCGCCAAGTACATAGGCCAAGATACGTCGGCAGTACTGTACTTTAATAGTACGAGTTTTATTTGACATAACGACGCAGCGGCGTGTTTACTATCTATTGCAGAGAATTAATTGTACTAAGCATACAAAAACGAAAACCAAAACTCTTTGTGGATGCGTTCACCTTTGTGTAAATTAGGACAGACAGCCCAACTTTGCTGTATGGGACAGTCCCAAGTTCAATATTTTTAGAGCTTTCGTTTTTCGTTTATTATTATTACATACTTGGAAAATAATATGTGGGCAAGGTAGAAAGCGGTCATTATATTAATATAATAAATACCCGAGAGTAAAGTGAAGCATTGCGGGTAGTTCAAAAGTTACGTTGTCACGAGTATAAAATAATAAAAACGCAGGAAAATGAGGCGTCATCCAGTTTTCCAAGAAAAGGAAGAGACTTTAATTATTACAGTATGCTTAGAATAATGAATAAACACAGTATGCATTGCAACTGCAGACAGGATTCCCATTAATGTCTAAATTATATGATATTTGATGCCCTCTAAAAGCTCACTTGAATTGTAAAGGTGTAACTCCTTTACAACTTTTTGAACCCCGCGTAAAAAAATATTTTCCTGGTCCTAGTTAGGAATGGTGGATCTTAAATAGCCACAAGGATAACAGGTTAAAGACGATCAACTTTTTAGCCTCATCGTGAAATTAGTACTAAGTATCAAGAGCAGAGGTTTTCATCAAAAATAACAATACTTAATCTTTTCTTCGTCCCAAGCTTAATTTATTAATATTATAAAGTGTGGCTATACAAAATGGTTATCTTATAAAAGTCATTGCAATCTAAAGTGTAACTTGGGACAGATACTATTCCAGTTTGATTTTTATGCTATTGCTTAGAAAATTTCTAAGATGTGTTGCGACTTGTCCCATGCGGCCAGGAATACCTTTGGACTCCAATCCCTATAGAAAAGTAGCCGGTCACATCTAGACCAGTGCCGATAATTTTTGAAAACAAAAAAAATTATAATAGGATGAAACCTATTGCAAAAGGAAGAGAATATAACAAAAAATAAAGGAAAAATAATTTACGGGCGATCTGAGGTCGGGAAGTGGGGGGAGGGGGGGTTTAAGGGTAAAAAACGGTTTATCTCAATTTCCAGCAAAACTATAAGTCCTATGGAAAAAAGTTAAATGGCAAACTTATAGGTAATAAAAAGGTCTACAATTTTTGCATTTACACTTTTTTACATAACCTCAAAATTTATGTGAAAAATTCAAATAACCAAGTTTTTGGTTTTTTATTTTAACCTTTTACAAAAATATTTCTTTTTCCACGAAATTTTGTGAAAACTTACCTTTCTATGTCCCAAACATACTGTAATTTTTTTGATTTAAAATATTTATTTTTCCACCTTATTTTGACTTAATATCGAAACAGCACCCTAATTTTTAAACGAAAATTCATCCGTCAAAATATTCGATTTTTTTAAAAAGTCGGTGGGCTTTTTATTTGTTGAAATCTCTACTTTCTGATGGTATATAAAAAAATATACACTGCCATGTTAAATTTTCTCAGAAAATGCAATGAAACGACAACTATTTTCACAAAAATTATTCGATTTCGAGTTTTTAAATATATATTTTTAATATGTATGTACAATTTTGAGCCATTTATTAAAATTTACACTTTAATTAATCGAAAAACGTCAAAATCCATGTTAAATTAATAAGCAAAAAAATTACAAATCCATAAAGATTGCAAGAAACATGCAAAAATAGTTGTCGTTTCATTGCATTTTCTGAGAAAATTTACCATAGTAGTGTATATCTTTTTTATACCATCAGAAAGTAGAGATTTTAGCAAATAAAAAGCTCACAGATTTTTTTAAAAAAGCGGATATTTTGACAGGTGAATTTTCGATTGAAAATTAGGGTGATTTTTCGATATTAAGTCAAAATAAGGTGAAAAAATAAATATTTCAAATAAAAAAAAATACAGTATATTTGAGAAATAAAAAGGTAAGTTTTCACCAAATTTCGTGAAAAAAGAAATATTTTTGTATAAGATAAAAATAATAAACCATAAACTTGGTTATTTGAATTTTTCACATAAATTTTGAGGTTATGTAAAAAAGTGTAAATGCAAAAATTGTAGACCTTTTTATTACCTATAACTTTGCCATTTAACTTTTATCTAGGACTTATAGTTTTGCTGGAAATTGAGATAAACCGTTTTTTACCCTTAAACCCCCCCTCCCCCCCACTTCCCGACCTCAGATCGCCCGTAAATTATTTTTCCTTTATTTTTTGTTATATTCTCTTCCTTTTGCAATAGGTTTCATCCTATTATAATTTTTTTCATTTTTTTACCGTTTTCAGAGGTATCGGCACTGGCCTAATCATTTCTTGGCAATAAAACTTATGAGTATTAATATCTGTAATGGTGTTTCGTTTCGTTTAGCTTGATACAGCTCACTTAACTTTCTTGCCGAGTCAAACGCCAAATTATTTGTACTTTCTGGCCGGCAATGCATCGGTGATACTATCTACGCCATTACTAATGTCTTTAAGCAACAACTAATAAAGGGTAAGTGAAAATAATACTTAACAACATTTAAGACAGCCTTTAATCAGTATCAGTTGAACTCTATAAGTTCCACATAATTTTTATAATAAATCAACACTAAAATGCGCATCTCAGGCCATCTTTACATCAGAGTAACAAGATTGCGCATCAATACACAAAATGAATATTCGGCGCACTTTTAATGAGAATTGAATCGCAACCCTTTTGACAAAAACAATAGTTGTTAAAACTGAACAAAATATAATGCATCAGCAAATTACTAGCTACAGTTGAATTCATTCGACAAATAAAATATGTGGTACTAACATTACATACATCTAATAAATTTAAAATAAAAAGGCACTTTAAAAATCAAGGTGGGGCTAATTAACACATGTAAACAATAAAATGGAAATATCTCGTTAACGATTTCTCTCGTTACACTGTTGTTGCACTTAAAAATATGTTAATTTTCAATAAAAATATGTACATACGTTCAAAAAGGAACCATATCTACCTATTACTACCATAATTATAAAATCAGTATCTAGTCACGCCAAATTATACAAGTTCGATCGGTATTACAATTTGTAACAAAACAATCTGGTCACAATGTAAAGTAAAGCAACAAGGTCAGGCAACACAATATGTTACAATCAAAGGGGATGCAATGCCACGAGAGAACAGATGTACGATTAAAACAATGTATAAAAATTGTCCACACCTCATGTGATTACATGTTTCTGTAATATAAAAGTTATACAAATCTCAATAGATATAAACTAATATATCCGTACACAATAGACGTAGTTGATTGCGTTGTCACTACACTCAGTCAGCGCACAGTGTGTTGATGTATCTATCATCTTTGCCATCATTCCACCAGTCCCTTATCAAAAGGATCAACTCCTCTCAGCACAGAATTTCCTAGTAATAAAATTACGATACTTCATTGATTAAGTCCACAAATTTGAAACAAAGTCCACAATTACACACCATACCATGTGATTGGCACACATGATTTGATAACAATGTTCTGTTCACTAGGCGTTTGTAATTAAACGTTCTTTCAGTATAAAATATTAATTAGCACATTTTAATTTGTTGAAAGTTTTTTCTTAAGTGAAGCACTGTTCAAAACAATCGATATCTATTTTTACAAAATGTTCCTGTTGAAACGCAAAGCGCGCACTCGCGGCCGCGCCTAAGGATAGGTTCCTCAGTCCTGCTCATGTATGTTGCTATACATACATATTTGTTAATGCGGTACCAATTATTTACTTGATACTAGTCGTCTATGGAGAGAAGCCAGCCCTCAAATCGTTCTCGCATATCGCAGTGCGATTAGTTGCGAGGACGTCCACGGCCACGCGACCCGTCCCGATCCTGAAAATACACAAAAAGTTATTTATTACCTTACGATAAATAAAGTGTGTAATGAACATAGATACGAAGTGAAACTCGTATATGTATAAGAAAAATTTCGTATCTAATTAAAGCTGTTTTTAGGGTTCCCAAGTAAAATCAGAACCCTTATAGTTTCGTCATGTCACCGAGACCCTTAGTGATAGAGAGCTGTAATTTGACATGGATATACATTATACATATTTATTAAAACTCCAGAATCGTAGAATAAAATATTAAAAAAAAATTTCAGGGTACCTTCCATACAGTTTATTATTAGTCGGTTGCGTACCCCATGGTGTGGGGTATCGTTGAAAAGGTCTTTAAAAAATTTGGGGTCCTTTGCGAAATATTTGGCTTTGAAGTGCTAATTTTATTTAGAGTCAAGTGAAGGCAGGGGGGACCCTGCCAGCTAAACGGTTGGCGTTGGACAAGTGAAAAATTCTCAAAAATAGATTATATGATGAATTTACAAGGAAAACTCACGGCTGTTAGCAGAAGTAGTTAATGAATAATAGTCGATAAACTTACTATTTCGGAACCCTACATTGCGCGTGGCCTGACACGCACTTGCCCGGTTTATTTATGGAAATAGCCGGCAAACGAGCTGACGATCTACCTGATGGTAAGTGGATATCGTCGCCCATATCTCAAGCCAGCCAATTTACTCTCACTTTCACTTTTTGTTGTTATTACCACAACAATTTATGCAGTTGTGATGGTGAAACACTTCATATAAAATGTGACTTTCCTACCCGGTCTCTAAAAAATCGATATAAAAGTTTCACTTCATAAACTCAATTAAAAATAGTTGCATCCTTCAAACGAACCTTATGATGGGGTCTATAATTAGGATCACGATCACGGAATCCGTGGTCACGATTGTCACGCGGATCGCGGTCGTCGCGCATGTCGCGCGGGTCACGCGGGTCACGAGGGTCACGAGGGTCGCGAGGGTCACCACGAGAGTCTCGAGGGTCACGAGGCTCGCGCGAGTCGCGATGCTCCCTGGGCTCCCGACCGTCGCGGTGGTCCCGTCCGTCGCGGTGGTCTCGTCCGTCGCGGTGGTCTCGTCCGTCGCGATGGTCCCGACCGTCCCGTGCGTCACGCCCGTCACGTCCGTCGCGCCCGTCCCGTCCGTCGCGATGGTCCCGGTAGTCGCGGTAGTTGCTGCGGTACCCGCGCCCGCCCTCGTGCTCCTCCCTGCTGTTGTCCGGCGGCGGGTGGTGAGGAACCTTCCGCGAGTCTTCCTCCTCCTGGCGTCTCTCGTAATGTATAAAATCATCAAAAATAGAGGTAGAATGACAGTAACTATGCATTATACGCAACACTTGGAGACCCTTCGCGTGCGGCACCTCCTGCGTGTCGCGAGAGTTCGTCACCGGCTTGTTTTCATTATTCTCTAACTTGATATGGCGCAATTGGACGTTCGGCACGTCCTTAACGTAAATCCACCTGACGCGGAATTGTCCCTTCCACTTGTCTTGCGACCACACGTTCGAGTTGGAGTTGTAGTCGACGGCGCTGATCATGCGCGCCATTCCGCAGAAGTGTCCGCTGCCGTTCACGGAGTAGAACAGGAAGACCGATCCGCCTTCCCGCTCGCGCTCGCGGTACGCCGCGTCCAGCCGCTTATTGCCATGCTCCGTGCTGCACCAGATCTCGTACTTGATGCTGCGGTGGATGTCGTCCTCCGAGTACGACTTGATGACGAAGAATCTCGAGTTGGGGGCGCTCAGGTCGAACTCCTTGGGGTTGTAATCGTTCTTCACGCGGAGCTCGTCGAGAACGGGATGCGGGGCGGGCCCGGGCACGGCGGGTATCGGCTGGACGGGGAGGGGCGGGGCGGGGAGCGGCGGGCGAGGCTGGTGCGGCGGGGGCGCCCGCGGGGCGTGCGTCCAGGCGGGCGGCGGGGGGTGCTGCGGCGGCGGGCCACGCTGCAAGGGCGCGGGCGGCGGCGCCGGGGCCTGCGGCGGGGGCAGCGGCGCTGGCGCGGGCGGCGGCTGCAGCTGCGGCGGCGGTGGCGGCGCGGTCACCACCGGGGCGCTCTTGCCCGCGTCCCAGGTGCTGATGTCCATGTTGTGTTTCCCGGGCACGATGGGCGGCGGCGGCATGCCCGGCCCCTTCTTCTTGAGCCCGCCGCTCTGCGAGGAGGGAGCCGGCTTGGCCGGTTGGCTGGCGATGGAAGCCCACGTCATCTTTTTGGGCTGCGATCCACCGGAAGCGTCCTTGAGCTCCGAGCGGTCCTTGTCCACCTTGTGCTCGGACAGCGAGAGCGCCTGGACGCCCGTCTCCACAGTCTTGATTCCATCTGGCACGTATAATTCGGTCCTGTAGTAATCATCGTACTGCTTGGCACGACCTAGTTGACCCCAGGTGGAGTAGTCTCCGTTTCCAGGGAAGTAATTAAAAGTAGATGCTGGTTGGCCGAAAGCTGCAGTTGAAAAAGGTGTAGTTGACGGTCCAAAGACGCCTGGAAAGTTAGAAAAGTTTGGCATTAGGAAATCTGAAGTTTTCAAGCATTTTTCCTTAAATAAGGGGTTCAAGTCGAATTAAAAGCAAACAATCTATCGTTACTTTCAGTTATCTTGCAATAAAGACTAGCTACCATCCATGCCATATGAATCATGAGGATTGTATCCTCCGAGGAAGGTCATTGGATCTGTTCCGTTTGTGGACCATGTCCCATCTCCGACTCCAAAGGCTTGATAAGGAAGTGCTGTTGTACCGTAATAACCTGAAAAAGGAAAACAGTCAGAATTAATAAACGTAAACTTACTCGTATTTAATAAACAACAAAAGTTTTCTTCTTTTTAACATTAGAATAAACACATAATTAATGAAGAATTTCATCTATCCATCAGCCTCTACAGATCCACTGCTGGACATAGGTCTCTCGTAACTTGCTTAACCGGTTCTGAGCCATTTATCTGAATTTAGCGGATAGCCGCTGTTTTCTTCAACTTGTCAGTCGATCAGGTCGGGGGCTTATTTAAAATACCTCTAAATTTGAAATAGTTCTGGGACTTCGAAGTTGCACTTAAAACATTTTTCACTAGGCTTTGTGGCGTCACACGGCCTAGATGACGAAGCTCGCGATAAGAACTCCTTTAGCGCTTGTAAAACAAGAAAAAGAAATCTATCTCACAGGTGCGATGATATCGGACTGGCCTAATGACGTGTATGTCTCAGCTATTTGTTGATGGATTTAAAAATAAACTTAACAAGTGCGAGTTAAACTCGCTTGGAAAAGGGTTCCGTAAGTTGTATTTCACGTTATTTTCCTATGTTATTTATTTTACCGTTTTTTTAATACCATTGACTTCTTATAGGTTTTCTTGTAATATTTAAGTAAAGAACTATTCTCTGTATTTTTTTCAAAATCTTTGGCTCAAATCAAAATTTTTGGCTTTAATTTTAATTATTTCTTGAATAATTTTAAAACTATCCATTGTAGAACTATAACAAAAATATATTTGAGATCCTTACAACAAGCCCTTTCATTTGACATACTACACGACACGATACGGTTTGCAAAACAATTCTTGTTTACTTTTGTTTTCGTTAAAAATTTTGTTCTTCAAAAAGCTGTTTACTTTTATTTTATTTTACCTTCGTCTTTGGGTCACAAAAAATAATTCCATTACGTTTCATATATTATAGTATTTACAATATCATGAAACTTCACGATTAGATATAATATACGAGAATACTACACAACAAGCATAATTTAAAAATTTTACAATATAATCGGTAACTTTCGTAGTTGGATATTTCTACAGCGACAACAAATACCGAATCATCAATAAATTATATTTTCAATCGATCTTTTGCATTCAACCCTTAAATACATATTTAATGTGTCTTTAGCCTACACTACCTATTAAAATGCATTCTTATCATTCAGTGATTTATATATACCTACAGTGTGATTATCTTACACATACATAGTAAACATGAACAATAAATATTTATGAATTACTATCCGAGGTCACCACATTTGTGATAGGTTTGTAGTTTATACATAATAGTTCATAATGAGTGACGTAAGAACCATTTATAATTACCACCATACACATATACGATAAACTCATTTACTATTTAAAATATCAGTCATTGCTTGTATGTACTGCCCTTTGAACCATAAGCATAAATGGGAAAACATTGAACATTGAAAGCAGCGTGGTGGAGTATGCTCTAGGCCCCTCAGTTAAGAGAGACCTGTGTCCTATTCAGTAATGGGTTGCAGACAGCCAGGCATCGATCAAAACTAATATCTATAATAATAATCTGCATATCTACTGTTAGTCTTGGGTCTACTAAACCCGTCAAGTTATATGATCAAAATTCAGGCGATCGCTATTTCGTAAAGTATAGGGGCCGGTTTCCACAGCAGCAGGGAAGAGCTGTTCTCTGTTCGTCTACCTAGTGGTAGAAACCAGCCCTGTGAGCTTAGTGCGAGTTTTACGTGACATAACGGGCTCGCTACGTAACTGTGAGTTGCCTAAAATTTGTATGGGGCCGAAGCAGAGCCATCTAGCGGCAGTGAAAAGAAAAGCATCGGTCCCATACAAATTTTAGCCAACTCGCGACGTGATGTGACGTAAAACTCGCACTAAGCCCACTGCTCTAGTACTAGATAGGGTAAAATCTCCAAAGTATATGTACCTACCTGCCGCGCTGTACGGATCGGCCGCTGTCGAGATGGGTGGTGCGTACGAGGGTTGCTGCTGATGCCGCCATGACACCTCGGTGATCTCGTCGCCGCCGCTCTCTAACTGTGGCTCTTTAGGTGCATTTGTCACTGTAAGCATTAAATAAAGTAATAAATATAAATAATTTATTTCAGGCAATTTTAGCCCACAGTTAGTAACAATTTTATTACTTACTCTACCTTACTGTTCCACTACACTAAAAAAGTTCTGATGAGAATGACAGATCGGTGTTTTTGTGTTGATGTTGACGTTGATGCGCCATCTTTACATATTATCTTCAAATTGTTGAATGGGAAAAGTGGAAAATCGACTTTATGGATGAAACGAATGTGCCTAGTGCATTGTTTTAGTGGTCTCAAACCACCTTCGGAATCTTCGGATTATTGCCTTTCAAATGAAACCATTTTAAGGAATATTGATTGGATGGTTTCAGTCTATAAAGGACATCCGTACAAACATTTTTTTTAATATAAGATATACAATTTTCAATGGAAACCTCCATATTGTAAAAATGTAATGACGACTTGTGTGGCGCCAATGGTTTACCCTGCCGGATCATCGTGCCAAGGGTCCTGAGTTCGATTCCCAGCAAGCCGGAAATTTCAAAGATGAGTTTGAATTCCTGTTCTCGGTCTGGGTGTATGTGTCCTTGTCTTTGTATCTTGTCCATGGCACCCACGACACAGGGAATCTTAGTGAGGGGTATAAGTGAATTGCGTTATTATTGTTATTATTATTATTGATTTATTGCTCTAATCTGTCATTTAAGTTTTACATAAGTAAGGAATAATAAATTTACAAGTAAGGAATAGAAAAGTACCTTTGCCTTGGGCCTTAGCACGGCAATCCGGCATGGTAACCAATGTGCCACATGGGTAATCAATTATTAATTGAATGTTATTACTCATTATTGTAATTAATATGAAATTTTAAAATATGTATGCACATACCACATGGCATTGAGATAATGTGGGCAACAATAGGTTCCTCCTACTTACCTAATCAATATCCCACCGTCTAAATGACTCCCGTAGTCCCATTTGACGGGAAATTTGCCTTTCAAATGAGGGGCCCCAGGTTCAATTCACAGATGTGTGTAGTGTGTAAGAGTTTACTACTTTTTTATGTACAAACACATCTAAAAGGACAGATGGATGGAAGGATGGATTAAAGAGATGATAAAGCAAATTTGACTCCCAAAGGGCTTTTAAAATAATCCTACTAATATCCTACTAATGTTACAAATGTGAAAGTTTATGAGGATGTATAGATGCTGTAACTCTTTCACGCAAAACTTACTGACCGGATTTTCGTCCCTACTGACCGGATTTTCATACAAACTGTCCAGATTTTCATACCTACTGACCGGATTTTCATACCTACTGACCGGATTTTCATGCCCACTGACTGGATTTTCATGAAATTTAGCACACAGGTAGGAAGCTAGACAGATCTGAAATAGGATATATGAGTACTTATTATCCCGGAAAACAATACATTATACACTTGATACAAGTAGGTACAAGTGATGGATGATTCAAAGAATTTCAATTAGATTTAAGCTTCATTTTATCAATGACACAGTATGTGTTTCAACTACTGTGTGTTATCTAGAAAGTTTTAGACACTCAGCAATAAGGCAGTTTCAGATACTTTAGTATCAAATCTGTGTATGTAATTTTTTTTATTGATTCTTGACAAAAAGTATTCTCTTGCATTTAATCAGTATATTTAATTAAAATGTAACTAGTGGATGTCTGTACAAAGAAAATTAATCTGAGGGACCTTTAGCAAAAAAATAATTTGAGGAGCAGTCAAGGATAAAACAGTAATTTTTAAATTTTTACTTGTTGATGATATTTGAAATAAATTTAGGCTAAGTAAGTAGGTACTTACTTGGTAGTATGTAGATCTGAAAACTATTTTATTTGACAATGTCTGCATATGTACTTTAACCTAAGAAGATACTAATAAGGGGGATACGGGTTTTGTGTTTTTTTTTTTTAAATTAATTTTTTATTTGATACTTCAAACAATGGCATCTCACAACCACCCTATTTGTTTTTTTTTTTAATTTCACTTGTTTAAGAACACTTCTTGGTTGTGGTTTGAAAGATATGAGAAAGAACATTACATACATACGTGCATACATACATACAAACATACAAGATACGCATGAAATACATAACCCTTCCTAGCAGTTGGTAATAAATATGAGATTCGGATCCTTGTTATTGTTTAGGCGGAATGCGATGCAATATGCTTTTGCATTCATTTTAGTTATATCGTATAACGCGATGCAGCGCGTCGTATCGAAGTAACGTGTGTGTGATGACGTGTGATATATGTAATGACGTCATGTGTCATAGATTTCGAACATGTGACAGCCCTTATGAATTGGGCTGAATTGGCCCACAGTCAAACGCAGCATATTTGTAACTTCATATCTAGCATACAAAGTGCACCAGGCATGACATTATCCAAATTATTCCCATGAACATATGAATAACAAAATGAAAAGAATATGTATCATACATATAATATGCAACACACTATGTGTGAATGTCCCAGACACTGGCAATAAACATCTACATTACAAGCAGAACCTTCTGTTTACATCTGTTCAAACACTTGTATGCAACAATATACTCTTTAAATAATAAAAATAAACACTTCACATTCATAGCCCCACACTAGGATTCTGTATCATGGGTGCCATCGACAACACACAAGAGACAAAAACATAAGACACACCTAGACCAAAAACTTAAATTCAAACTCATTTAAATCTCTGCCTCGATGGGAATTAAACCCAGGACTCTTTGATTTTTTAATGAAATACACACCTACTTTAAAGATATACTAAGATGCAAAACCTATAATATTATTGCTAGGAAGTTAAATAACTCATACTGTGTTACTTGTGCTCATTCCATTCAACATAATAACAAAACAATGGCAATAAAATTTATATTGCTAATGAGACATTTAATGTTAGATTGTAATGTCCAAAGTACAGTCTGAGCAAACACTTATAGTTATCTCAGCAGTAACATGATAGACAAATAGACAAGAAATGCTTACTATTAAAAATGTGACTTTTAACTGACTGCAACACTTTTTCCTTCAATGTAGTTCTAGTCATGTGGTGTAATCAGTCTAGCTTACAAATCAGAATAGCATAAGCAAGCAAATACTAAATTTATGTCATTATTCATTTTGCTTAGCTTGCATTGAATTTATTAAAACATAATTACAATAAGTACTTTAATATTACTGTTACCACCTGATGGAAAGTGACGATGTAGTCATGGGTGGTAAAACACACTAAATTAGTTAAAGCCTATTCACTCTTGCCTTGAAGACACTTACATTATAATCGAGTTAATTTTAAAGTACAACTGACAAGTATGAAAATATTGTTTTGAAGAAGTGGACAGTACAATATCATATAGTTTAAACCTCTATTATTTCAGACAAAATTGTTATAGCTTTGTTGTTATAATAACAAAGAATTATAGAGAAATAGATAGACATTATCTAGATGTAGATATACACTATCTTATGATTATGTTATTGTATGCATGTATTTTATCAATCAGAAGTAAAATTACAGAAGGAAACTTTAATTATCTTAGTACTTACTCTTGCTATCTTGATCTTAGGTAATGATTGGGCTCACTGGACTAGCACTAGAAATCAATAAAAATGTGTGGGAGATTTGTGTAGGATGATTCGATTCATATAATAAGATAGCTATAATAAATAAGTAGCTGTCGAAATCATAAAAGCTTTCTCGGTGCTCTATTTATTGTAGCGTTTAGTTTTATATTGCACTTGTGTATTTTCTTATATTTGTTTTCCTTCACGGAACTGAAAATTTAATGGAAATTAGATAACGCTTGTGACGGCATCATGTAAATCGTATCCGCGAACACCGGACGCTAGGTCGCTACTCGCTAGCCGACCGGTGCGAGTGTCTACCGAGAAAACTCTTGCAACGTCACAAGTGGTCTCTTCTTTACCTTGGTTCCCTTGCCCTTTCATCCGCTACACGATCGAGCAACATGAAACAAGAAATAAAATAATCAATGATTCAGTTTCATAACCAAATTCATAAATGTAAAGCAGAAATAAGCGTAAACGCAAAATACCTGATCTGACACGCCTGCTGACATTGGCCGCGATTTCAAAGTTTATTGAGCACTTATCAAAGTCTTACTCACTACACTTAATATTAATCACATCAGTTTCACTACACAATGTCCTACGTGTCCAAATATCACCTAAATGTTTTAAAAAGTCACCACTGGTATTCCTAAAAGGAATAGGAACAAACCGAATGAATTAAGGAGATAGCAGCAAAAGCAATGGCCGCCGTCATAATGTTGCCAGACATAATATTTTAAATTATTTTCAGTCTGTTAGCTTTTGCATGCAGAGTATAAATTATGTTATAAACACATAAACAGCTGATAGACAATTATTTATTCAGCAATTGTTTTTAAATTAATCATAATCCCTTAATTACTAATTTTACTAAAATTGTATTAGCTCAACTGCTCTTTGTTTGCAATAGTCTGGGTTCAAATTCCTATTTTTTTGCTATATACATCGGTATTCAATGAATGATTAATTATTATTTTCTTTGCTAGACAAAAATGCACCAATATAGTTTATATTTGATAATCCATAAATTCATGGATAGAGCTCTGTAAGTAGTGTTCAATCATCAGGGGATTGCTATATTTGTAATGCAAAGCACTATGAATAAACAAATTAATTTAAATATGTAAAAAGTTTTAATAGATTTCATACAGTTCATAATGATTTATAACAGAATACTTATTTAACAGAGAAAACTATTTCTTAGTAAAAAAGGATGATATTGTTTTAGTTCCACTTGCAGCTCTTTGCCTGGCTTTTTCTTTCACTGTCAATACTTTTTGCTTCTTTACTTCTGTTATTGTAGTACTTTTAGTTTCTTCTGGAATATTTTCATCATGATCTTGTTCTTGTTTTATTTTCTTATTCACACCATTTATTTCTACTTCTGACTTCCTCTTTTTACCCACAGTCTCAATCAAGTCTGGAGTGAAATTATATATTTTTTCCAACTTCTCTATTACATCATCCTGTAGATATTCGGACACCAATCCAAAGGCATACTTGACATAGAATTCTGTAACAGAATTAATAAAATAAGAACGAAGAAAATTACATTTAGAAATATGGCAATAAATGCGAGCCTAGTAGAGGTAATATTTCTCTGAAAGTCTGTGATATTAGTAATAAGTTATTTTGTGGAAAGTGTATCAATTAAAACAGTTGTGAAACATAGTTATTTAAATTGGGCTGAACCCAACAATACCTTCATGTATACTGTCATCAGTTAAGCTGCTTGATACAAAAGTAGCTGCTGTGACTCCCGCAGTGACATGGATATTCTTCTGTTTTAAAACATTTGATAATCTCGTAATCCTGTCTTGTAGCCATGTCAGCGTTTTTTCCTCATTGTATTTATAGGCTTTGATGTCAGGTGGACCCTATATAACAAAAAAACATTAAAAATTTTACAATTTTAATGTTTTTATTTATTATATATATATTTATTATATTTATATATTTTATTTATTTTATTTGTGTCAGTGTAAACAATCATGTTAGGATAATCTACGTACGTAAGTGTTGTCAAAAGTGAATATGCTTTAAATAAGTTAGTGTGTTTTCGTAGTCAACTTACGATTAGTATTAAAAATATAGTGCAAATATACACTGTCACAAAGTTACCTTTAAATCAGCTATGCTACTTAGATCCGGAATGAAATCAAGGATTTTATCAAAACCCTTTTCAGAAAGCAGGTCTTGGAGAGGAACAGCACGATTACTACACTGCTCTTTTAATCTTGGCAATACTGAAACATTACATTAATCTTTGATGTAGTATCAATAATATTCAACCATTAGACACATAAGAAAGACAATTTCTATGTATATTATATAGTCAACAACTGAGCAAACAAATTACCTGATAGTAAGCAGTCTATGTCGCCCATAGAATGAAGACCAGTAAATAAAGTACATTATTATAAGCTACGAGTGCTATGACAGGCATGTAATAATTTCAACCATTGTCTTAGCTTTTCAAAATATTTATTTTTATAGTACAACTTATAGAATTTCTACAAACCTAAAAACAAGGGGTTAACCGGTGTAACAATTAGGAGGCTTCCATCAGATTTGACTGTATCACCCAGAAACCATGATCGGTACGGTTCACTGAAAGTGATAACTTCATATATCTTATTGTGGGCGTCATCTAAACAGTATTTACTGGGATTTCCAGTAGCTGGGTGTGGTAGGGTTATTATACTGAAATTGCTGTTCTCTAGAATGGATTCTGAAAAAAAAAAAACATTAATTTTAAAGTGGTAGTAGTTTTCTTAATAAATATTGGAATTTATTGAATAGGTAAGTTGTTCTTTCTTTCTCTCGCTTCTTTCTTGGTTGGCAATGCATCGATGATTTGGTGTTGCTGATGTCCACTGGTGAAGGTGGCCATTTAGCATCAGGTGGAGCACCAGCTTGTTTCTCTACTAGGTACATAAAAGAAAGTATTAAGAGTATTAAAAAAATTATTCAAAATTATTTGGGACTTCCTTAGATCGACTTATTGACTATTGTAATACAATATTTCAAGTTAAATGATTCAGAATTATCACTGCAGATATAATCACTGTGAGAAGTCACTATTTCACTATTATTATTTCAAGTTACAACTTTGAACGGTCTTTTAGAAGTCGCGTTAGATATCAGTAATTAAATAAAGCTTAGAAATTAATTATTTGACCTTTAAGAAGAAGTATCCAAGAGTTTTCTATGCGCTTCGTTGGAGTTCCATTAGTTGGGCCAGGTTTCAATAATTTCTTTTGTGATCTTGTAGACATTATAATTGTATGTTTAAATTATTTTTGTGTGTAATAGAATACTCTGAACCGAAAGTATTTTCAGATTTTCAAGTTTGTTTTTGTTTCGTGCTATACTAAGTTGCATTGCAACTTATTTATGAATTATGTTACAAATACAATACATTAAATAAACCAAATGGTTCCCGCGCTGCGGCTGCCAAGCGCAGGGTTGGATTTAGATACGTTGAAAAATATAGTACAAAAAATTTAAAGTATAGTACCAACCCCAAAGATGAACTAAATACAGATACGTTATGCCCTTACAAATCGACCGAAAAATCTGTTCCGACCGAGCTACAATACACACACGTTTATCTTTTGTTTCCCTACACCAATCACTCGTACATTGGCAAATTATGTAAAAAGGATGGCATTACTAAAACCATAATAGTGAAAAAGACAGCTAGTGTTTGTCGCTCGCGTCAATCTATATATGCTACGGTCTTTATCGCTCTCGCGTCAAAACTAGATCGCTATCTCTTTCTTCATCTGAATATGGCGTCTTTGCATGAGTTATTAATTGTTTAGAAAAATAATTGAAATAGACTAAATAATCTAAGTATCTTAGCGTACTCACGCATGGTATGAGATTCCTTGTGTTTTGTTGACCTTGGAGTCATAATTGGTGCACTTTCTAAACACACAGGATGGCATTTTGTTATATTTTCATAACTACGTATTAACCTACGATGCGCCACGCTCGTGATTGCGCTCGACGCAGACTAATCACAAAAGTTCCCAATTGGGAACTTTTTCAATCATCACAACGCGCGCGCTTATGACCTATCTGCCTCTTTTTAATATATAATATCATTGACCAACCCTAATTAAAGAAAATTGGGCTTTTGCACCCCCCCCCCCCGTCCCCGTCCCCCGCATTTGTTGGAATGACAAAAATACTTTTACTCTCATATAAGTCAAGTGATAAGAAGTTTTGTTACAGTATAATACTCGCATATGGACTAAATTACTAGCTTTAACCACACATATGGTTTCATTAAAATTTTGATAATATTTGATTTTTAACTGGTTATTTTTATAACTTCAAAAATCGATACATTTAATGGTCAAGTTGGTAGATATGGCATCAATGACTCTGAGGACTGAGTACACTTTCATCAATTCAGTCGGATATACGCAGTGTCGAAATATTCAATTATGACGAGCAAACAACAATTCAATTATGACAATTATTCGAGCAAACTTAAAATTATGTATGTACTTATAATGTGGATATTACATGGTACAAAGGGCGAAAATCGAAATTATAGTACAAAATGCAGCCCTGGCCAACTGTGAACTGTCACTTGTCAGTGTATAATATATAGTGGCAGCCGCAGCTGTGGCAGGGCAGCATAGATATAAGTCATAGATATAGAACTTCTATATATATGTGTGGCAGTCATATCCATGGAAGTACAAGGAGCTGCTATACCTACGAAAAAAACGTGCATACCTACGCAACAAAACATGGCGGTTTTGTTCTTACTAATGTCCAATTTGACGTGACTTTGACATTCCTTTGTCAAAGTGGGTTTTAGTAGTTAGTACCTTAGTAGGTAATAAGTCACAATTTACACTGTAGTAAAGAGAAATCCAAAATGGCAAACATGGCACACGTCTGACATCATGAAAAATTTGACATTTTAACGAAACTGTTGCGTATAGAGTTGGATTGTTTTTATTTCATACGTTAGATAAGGACACCATTATGTTTCGTCTTTTAAACTATTCCATAACTTAGTATCTATATGACATTACACCAAATCTATATAATTGATACATCTATGGTCAATATGGTCATATCAGTCCTCCGATTTGGCGGCAGTGAAAAGAATTTAAAAGAAATGCATCGGTAGCCAATAGCATAGCTGACTTTCCTTTACGTTAGCGAGCCCGTTATGTCACGTAAAACTCGCACTAAGCCCATTGTCCCAATATTATTATGTCATTGTCACACCATAGACAAAGGTATATGTTCATACTCTGAGCATTCTGAGGCTCTGGACAGTCTGGGTCCTGGGTTGGTTCGCTCAAAATAGTTTTATAGGCTTCTGTGGTGTACGCCATCATCACAAGTTGCTTGAATTGAATTGCCATACAGTAAATATTATAAAAATGTAATCATTAGGCCGTAAAGACGATATCCAAGGCCAACAATAAAAGTCAAACTAAATATCTATCATATTGACAGCGTCAGTAAACTTGACAAATGAAAGACATGAAATGACAATTTGAGAAATGACAATTGAGTGACATTGACAGACAACAAAAAAATCTTGATTTTCGCGCTCGCGCTCAACCGTTTCTGTAAATAAATATTTGTATTTCAATAAACTCGTAATTATTATTTGCTTACTTTGTTTCCAAAATGCAAGCGTTTTTAAAAACCGGAAAATTATCAGCTTCTGATAAACCGTCAACGTCCGGTGTGAAATCAAGTAAGAAGAAACCACCGGCACCATGGGTTGAGAAATAGTAAGTTTTTGAATGAATGATAATAATAATAATGTACCAATTTCAGGACTATTGATAAACTAACTTAATATATGTTTTCTACATCTTTCAGCAGACCGAAAACCATCGATGATATAGTAGACCAGGGCGAAGTAATACAAGTTTTGCGCGAATGCTTATCTGGTGGTGATCTTCCTCACTTGTTGTTTTACGGCCCTCCAGGCACCGGTAAAACGAGTGCTATATTAGCTGCTGCTAGACAGCTCTTCGGAGATATAACTCGCGATCGCGTATTAGAATTAAACGCGTCAGATGAAAGAGGTATTCAAGTTATTAGAGACAAAGTGAAGACCTTTGCGCAACTCACTGCTAGCAGTACTAGGCCTGAGTGAGTAATTATTGTGTCAACTTTGTCAGTTGTTCTCTGGATTCAAGAATCAAGACCCATCTTGATTTATTCCTTATCAGCTTAATATGGAATGGAAAGGAAACACACAATGGAAAGGTTTTCAAAAGCAATTTGTTACTCTGTGACTTGTGTTGACTATTTTTATAACTCTGTAAACTAAACAAAATTACTCCATAATCTTTGTATAACATATTACACATAGTTTCATTATATTTAATTATGTTTTATCAATTAACTTTCCAGAATTTACACTTGATGCTGTCTTTTTTTAAATAAACTGCTTAAATGTACATAAGATAAAAGAAAATGAAATCATATTAAATAAACAATAGAACACTGTTATTACATCATAACTCATTACAATTCCAGTGGGCGACCATGCCCTCCATACAAGCTGGTAATACTGGATGAAGCAGATTCAATGACGACTGCAGCACAGGCAGCACTCCGTCGTACAATGGAGAGGGAAACCAGAACCACACGCTTCTGTCTCATCTGCAATTATGTCTCCAGGATCATACCGCCTATTACTAGTAGATGCTCAAAGTTTAGATTCAAGCCGCTTGCTAAGGAGAATGTTATTAAGAGGTGAGTTAAGATCTCTTTCGTACTACAGAATTAACTGTAAAATAAAAAAATATAATAGAATTTATTGTTGGTTGCTTGTTAAAATTGGTTGAAAGGATGGTTAAGGATAAATTACTAGCCTCGAAAGATTGAAATTTTAAGCAAAAAACTTCAAGTCTTTAATTCTAAGTATCCATCAGACATTTGTGAGGCATTAAGGTGGAAAAAAAATTTACTAATATGAAAAAATTCGACAAATTTTTTTTCCCGATTTTTTCCTTGCGGCACCATCTAGGTAGCATGAAAATCTCTGCTGGATACTGCCTTGGCTTAGAAGACACTACCTCTTACTATTGTAGATCAATAGAGTTAACATCAACATATTGAGATTTGCTAACTGTTTTATATAGGTACAGAGAATTGTGCTTCTTTGCTTTATTAAAATACTAGGAAATAGCCCTTGCTTCCCTTCGGGAAAAATAATAAAAAAAATATAATATAGCCTATGTCACCCGGGGATAGTGTAGCTTCCCAACAGTGAAAGAAATAAAATCAGTTCAGTAGTTTCGAAGCCTATTCAATGCAAACAAACAATCTAATCTTTCCTCTTTATAATATTAGTATAGATAAAATAATGGTAGTATTTCCTGTGGGTAGATTGTGATATACTATGAAGATGACTATCTAGCCTAATAAACCTAATTATCGAATTCTAGTTGTTTTAATAACATATTTATAACATTATTAACTTGGGACCCATTCTGTATTGTCATTCTTGGAAAACCTCAGAAAATGACTGTTTTCAATAAAAACAGGTTAAGAGAAATTTGTGAAGCGGAGAATGTGGATGTTGGTGATGGAGAAATTCTACATCAGGCCGTGGACACTTGCGAGGGAGATCTGCGACGCGCGCTCACTGCACTGCAGTGTTGTCAGCGGCTACTGGGCAAGATCACTGCGGAGGGGCTTATTGAGGTAAATATATTAAGCATTAAGATTAGAATATTGGTATGGCATGTATATAAGGGACATCACTCACGCCTTCTCTTAGTAGTGCAAAATCAGCTCTTTCACCTCTACTAAATAAAACTACGTCAGCAGTGACTGTATCGTTATTATCGCGCGACGCAAATGCGACTTTTCATCAAAACGATGCAGCCACGTGTTCATCATTCATGCTACTGTATTGCTATAACTAAGGGAGCCATGAGCGAGTCATAAACTACTGGCAGTCTCTGTGTGACGTATGCCACATTGTCTTAGTAATTTGGTAATAAGTTACCGAAACTAACAATAAGACAATGTGGCATATATGACAATGTGGCACCAATATGTTTATTATATTTGACAGGTTACTGGCCTTGTACCTGATAAATTAGTCAACGAGTACTTGGGCGTCAAAAATTACAGCGACCTTGAGAAATTTGTAGAGAAGTAAGTACCTCTTTGTTTTTAACTAATAATTAATTTTAATTTTTTTTTGAGGTTTAAAACACAGTTTAACTACAGTTGTATAAAAAAATTTGCATGACATCCCCAATACTGTTAAATCATAATTTTTTTTATGGAAATAGCCGGCAAACGAGCTGACGATCCACCTGATAGTAAGTGGCTGTCGTCGCCCATAGACATCAGCAACACCAACACCATCACTGATGCATTACTGGCCAAGAAAGAGAAGAAAAAGAAAGAAATATCTACAAATATTATGATTTTCGTTAGGGAAGCATTGAGCAAGTGACCTAAAATGGCAAACAAAGGTTAAATTACGAAAGACAAATTATTTTCAGATTATTACCATCTGAAAAAAAACTTGAAAGAAATTGTTTAGTAACTTTTGAATGAATATCAAAAAAAAAAATTACATTACACAAAAGAAACAAGATGGAATATTAAATTTTACCTAACATAAAAAATAGTCAATTTAAATGCACCTCGTTATTAGCGTGACGTATAAATGAAAGATTATTAATATAGCATTTTCTATAAAGTAATATTAACCATAAAAAATTTGGTTATGGAATTGAAAATATTTTTGATTGTTCGATTGATTTTTATTGAAGAGAAAATAAAATACAAACTTAAAAATCACCAGCTAAAAATTATGCTCGTCCGACTTACGAGTATCAAGGTTCAGTGTTCATTATCACATTTTGGAAGAGGCTAATATTACTTGTGAATATTTCCATTAACTACAAAAAACCACTACCTAAGTGCGTGTCAAATCACGCATAATGGACGTTTCCACAGTCATGATGAGTAATAGGATTAATGTTTCTAGCAAAAACTTCGTATTTCTATTACATCTTCTTAAAAATTCATTACCGAAGACATCTCACATAGGTTCTGAACTTATATATCTTGTCCAATCCAATTTTCGTAATTTTAAGCTGCATAATTTTTTACTACTTCATGATTTAAAAGGAAGAGGGGGCCCAATTTTCCCACTTCGTTAAACCATCATACGATTTCACTAGTAAATCTTACAAAAAACATTAAAATAATATGTTACATACTTTAAAATCTCCATAAAATCATTAATTTTATTATTCAGCAGAGGATGGTGGCACTGCAAGCTTGATTACTCTTCTTATTGCATAATAAATGCGGTATTTAGTGTACGCGAAATACAGCCATAAAACCTCTTCCAGGTTCCTAATGGACGCGTACTCAGCTTCGCAGCTCCTAGAGCAGGCAAGCGCGGCGGTGGTGACCTCTGGCCACCTGACCAACAAGCAGAAGTGCAGCATCAGTGAGAAGCTGGCGGTGTGCGCGCACCGACTGTTAGAAGGTGGCGCTGAACTCATGCAGCTATACGACCTCGGTTGTACTATCATCGTCGCCAATAATAACCCGTGACGTCATATTGCTTCACTTTTGTTTCTTTACTTGTTTTCTCAATATTTCTATGTCTTACTTTACTAGTAACCAGTCCTCGCCTAGTTTTGGTCGACTGTTAGATGGTGGTGCAGAACTCATGCAGCTGTACGACCTCAGTTGATCTATCATCGTCGCCAATAATAACCCGTGACGTCATATTGTTTTACAGTTATGTTGATTAGTTACTAGGGACCCACCCTCAATTCGTTTCTAGTACCCAAGTCTCCTGAAGGCATAGGCGTACCGAAGGTAGGGAGGAAGGGTCCAACAAACAAATAAAAGACTCTGCTATAGATATAGAAATAGAGGACTTGGATTGGCCTCACTAGAGGCAGTGCCTTAGTTTTGTTACATTGTTATTTAAAATTGTTAACAAAGTAAAAAAATAATAACTAGAATCCGACTCCGTAAAAATCATTTTGCCCTAACCAAAGCCTGGTAATAAACAAATATAAAAAGTAAAATGAAAATTATCTTCGAGTGACCCAAATATGATATAATAATGATATGATTTTTCTAGATTTTTCAGTCTTAAATTTTCTTCTTTACGTTGGATCAAATTTAATCATGTGTACCAGGATTGTCAGAAAGTCAACACCGAAATGTAAATTATCCGGGGTTGCTTACAATCGACATAAATCTTCGTACTGTGTGCTAAATGTAATAATGTTAATGTAGGCAATATCGTAAACAAGTACCATATTTTTTAATAATTCATTGTTGCTATGAATTTTTTTACTTTCGTCAAGAATCAGCTGTAAGTGCATGCTGTAACGAATAAAGAGGATAGGTATACAAACATTAAACATAATATTCAGTTCATAAGCTACAAAGAAGACAGAAGTGCATGTACAAGCAATATATTTCTTGATGATTTGGATGAATCGTAATGTTATTGTCTTATGAAACATTCGCAAAAACATCATTCCCATTGCACTTCTCATTTCGCATTAACAGCAACTTAAATTCACAGTTCGAATAATGTAAGACATTCGTGGAGAGCTGATTGTTATCAAATATCACAACGCATTTAAACCTCTATGGAAGGTGAGATAAGGTTGCATTTAGTTTATACGGGTGTTGCAAGTATTGCACGATATGTGAATAAGTGTGATTGAAACTGTTCTACGTTTATTTTCTGAGAAAATGTCGTTAAACGTTTATGAGCAGTCAATAAACAAGTTTGTAATACATATTAAAATAAAACGTTATATTTTTAATACCTTGCAGTTTTGTTATTTAATTTCTCGTGAGTTAATTACCACTTCTAAAATAGTTTAAAATTCACCAAATATGTATTTGTATAAATAACGGCCGTTTTCAATAATGTATACATCTATAATTTCTGGATAAGTTCGTTAAAGTATTAAAAACAACACTAACGTATATATAGGTGATTGTTTGAGTTTTTAAGGACACTTAAACATGGATAGAATTTTGAGAAGGACCTTAAAGGCATTGCCTTTGAATGTTGCAAGTTCAAAAGTATCCTAACGAAAGTTTTCTTCTTGAGGCATGAGGTCTTTATTTGAATTGAATTTCAACCGTAGTTGGTTTAAAATAATTTCAGTTAACTTAATTCAATTTATAAGCTTTTAGGTCAGTACAAAAAATACCAAGTAACGAACTGACCAGAATCAGCGATACGGGATACCAATTTGCTACCTATATGTAGCCTGTAACAAGTTAAATGGTCTTGTTTCATGGCACGATTCCTTTAAAATGCATACAAAGTTTATGTATTTGAAAATGCAGGCATTGTCTGTACTGTAATGTTTATAGTACTTGTAATGTACCTAAGGCTACTTAAGTCCTCTTGCAATATTTTGTAAAAACTGAAATAATCTTAGAGAATGTCATTCTTTTGCTGGTAAAATATAAAGTTAGTTGCCAAGGGCGATAAATTCGACCGTGAGTGTCATTCATGGGCGTGTCGTGACTCACGCTGCAAACTGTCTGTTTGACCCGTTTTTATGAGAGCAAATAACGATTAATGAAATGCGACCTGCAAATGTTCTTTGGGCAATAAATTGAACCGACGCTCGGCAGGTGTACCGTGTAGACCCTAGCGCAAGCGGCGTCGAGGTACTATCGGTCTACAGTTTACGCGCACGTTCATTTCACTTCCGCTGTCGGTTGAACGGACGAGCGAGCGAGTAGGAAAGAAAGAAAATAACGTTCTTTTCTTGAGAAAAGATAATATCGGTTGGCGGTGCGGGACTGCGGTGCGGTGTGCGGCGTGCCCCCCTCCACGTCACGGTTTGCGCGCGCTCGGCCGCCATTGGCCGCGCGCGCCCCTCCCGCCGCGGCCGGCCGCACGCGCAGCGTCTAGATTTCCAGATTTCAAATCTCGACCGTTTATTTCGTGACGAGCGGCCGGCGCGCGCAGGTCGCCTCGCGCCACCTCGCCGGAAGCGCGCGGCCGCATTTCATTCTTGTTTTAAAAACACGGCAACGTGCTCGGTAACGTTCGGTCGGTGCAACGTGACGTCCCGGACGATAAGTGCGTGCTTGCAGTGCTTCGTGGAGGATTCGACGGTACCGTCAATTTCTTTCGATGAGTGGAGGTTTAGTGCATGTTTCATTATTACATCATGACTAGATCCACACTCATCCATGGAAGTTGCGAAGTTCTACGCGAAACGACCGAGCGGCGGCGGAGGACGCAGAGATGGCGTGCCGGTGATTACGGCCGGGTATCATTACAGAGTGCCTCGCTAATGATACGTTGAGCGCTCAGCGCGGCAGGTACGCGGTCTAACGCAAGAGGTAACCTCGACGGGTCTACCTGCCTACTCGGCCAGAATTGTCGTTGATTACTCGGCACATCGCTTATTCGAAGTGAGTTTTTGTCGTAGTTTTTATGGCACTCGACATGGAGAACTGACGGTTGGCGCGCCGATCACGAGCGTCTTGAAATAATTTCTTGTTGGATAGGTTAGGAAGTTCCCGGATTCGGTTTGGCGATTAGTGTGCGTACGGGGTGAGTGCACGCGGACGAGGGCGGGTGGAAGGGCGCGGTGAGAAGCGGCGCGGGCGCATCTGCTCCTTCTGAGAAAGGCCATTGTGGCGGTCCCGGAGTGGTCAGTGAGGTGACGTCACGGGCCGGGGCGACAACCTGACGCCGAACCTTCCCCTCGCCCCTCCGATGTACACAATGCACATCCGATAGCTTGTACCTACTACATTTTGCATTGATAATTTGTTTTATTGTGTAAAGCCATTTTCTCGGAATGGGAATTTTTTACGCCTTATCCATGCTTTGTTGACTCCCCTCCGCGGAAGTTGTCATTCAACTCAACGAGCCAGCTTGCTGAATTTGATCCTACTAACTGTTGTATAAATACAGTATGGATTATTTGAACGTACATCAAAACCAGTTTGCTTTGATACCATGTTTTATTAGTTCTAACTAATTCTTATGGAAATCTTTGGTAGTAACTTCAAGATTGCATTGAATAAGTTTGTTACTGTTATTTCAATATTTTTCCTGCTTGGGTATTTCCCTGAGTGTGCGACCGTTATTTTACTTTGTAGTTATCTTTAAAATCTGTTGACTGCTAGATCATTTATTCTAATCGTTAATAATATAATGTATCTATCTTGTCGCTCAGACTGTGGTTTCTTGGGTTTCTTTTTTAATCTTGGATGAACACCTGAAATCCCTTAAAACTGGCGCGAAAAATATCGTTACATAAAATAAGGATGCAAAAATTACCCGTAGTTGTAAATAAAAATGCAGAAATTTTTAAATTTTACGCGACTTCATGTTTTTCAGTAACCAAAAAAAAATACCTTGTCAATAACTAATGGTGTTTAAAAAACATCTTTCTTGACATAAAATATTGAGCGGTACCCAAGTAAAAAATTATAATAATATTCCTATCCTGCCATTGTCCAATTTCCGATTAATGGATCTTATGAAAGGCGACCATGCGAAATGAGTAAATTCAGGGAACACGTTTTAAATAAATCAAACATTTCGTACCTATAATTTAACAAAAGCAACGACATTTTTCATACACCGCTAGCATTAAACCCCTAATTTTATCAAAGTCATTCCCAAAAAAATATTGAAAATAGCTTTCTAAGCGGAAGGCAGAGTTAATAGCTTTCTGGGTAGTGCAGGTATCAGGTAGGTAGTCGCTCTTCAGGTAGAAATAATAGAAGGGAACGAAAGAATGGTTTCTGAGAATGCGGTATGTTCAAACCGGATTTTTTGTCTACGCCTTTAGATAAAGGCGGGTCTAAACATGGTCTAAAGCAAAATTTAATATCAAAATTTTGTCAAGACGAAATTGAGTTTGGTGCCAAAGTAAAAAGTTCTTGAAAGGCGTGAAGTAGAGCTTTGATTAAATTTCTACACGTTTTATGCAAGAAATCATCAAATGGAAAACCGAAAGTATGAAATAGAAAAAGTGCTTAGATAATAGCGCTCAGCTTAGGTATTCGTTTTGGTAAATCTGATGTCATAATATAATCGGCGTAGTCATCATCAGTTATGCAAATAAAAAGAACGAAGTAGGTAAGATAGAGGAAACAAGCATTTTTTAAACTATCACGTTGTATTTTTTAAGAATTTTTTTATTTCTTGTTTCAATGTTAGCCATCAATTAAATTTAAAATAAGAAAACTCAGAAAAAAACTAGTGAGATTTAAGCAACCATTTTTTTGACGTCTTATTTTAGTGTCCTACTATTAAAGAACACTAAGAATTTTGAAAATTTAAATTCTAAGTGTAATATTAATAATTGTACAGAGCAGACAGATGGCGATAACTTTGGGGTAAGTAAAGTAATTTTATTTAATCCAGATGAAATATCTATAGCTGAAATTATTTTTATAAAATGTGTAAAGGTAAGTAACGCAATTAACTTAAATATAACTTATGTTGCAATACATGAGGTTTCTGGCCCTAAGTATTATAAGATACCTCCTGAAATATACCGTGCAGTCAATCATTACTTGATACTTGTGTCATCATTACTTGTGTCCTGACACTCCTGACAAGACTGATGGCCCTATTTGAAGTATTTTCAGTATCTCTATGTAGGCACTGAGTCTTATACAGAGGATTGCGATAATTATCTTTGGAAATTCGGGATTCATCAGATTGTGACATCTTACAAAGGGAAATAATACGTGTCGTCGAATGGAGTGAGAAAAATCGGCTCACATTCAACGAAACAAAGTGCTCTGTAGTATCCTTTACGCGAACGCACAACCCGGTACAATATACTTATACATTGGGCAAGGCGATCCTCCATCGGCAAACCTCTGTAAAGGACTTAGGTCTTTTAATGCGCTCTGACTTAAGCTTTGCCCAACATATTTGTGAGCTAACTACTTGGGCCTACAGATCACTAGGTTTTGTTTTAAGACAATGCAAAGACTTTGAAAGTGTGGCGGCGATCAAATTCTTATATAACAGCTTTGTAAGAAGCTTGTTAGAAAGTAAGTTATTTGAAGTCCTCATGAAGTAAAATATAAACTCAAGGTGGAGAAACTCCAAAAGAAGTTTTTGAGATGGCTGTACCACAAGCAGTACGGCTACTACGTAGGGTTCCCACATGTGTATCCAAGTTTATTTTTATTAGGTATGTTGGGATACGACTCGCTTGAAGTCAGACGTGAGGTAGCGCTTATGGACTACTTTTATAGATTAATTAGAGGTGATATTAGTAATCCCACAGTGCTAGAATTGATATCGCTGAACGTTCCTGAAATACGCAAAAGAGCTCGGACATAAAGCTATTCGGGGTTCGTTATAGATTGGTCTTGGTCCGCGAGTCACTGTTGGCACACGCGCTGACCTTGCTTAATGGTGTCCTGGCCTGGGACTTGGATCTAGACTTCTTTGCATCCACGCCTGCTGTATTTCGCAGAGCTGCCAGTAGATATATTCAATCAATTGTCTCTGTATAAACGTATTAGATTTTGTCTGTAATGTTTATATAGAAATGTAAAGTAAATAAATAAATAAATAATTTCACATCAGTTGTGTAGTATTAGTCAAATGTTTTCAGATCACGATGTTGAAGAGTGTCCTGGCGCAAAAACCAAGTGTCGAGTCCATCCGCTTAGTTTTTATAGCATGCAAAACTCTGATGAAATATTTTTCCTTATTCAAAACAGCTCTTAAGTACAATCTTCTTTTGATAAAACGCGACTAAATATGGGTAATATTAGTTATTTTAAGATTATTTTAAGTTCATATTATAGGTACGTATTCTATCTAAAATGGGAGCTCAAGTAGGGTACTCTTAACTCTGATGAAGGTTTTGAAGACATAACCTAATTAGCAGTTCTACTGAACTGAAGCTTCTAACGGTACGTGAATATTGAATTCATATACCGATATTTAAAGCTGGTCCTGTAAATATTCAGTCCCAAAATGTAGTATCTACTGTGAACGTATGCCTTTATAGGTATGCATCTTGCATATTTACCACGTGGCCGACGCTAGACTAATTTTTTCCACAATCAGTTCCCAATTAAATGAATAATCATTAATTTGAGACCAATCAGCATACCTACAGCAACAGCTCGTTTTTTGTAGACAAATAGGACCCATGTCCAAATTAAAAGGGTTATCACTTATCACTCGAGTACCTAGCCTGGCCTTGTTATATTCATGCTCATCAATCTACTACTGTCCGGGGGATTTCCTAATTCCACGTGCATTAGGAATAGTGATTAATTCTTGACACAATATGTTGTAAAGGAAAATTTTCAAAACCGCCTCGTACGTAGAAAGTTTACACTTAACAATGAATTGTGTACCTAATATGCTGACTGAGTTTATTTTGGTGTCGATGCTCGCGCATAGGTAACTCACGTGCAAGTGCAAGCGAAGGTTCTATTGTAAGCACTTACTATTACTATACACGTAAGTAGTTCGCTTGACTTACTGTTCTAAGTACATTATATGTTATAGGTGCACCGGTACCTATGTAATATGTATATTAGATACGCGCAAACCTGTTACGAAGATATTTAGGTACTTGTACGAAAGAGCGTAGGTACTTTAGAGTTCTTCATGCTACTTATAATGCTGTACATGTATACGTACCTACTTGGTTTAAAGTGGAACCATTATACGCAATGTTGCCAGTACTTATAACTTTTAAGCATATAGGTATACCTAGACCTATAACTTTATATAGTATTTTGTTCATTTACTTGTAGTACCTATATATCCTTGACTCATTGGGTCCAGAGTGTCCAAACTGCTGTTAAATAAGGACGTTAACAGTTAATTCCGTAGTCAAAACGGAATCCATAAAATTGTGTTATCCGTTCGTCCGCAGCATAGCGCAGAGACCGTAGGCGATAGAAAGCTGTTATTTTACCATGGATATAGTATTTATTACGTTGTAGAATAAAAAAAAGTGGTAGAATAAAACCTTATATATGTTTTTCAGGTCACCTCCCCTACAGGTTAAGTGGGGATGAATTTGTTTTGTCGTCTGCCACAGACGCTGCATTGAAAAGGTCCATAAACAATATTAATCTATGAAAAGGTCTGTAAAAAATAATATGGCGGGAAATAACAAAAAGATGGAGGACACATCGAGCAAATTAATGTATTATTATAGATAACATGGATGGTATAGAAAATAAAAAATATATACCCTTATTATAACGTTTGTAAATCCTAGTTAGCTGTAAGTATTTAATTCACGTTTTAAAATTTAATCTGAGGTAAAGTATAATTTTTCTTGTGGTCTTCGAGCGTAGCAACGCAACGTTTTGAACTAGAATGTATCGATTACAAGGAAAACATGTTCCACAGCAGTATTTATGATTGTTTACTTTCCTGCTGCTGTATTAGATACTCATAACAAAGAAAGGTGACGTGTATCGACGATAAAATGGTCGGAATATTCTAAGAATAGATTCTACGGATAATTAAATCTTAAATACGGTTATCGACGAGACTGCAGTAAATTGCACATCTTTATAGAATAAACCAATGTAACGAACATAAAACATCAATATAACAAACAGGGTTATCCTGGAAAAATTACAGCTTTCTAGTACTCTGTCTAGCTTTCTGGTCTCTGAGCTAAACCGTGGACGTATGGAAGGATGCCCGGACGGATGAACAAGGATGACTAAGGGTTTTTTTTATGGAAATAGCCGACAAACTAGCTAATGATCTAGCTAATGGTAAGAGGCTATCGTCGCCCATGGACGTCAGTGACACCAAAGACATCACTGATGCTTTGGCAACCAAGAAAGAAGAAAAAAGAAGAAAGATATGATTATCAATCCCCCAGCCGGAACACGACGAGTCGTTTGGCGGCTGACTCGCTTTGGTCCGCCCGGGAATCGAATCCTGGACCCTTGTTTTACAAGCAGGGTTACTACCGCCCGGACCACGGGGTTGTATTGCAATAAAAAATAAAACTAAATAATATTATAGGTAGGCAATTTTCCTAAGAAGTGCGTTCCGACTTACTCTTCTATCCCATGACCTTTCCCAACATGACATTTATCAATAAAAATCTTGTTATACATACTTTGTTTTTCTAGTAGGTACGTCTAAAGGTACGCTGTTTCGCATTTTTTCCGGTAAACATATATCTTGTATGGAAGCGTGTGAACCGAGGGTCGGAGCCGGGTGAAGTCCTTTGTTCCGACTAGAGCATCGAAGCTCGGTTCAATTTTGAAAACCCGGGTTTTCGGGTATTATAAGAATATCAAAACCCGGGTAGACCGGGTTTTTCGAGCTTTTCGAGCCTTTTATTGTATTTTTTTAAAATACACTAATCTGCGTTTATATATCGATTTCCTGCAATGAGTACAAATTATAAAGGATGAGGAAGAATTTAAATAAATGAAATAGTACTTTACAAATTACAAAAACAGTTTAAAATGTTTAAAAAAGTGATAAAGATTTATTTTTTCTTCAGAATATCTTAAAATTTAGTAAGTAATCTCCATCCATCCATCCATCAGCCCTTGGAGGTCCACTGCTGGACATAGGCCTCCCCTAACTTGCGCCACTCTGACCGGTCCTGAGCCTTCTGAATCCAGCGGATGCCCGCTGTCTTCTTCAGGTCGTCGGTCCATCTTGTCGGGGGGGCGTCCTGTACTCCGTTTTCCGAGACGCGGGCGTCATTCGAGGACCTTTCTTCCCCAACGGTTATCGGTCCTTCGCACTATGTAGCCGGCCCATTGCTACTTCAGCCGGCTAATTCTTTGAGCTATGTCGGTTACTCTTGTTCGTCTACGGATCTCCTCGTTTCTGATGCGATCACTTAGAGAAATAGCAAGCATAGCCCTCTCCAAAGCCCGCTGCGCTACTCTGAACTTGTATTAAGCCAATAGTGAAGCACCACGTCTCGGATCCGTTTGTCATCACTGGCAACACACACTGCTCGAACACCTTCGACTTCAGGCACTGAGGTAGTGTTTTGGACGACAAGATATGACGCAGTTTCCCGAACGCAGCCCATCCGAGTTGGATTCTACGAGTGACTTCTTTCTCGAAGTTGGACTTACCCATCTGGATCACTTGTCCCAGGTAATTGTATTCGTCTACAACTTCAAGAGCAGCGCCGTCAACAACAACCGGTACGGGTGTAACATGAACATTCATCTTAAGACCCACCCGTTGTGAGGCGCTGTTCAAGTCCCCGAGCATTGTACCTAGTTCCTCCAGGGATCCTGCCAGGATGACTATATCATCGGCATATTGCAGGTGTGTGATGTATTCGCCATTGATGTTAATGCCACGTCATTTCAACTTCATCAGCTTGAACACATCTTCCAACGCAGCGATGAACAGCTTTGGGGATATAACGTCCCCTTGCCTGACACCTCTCTACAATTGGATGGGGTTCGTGGCTATGTCGTGTACTTTGACGGACATGGTGGCTGATGAGTACAAATACTTCAACACCGCGATTTACCGGTAGTCGATACGGCACCTCTGAAGAGAATTTAGTACTGCCCAGGTCTCGAGAGAATCAAAGGCTTTCTCATAGTCCACATAGGCGACACATAACGGCAGATTATACTCCTCGGTCTTCTGTATAATCTGCCGCAGTGTGTGTATGTGGTCTATGATGCTGTAGCCTTTCCGGAATCCTGCTTGTTCGGGAGGCTGAAAGTCGTCAAGCCTGCGTGCAATGCGATTTGTGAGCACCCTCGAAAACAACTTATAAACGTGGCTCAGAAGCGCGATTGGCCTGTAGTTCTTCAAAAGGGCTTTATTTATCAAAAGCCCTTTTTGAAAAACAGAGTCACCACATTTCTGCTCCACGCTCCCGCGGTAGTTCCAGTATGGATGACGGTAACAAACAGTTTTTGGAGCGCCACTAGGAGGGGTTTCCCCCCAGCTCTTAGCAGCTCGGCGGTGATACCGCGTCATCTCCCGGTGCCTTGTTGTTTTTAAGCTGTTTGGGAGCCTTTCTAATGTCATACAGGCTGACGTCCGGGATATCCTCTGTGTAGTGTCGGGTTAATTTAGCTCTCTTGTCGCTCTCCTCACTGGGAGGTGGAGCTTGAGTGGAGGTATACAACCTTCCGTAGTTTCTCTCAGTTTCTCTTAGAACTTCAGGTTTCGACGTAACTATGGTGCCGGACTCGGTCTTCAACCTTGTGAGCTGACTTTGCCCAATAGACAGGTCTCTGGCGAACACTTTGGAGCCCTGGTTTCGCTCTATTGTATTTTTTACAGGATTTGCGTTGTGTTTGCGCAAATTGCGTCGCCTACACTTGTAGATCTGTTCATTGAGCCGTCGGTATTCCGCCATAGAGGTTGGAGACTGCACATATAGTTCTCGTCGATCTCTCATAAGACCGAGACTTTGTTCTGAGAGAACTTGAGATCCACCACTGGGGTGGGTCTTGAGATATTTCGACCCTGGACCCTGGTGTTAAACTCCTCCACCGACGTGCATGATTCTAGGTACGCAAAACTATTTTGCAGCTCAAGTTGAATGTTTTCGGATCCCTGGATTTGGACAGGTGTTGGACGAAGCATAGACTTCATCAGGCATGACCGTTCCAGCTTCACGTCGATATTTAATGTGTAAGAGGCACAAGACGGTGATCGCTTCCGGTTTTGAACCTGCTGATCACAGAGACATCATTAAATATGTGCTGTTTTTCTGCCAGAATGAAGTCTATCTCGCTTTTTGTGGAACCATCAGGACTTATCCAAGTCCACCTGCGTTAAGGCTTCTTTATGAAGAAGGAGTTCATCATAAAGAGATCTTCCTTCTCCAAAAAGTTAGTCAACAAGTGTCCTCGGTGGTTCCGTCGTCCAATTCCGAAGGGACCCACTTTCTTCTCTCTTGTGGCTAAAACTTAATAAATAACAAAAAACAAAAGTATTTAAAAAAACCCGAAAAACCCGGGTTTGATTTTTAAAACCCGGGTTTTTTTGTAATCCTCAGAACCGGGAAAACCCGGGTTTTTCGGTCCGGGTAAACCCGGGCTCGATGCTCTAGTTCCGACGCAAGCAGTTGCACCGTATCTCAAACAAAGCGGTGCAGGTAAGTCGTGATTCACTAGTTCTTGGTACACATTAGAACTGTTACCAGCATACCGGCTGTGGGTACCCTTTGATTTGCGAGTTTGTGATCATGTGGTACTTTTGTACATATGTATCAACGCTTGAAAGGAAAAATTTATTTATTTATTTATTTAATCTTTATGGAACCAAAGAAAAGTGGTACAATAGGCGGACTTAATGCTAAGTAGCATTCTCTAACAGTCAACCTTCAGGATGTGCAGAGAAAAGTAAATTACTAAGCGACATTGAGCTAACTTCACAGGAGAGCAGTTTAAAGTAGAATTTTTCGAAAGTTGTTGTACCTATATGGAACAATATAGATGATAAAACAATATTTTTGTCAACAACAAAGCATCTTTCTGATCACTATGGCATGGCCTTTAACATACATTAAACTGCATTACTAACATTGTGAGCACACAGTACACAAGTCTAATGTCATTGTAGAACACATTATTTTTTACATCTACCCTAACTTATATTACTCGTAATAATTACTACTGCGTTATCTCGGCTTAATTTACTTGTTTTTGATCAATGTTGTTTCTCTGTAAGTGATTTTTTGTTAACTCTTATGAGAAATAAATTCTTTAACCGTAAAGTAATGATTCCAAAACAGTAAGAATAACATCGGTAAGAGAATTACAAAAAAAATATTGTTTTGTTTTCTAAAAATTACAACTTTACTCGTAAACTGCTCTCCTGTAAAGTTAGTTCAATGTCGCTTAAATAGTCAATTTTTCCTTTCAAGCGTCGATATTGAGATTAGCGTATTTAAATATTGCCTTTTGGTACCTACCATTATATCGAATATGCGGTCTCTAGATGGTCATGGAGCATGACATGCATTTGCGTACGGAGCAAGTGATCCCTGTACTATTTACTTGGGCTTCCATGAATGCATGACGAGCTTCCATGACGGTCCATCATGCAGCATAATCATGTACGCTTTAAGTAAAGCCGACCATAGATCTCATGTATTTAGCTACGTGCATGATTCAATTCATGCCAGCCCAAATAGTAGATGAAGTGACTGAATAGTACGAGTAGATGAAGAGGTCTCCTTCTCTGTACGTAAATGCATGTCATGGTGCATGATCGTCTAGGAATCGCATTAGGTACATACTTAGGTACCTAGAGTACCTAATCGACCTTATCCACACCTTATCCTATAATACCCTATGATATCGCTAGAAGCGAATCTAGCAACATGATATTATTATTTTTAAATTTTTAGACGGCCGTGTACAAATTTACATACATTAGATAAAAAGCCGTGTTTATATGGAAAAAGATCTACCTAGTGTGAGCCATGTCCAGTGCTGCCAATATATTTACTATCGATTCAGCGCTCGGACTAAAAAAACCGTGGATGTTTTGGCCTGAAAGCCGAAGAACATGGTAATGGCCGTAGCATTGGCAACAATGTTTAGGATGGCAGGCTTTGTCGATCCCATCTCTGATCCCTGCTCTCGGAGCACCCAGCCAAATAATGCTTGAGGCCTTGGTCAAACACCCAGTTTAATTACGAGTGTTCGGTGATAAGATAATTGAATTCATAAGAAGCAGCTAAGTTGTATATTAACAGCCAACGAACTCTTTTTTACATTTGGAAAATGGACCGAAACATCTAGTGAAACAATAAGGCAATCATGCAGGGTGTGTAAATAATTATAAATAGCACCCGCATAAAAATAATTTATTTAATCATAATTCCATATTGTATCGTGAGATAACGCTCCTGACAGCGTTACGTGAGCTTTACAATGTTGTCGGTAGCACAGAAAATGACAGCTAGAGCAGGAAGGTATATTAGGTATATAGCTTTTATCCAAAAAAAATTAAAGTGAGTTCGTAAAAAAAATTATTTCATTTTTCAAAAATTGTTTAAGGTCTAAACCGGTGTATCCCAACCTTTTTTATTCTATGCCCCACCTTAACATTTCTAAAATTTTTATGCCCTCCCTACATAATTTTGTCACCGATTTAAATAACCCAAAGCGAAAGGGTTAAAGTCGTGTCGAGTCAATTTTTTCATTGCCCCCCTTAACTATCAAATTCCACGTTGGGAAACACTGGTCTAGACATTTTTTCTCATAGGTATCAGAAGTAAGTATTTCCATGGCGATGCGTCTTCGTTTTGTGAAGGTGTGGCCCCTAACTTTAGATAAAGCTAATGTCGCACAAAAGATGCAGGTGTGGTACCGAATGACGCTGCGCCAAGGTTATGTGCCCCGCCCTTAAGAAACGGTGGGTGCGGTCGGTACAAAGCCTGACTAGTGGCAAGCTTCATAGGGCTTCCGTATTTCAAAGGAAATCTCAAGGCCCCAATTATTATCGTCGTCGACTCGTCGTTAGAATTTAGATATCAGTCATGTTGGAGCTATGTCGGAGGCATAAGAACTTCAGAGATTTGGCCACTTACCCATGACCAAAATGCGTGGCGTGATGGTTACCATGTCGGACCACCGCTATTAGAGGTCTATCCAGCGAGGCAGAAATTTGAATGATGACTTTGAATTTCTGTTGCTTTGTCTGCTGTTTCTGTTGTCTGTCTATGTATGTATGTGTGTGTGTGTGTATATGGTCTTGTCTTTTGTCCATGGCACTCACGACACGGAATCCTAGCGTAGGGCTATGAGTATGTAGCATTTATTTAATATTATTTTAATGGTAGCATCTCGACCATTCTGTTACACGGAAACACGTTTTCCGCATGCCTTCAACACAGTAGCAACACGAGGACATCACCTACTGGAGGTTGCCACCTGCCCCGACCAGGAATCGGAACCCGCGACCCCTCGTTTCGCAGGCAAGTTCACCAGCTACTGGATTACAAGGTCACGAAAATAAAAGCAGCGCCAACTAGATTGTAGAAGTAGACTTCAGTTATAGTTAAATTGTGGACAAAAATCAGTAGCAATATTGAAGAAACAAAGCCAGCGAACCGCACGAAGCCGTCGCTTGATTGTCGCCAATTAGTTGTAATAACGGTCCTCGCTCCGAGGCTACTTAGATGTAATTTTGTTAGCGAACTGTCACTGCCACCCGGCGTGCATTGTCACTGTGGAGTGTGGTGTCACGTTCGTCCACACGAACTAATGATACTGATGTACGTTGTTATTGGAGTGTCTGGATATTAAACTCCTTTTCAACTCGAAATACTGAAGCTACTAAGCTTATTATGGTAGCAGTTTCCACCTGTTGGACGTTTCTATGTAGGCTCAATCCACGGGCGTAGCCAGGGGGGTGGGTTTTGGGGTTTAACCCCCTCCCCACGAAAAGTTTATATTGTACATGTATCTCGAGATCTCTTGATACATAATAAATACTGCTCGAAACAGGGACTCCCTTTACGAGCAGTACCTACTCCCACATTTCTCTATTTTCTTATGAATCTATGGGTTATTTTATGTACTTCTTGTCTGCAGGATCCTGACCTGACTGGCTTACCACAAATGAATCATTTTTATACTAGGTAAGGTATCATATCAGTAGCGACGGCAAGCCTAAAAGAGGGTTTCCGGCTTCCATTTGACCGGAAGCACTTATGAGATGCTTTTGGTGTGTGTCAGGGTTATAAGATACATAACAATCTGCGCGAAATACGGAACAGGTGTTAAATGTAACATACGCCTACGGAATACGGTTCGTTCCTATAGGGACTCTTAATTTGCATGGTTAAAACTACAACGTACCGAAAATTCAGAATCATGCCGCTGAAATCAAATAAATAGACTGGGGGGGGGGGGGGGGGGGTAAGTGTCCCCTGGTGGAGAAAACATGCAGTATGGGTGGTCGTGCCCATTGGGACTATTGATTGGTACGATTAGGGCTACAATGTTTCAAAAATTCAGAATGATTCCGCTGAAATCAAATACATAGACTGGGGGGGGGGGGGGGGGGTTAGGGCCCCCTGAAGGAGAACACACGTAATATGGGGGGTCGTGCCCATTGGGACTCTTGTTTGGCATGATTAGGACCACACCATACTAAAAATTCAGAATTATTCCGCTGAAATTGAATAAATAGACTTTTGGGGGAAAGTGCCCCCGGAGGAAAAAATACGCATTTGGGGGGGTCGTGCCCATTGGGACTTTTGATCAGGATGGATAGGGCTACAACATACCAAAAATTCAGACCAATCCGCTGAAACCCAATTCCATACAATTAGTGCGGGGTCCTTTGCCACCAAAAACGTCACGTGACGTCACAATCCGTTATTCAATACTGTCTGCTGAAGTTAGTTGAATTTGCATATAAAATACTTTCAATGATGTCATAAGCTCAAAATGGCGTTTGAGGTCACGTGACAGTGAATACAATTTTAAACATTTTAAATTAATGATATTTAATTTATTGTGATTGATTTCGATAAAAGAATTATATTTTAGGCCTTTAAATGTTACCACTAGTATTTTGGACAAAAATTTACAGTAATTTATAATTAGTGTAAACATCCCTATTCTGTAACAAACATATAAATAAGTTGAATCCAAAAAAAATTTTTTTTTTAAACGCTTTTATTTCAATGTTTAGTTTATAAAATTAGCTACAAGTTGTGAAAATTTCAAGTCTCTACGTAAAATAGAACATAGAGAATTATGCGTCTAAAGTCTGAAAATCGTTTTTTTTTAATTTAACAACAAATAAACAATGAAAATTAGTTTAAAATATGATTTTCGTGTATTGTCATCGGAAATACACATGTCTGCCAAATTTCATCAATTTTCATTAAAGGGAAGTCATTCAAATTAACGTTACAAGATTTGATCCTTTGATCCTCCGAAGTGAAGCTAAATATAAAAGCGATTAATAACCTTATTGCCGTGTAAATAGAGTAGCATTTTGATCATAATATTGAAGATTTGATGCGTTGATGCTCCGAAGTGAAGCTAAATAAAAGCGTTTAAAAATACAACCGAATTTATATCCTCATTTTTATGAACACCGTTAAAAACATAAGTAGGTACTACATACAAGATGTTCCATTATGTGGTACTGATGTGAGAACACTTCAGTAATGAGACGCCGAAGTCCCTTGACTCATTTAATGAATCTTCATTGGCTTAATGACCATCGCAACGCAGATGGAGCGCGACAGCTTATTGGGAATTAATATCAGGAGAAACAGTCCAGTTTGCGATAATGTCACACTTGGGTTGTCGGTTTGATATCGCTTTATACCTAATCAGTTTTCATTCTTTATTTACGACTATAATTATAGCTAGGTATCACTGGTGCCCTTTTGCTCTCTGTCGTTTTAAAAAGTATCGTGATGTATATAAAAAAATGAGAGGTGTCAAAGGATACCCGGATGGAACGAAGTTCCTTTCGATTTAAGTATTGTTTTGTTGTACAGCGCCATTGTAGAAACTTGGAATGTCAAATATGATTTGAATTCAAATAATAAAGAATACTTTGTAAATAGAACATAACATATCATTTAAACATTGAAGTACTATTACTAGCATATAGAACAGACACCCCGAACACCATGTATGTCCCAATGCATTGGCGCCACGTGGCTTCAATCGTCAATGAATTCGTTCGATTTTGAAAGGAGAACCGGAGGCTCAATTTTGAAATTCGAACCTCCCGGGCGGGACACACATTTTGCTCCAGATGTCTGTTCTATGTCATTATACTTCAATGCATTTTAACAAATAATAATAGATGTCGCTACAAAAATGTACTCTGAATCACGCCAGTGCTGGATTTAGGCCTAGGCCCGTGAGGCCCGGGCCTAGGGGCGCCATGATTTTGGGGGCGGCAAAATTTTCAGAACCGCAAAAACTTACGAGCGGTAAAATATCAGAATTATTTGTACTAAAAATATTTTTGTGGATTATTGTCACTTCAAATTAATAAAAATTTATAAATTATTTTAAATGTTGAGTTCACCTTTTAATTTGTCGGTGCAATATGAATTATGTTTAATCTATACTACTTTGAAAACAACAATACTAATTTTTATAGTGGATGCAAATTATTATTTTTTTGTAGTGAATTTAACCCATTAATGGCCCCCTAATGGGCTCGGGTCTCTCCCATGAGAAGGCCTAAAGTTTACTCCACCACGCTGCTCCAGTGAGGATTGTGATAGTGGACAGTTACACTTTCATTTCAAAAGTCTAACTATACGCTTTTTTTATTGTCCACATTGTCTCGTTTTCGGCTAATATTGGGATAAGTGTTACGATAAAATTGTAAAAAATAAAAAAAAATAAGATGGCCGCTGAGATAGTTTAATTTCAAATTTTTCAATTTAAGAGGTGACTTTGAGGGGTCGGATTGCATTGGGGTTTTAACTTTTTTTTGTTTTTTTTTCCTTTATTTCCTCGGCTCAATCCCCAATTTTGACGTTTGGGGTATATTTTATTTATTATTTATTATTGTTAAACGTTTAACCTTGTTGGAATTTTCACTTCAAAAATGCACTAAAAATGTTTCGTGGTCGTCGTAATGACATATGACCATTTTCATCAAATTTAACTGGCAATATTTTGGCTCCTGGATATTTTTTTTGGTTTTTTCACATTTCGAATAGCCCAGCCAAAACTATTGCTGGGGGTATTAATGGTGCATAAGAAAGTTGTTTGACTGTACATGGCGGGTATGGGAAAAATATGAACTTCCAAAAATTCAAGATAACGGCCACTCTGCAATTGTGATATTTTTTCATACTTTAATTTTAGATTGAATGTCACAATAATATTAAAAAAAAATTGGAAAAACAAGATGGCTGCCAAGATTTTTAAGTTTGAAGTTTTTAAGTTTTCGAGGTGACTGCGGGATTGGATTGCAGTGGTTTTTTAACGTTTTTGCGATATATTTTGTTTATTGGTTTGAGTCGATCCTCAATTTTGCCATTTAGGGTATATTTTATTTGTTAACAAGGTGGCTGACGCCATGGCGGCCATTTTGTGAAATGTATGAAAATTGGCATTTTTTGAGTAAATTTTTGTTTTGTTTTGTTGGCGACATTTGAGCGGTTCCTTTTGTTTCGGCCGTTTGTGTAATTTGATTTACAGCATTGTCAGGTTTGGTTTTTTTCTTTGTTCATACAATTTTTTTGGACTTTCTATTCAAAAATATGAACGTAGAAGGAAAATTAATTTTTATTAAATTTGATAATTTTTTTCGTGGTTTTCATAATGACACTTGAACATTTTCGTCTAAATCACCTGGCAACACTGGGAGCCAGAAATTATGTAACTTTTCGAGAAGTTGAGCAAAATGTATAGATTTTATAGATCAGGGATACGAAAATGTATGAAAAATATTTCTGCATTAAAATAGTCATTTTCAAAATACTATAAAATGTCACCGTTGCTGTTGCTATACAAAAAAATAAAATTTTTCATAAATATTATAGATCGGGAAGGAAATATTTTAGATCAAATATTTGCTCATTATAATGTATAGGACGTTTGCAGGTACTGATAATTTGTGAATTTTGGTGAAAAAATTTTTGTGTTGCCATATTTGCCATACAAAAAATAATAATTTTTCATCCAAATGTGTTCGTTTTTCGAATTTTGAGGCTGTTGTGGTGTCTTCATAATGTATAAGGTGTTTGTAGAAACTGATAGTCTGTTAAAAATATTTTGATGTTTCCATACGAAAAATAATATTTTTCATACAAATATATTTTTGCATGATGTATTTCAGGCCGTGTTGTCTCCTTTTGACGTCAGTTAAATGTAAGCGGCGCTTGTTGGTACTAACCGATCATACACATTGGAGGAAAAATGTTTCAATGTTTCCATATAAAAAATATTAATTTTCATATCTTTGGTTTTATCTTCATATTTTTAGTCTAAATATGTATTTTGTGTCGAATATTTCAAACTGTTCCCATTGAATGGCATTACAATGTAGGAGGCGTTTGTTAGTATTAACGGTTATTAAAATATATCAATGAAAAATTTTTCAGTTTTGCCCTACAAAAAACAATAAACAAACCAAAAGTACCTTGAAGCCGAATATAATCGCAAACAGACCCCTGAATGGAAAAATAAATTTCACAGACCAATGATATTTTTGAAAGAACTATTTATATATTTATTCTGCCCCACGAAAAAGTAGTAAAGTATATTGAAATAAATAATTTTAATTTCAAACAATAAACGATTATTATATTAACTAAAATTTGATACATAATATTCAAATTTAAAAAAATTGCATGTTTATTTTTGATAGTCACCTCCTTTTAGAGCAAAAAGGGCGGCATATCTTATGGGGCCTAGGGCGACATCAAACATAAATCCGCCACTGAATCACGCTGTTGAGATTCTTTATAAAACATATAAGTAATGGACCCTAATGACATGAATGTCGGTTCGGTTCGGGTTTATTCAGCCATCTCTGTAAAACTTTCTGAATCACGCAAGCGTGTTTCAGAAAGTTGTACAGTACAGCGCCATCTCTTGTAAAACTATCTGAATCACTTCAAAAAGAGGTATGGTCATTGATCATTCTTAAAATCAAAAAGTGTCGAAATTTTCGGTCTAGCCCTCATTCACAACGCGCGATAAGGAACTTCGTTCCAATAATATGTGGATAGAAATAGGCAACAAATTAGCTGAGGATTCACCTGATGGCGGCAAAGCCCACGGACATCAACGACACCAAAGAGACTCCACAGATGCATTGCCGACCAAGAAAGAAAGAAGATCTACATATAAAAAGAGAGTAAAATATCATGATGATAGTGCATTTCTCAGATTATAGCCCAGCAACCTCAACAATAACAATAGGATTCTGGCGTGTTGTATTTTTTATTTTTTTATTGATTTTTTACGAGAATAACCTATTTTAACAAACAAAACCGACTCCAAATAAAGTACCCTTTCCAATAACAATAAAAAAGAATCATCGAAATCGGCAATCTTGGGACGTGTGACAATCAAATGAACTTAAGTTTAGTTTGATTCTGAGTTTGGTTTGAGTTTGTTCTACAGCTTTAAAACACGCAAATACCAGCGCACGGGGAAATAATCGTTCACTCACGACTTTTATTCCCGGATCGACGCCGAGCGCTTATCTATCCAGGATCCTGTTTACGCGTCGAATCCAATCTTCTCCGACGGCGGTCTGCAATCTGCAATCATTATTTTTGCAAAGACAAATCCATTTCTGTTCGCGGTACGTGACTGCGGGGTAATGAGAGGTAATGCGGGCTGTCATTACAGGCGGTGCGATGCGGTGTGGTGCAGCGGCGTCGAGAGCGATTGCGGTGTCGATAGAGACGCCATCGTGCAACTCAAATTATTCATTAAAGTTTTTTATTTTAATATTACCAGCTTATTTCATACAAGAAGTTACAAGTGATGGAGCTAGGTTTGTACTGATGTAATCGCTCACAGACAAGAATTCCCTGTGTCAATGGCATTGAGTCAATGGCATAGACACTCAAATTACACATCACAAACACCCAAAGAACCAAGCACAAATATTATCAAATGTCTGCCTTGACCTGAATTCGAACTCGGACCCCTTGTTCGTCAAGGATTGTCTAGGTTCTCTTTGTTATAGTTAGTAGAGAAGACTGCTTATTGAACGGGTTGCTACTGGATTTGATCCCTGCTGAGGCAGACAATTATCCTATTAATATTATAATTGTGACAATTTGTATGGAGATTTGTTACTCTTCTCTACTTTGCTAATTTTTGTTATTTTTCATGAAATTTAGCATAGGCATAGGCTGAGTAGATAGACCATAATCAATACAAATAAATAAAATTGGAGTGTCTGTTTGTAATATTAAAATAACCGCTTTTACTAAGTGCATTTGGATGTATACACGGTACATATACCATATACAAATGTTTTTACAATTTTTGCCTGTTTATTTCGGTTAATCTATGAAACGGCTGAACCGATTTTGAAGGGACTTTCACTGGCAGATAGCTGATGTAACAAGGAAGAACTTAGGCTACTTTTATTTAAAAAAAAACAGTTTTAGAAAAAAAACGCTATACGAAGTTCGCCGGGTCAGCTAATCTAGAATAAAACATAGTGTTTATTATCCCGGCAAACGCGGGAAAAGCCGCAGGCATAGCTTTAGTGTGACAGATAGATTCTTGACAAAAATAACCGACTTTAAATTAGGGATAACTGAAAAAATATTCGTCAGATCTCGCTCAAAAAGTGGGACACATGACAAGCACCAGCTTTCGATTAAAAAAGAATCATCAAAAAAAAATTCACCCAAAAATACAGTCCAATTGAATACCTCCTCCTTTTTTGAAGTCGGTTAAAATTTGTTTTTAACTCTGTTGTTTGTAGATTAAAAACTACCCTACTTACTTTCTATTTTCTTATCAAGTCGTAGCATAAGCGTTATCGTCTATGTTCTTTGGTTATGATGGCGGTGTTTTTCAAAAAGCCTAGCACTTGCTGGGGACACCTGGCGGCTAAAATATGGCTAGTGGTTTTAAAAAACTTAAAAATAGGTAGGTAACAGAGCACTAGATACTCAAGTAATAAATAAAGGGCAAATAACTCGGTTACCGCAGCATTGGAAGCATTAATTAAAACGACGCAAGATGGATTAATTAGTCGATCGTAAAGTAGGTCGCGATCAAACAGTTGTCCATTCCGCTGATCAAGCGATCAAAATACCTTATTACGAGTATAACAAATGTAGGAAAACATACTTATTATAAATACTGTTTATTAAATCTTTGGTAAAGATTGGTGATATTCGAAGAAAATCCTTCCTGGAACAATCAACAAAGAGACATACGGGTGCGTTCTCATGTTGTAGGTACCTACCAATAGATAAGAAAATTGGTTGTCTGTAAAGTCGGTTTACGGACAATGGTTTTACGTGATAACGTCTATTTCGTAGAAGAATAATTTATGATATAAATATTGTCAATTCGCACATTAGGAACGGGAAATAGAATGAAAATTACAATTTTACATATTAAATTACAGATATATATTTCGTTTATTATTATTCAGCGTATCTCTTTCTCGATACTTTGCGCGCGTTGTGGCTCGTGACGTTAGCAGGCTCGTTACCACGTTTTCGAGAATGCCTTCCAAGCGGACCGATTACGCTTGAGTGGGAGAGAGACGGCCGGTCTAGCGTGCCTCTCTCTCTAATGCTGCGCGCGCTTCCGTGACGTGAGCGGCCGTTACTCGGTTTTCGTGAATGCCTTTCAGGCTCATCGTCTTTATAAACGTTATCACGTCAAAAAATAGCACAGACTAAGTAATTACAGTCCAGAGTACTAAAGTCAAATCAAAGTTCACACAGATCATAAATTGACCGACAAAATGCTCACAACTCTTAAACAAATTATGAAGTGTTCAGTATTTCACCAGGCTTCGTTCTCAATAGGATTTAAAGAAGTTTTTAGTAATTTATTAAAATAAAATAAAGTTGAGCCAATTTCATCCTTTGATGGCTGTAATAAGCATTAAACTACTTTGATTAATGAATGAAGGAAACGATTAGGTTGATAACGGTTTTATTCAATTAATAACCAAGTGACGAGACTTGGAGGAATCTGGTATTTTCTAAAGACATGCCGACGTATAATTCCTGTAATGACGATTTGTGTGGAACTCAACTCTACAGATACTTTAACTTGTCCTTTGATGATGTGAAATAATTTGAAGCATATCGCACCTTCAGTGGAAAAAAAGCATAAGTCGTCCTTACGTTGAATTTAAGTTATTAATATGATTGGATGGATTGGAAAGAGGGACAAAAGCTGCATATGCTCATTTTTTTTCAAATTTTTATTATTAATCTTGACGGTTTTGTGCAACAAATCGTATTGTAAATTCCTTAGACTACTTACTGATATTTTAACAGATTTTTTGCTCTCCTGTAAAATTGCAATTTTCATCTTATGCCTCTTTTCCACTGAAGGTGCAATATAACATCAAACACCCTTGCTATAGCTTACTCTACCTTCTTTTGTTACACTTAATAATAAACGAAATTTTGGTCCCTTAAAGGGCATGTACACTTTCTAGTGTAAAGAAAAGCAGACAGTCAAATCATGTCCTCTATAGACTCTGAAACCATCAAACCGATATGCCTCAAAATGGTTTCATTTGAAAGGCAATAATCCGAAGGTAGTTAACAATTAGGCACATTCGGTCCATTGATAAAGTCGATTTTCCACTTTTCTCATACAATAATATGAAGATGACTTAAATATGTAAAGATGGCGCATCAACGTCAACACAAAAACACTGATCTGTCATTCTCAGCAAAAAAAAACTGTGTAGTGGAACACGCCGGGTATTCACACACTAGTTTTAGTTTATAATGAAGATATAAGTATAACCAGCTTGCGTACGATACGATACAGAATACTAGTTGGTGGAGTCCAATTGATTGTAAACAAGTACCAAGTTGCTAATCGGTCGGCAGCACAATGCGATTGCATGTCGGCGCGAGATATTTGTAGTGAATGACTTGGAATTATTTGATGTACTCGTAGATATTACGTTACGCAACTATATGGACTTTTTTATTTACTGCCAGTTTCCGCCACACCGGTATAAAATGTACTCTATTATCTTGTCCTGAACATGGTTTTAGGAGAGCAGTTTAAAGTAGAATTTTTAGAAAAGTTGTTGTAAGAAAATAAGGATTCAAAACAGTAAGAATAACGTCGGTAGGAGGATTACAAAAAATATATGATTTTTTTCTAAAAAATCCAACTTTAAACTGCTCTCCTGTAAAGTTAGTTCAATGTTGCTTAGTCAATTTTTCCTTTCAAGCGTCGATACAAGTTACAACTGTTATCACACTAGTGCACCCCTGTCTTCTCCATCTTTCTTTATGCTTCCGAGCCGTGGAGTCTCGTGTACGGAATAGGATAGATGCGTTCGAGATGTGGTGTTGACGCAAAATGTTGGAAATTCCATGGACAGCGCATCGCACCAACGCGTCTATACCTACTAAAGTAAGTCTGTAAGAACTCAAGATTCGAACACGTCTCTCGACTATATTATGTACTATGCGTAGGTTTCTCACTTTGGTCACGTGGTATGGCGCAAGCCGGATAATTTGGAAAAGCTGATAGTGGTTGGCCACGTGGAAGAAAAGAGAATTTGGGAGATCACCGACCCGATGGACCGATACTGTCAAACAGGTGTGTAGAACCACCGTTCACGCGTCCGTACAACTTGCCCAAGATAGAAGCCTGGAAGATCCTAGAAAAATTCTTATGATGATCACAAGTACCTCGACCCTCAGTCATGAGGAAACGATGAAGAAGAAAAAACTGTTAGCGCGTGATGAAAATACACACATCAAAACATTAACTAACTTCACAAACTTTCATATCATAAGAGGTTCTACGAGTAGTAGGAAGGAAGTAACCACCTTTGCCTAGTAGATTAGATATCACCCAATTAAATGTTTCGCCGAGATCCTTGGAATTTGCATATACCATATATAATAATATTTGCAATACATACCTACCTCTTTGTCAACTGATTCAAATAAAACGAAATACATAGATTTTAAAAGCTTAGAAGCCCTACATAGATCCCTTGCAGGTTGTTGTGGACTTCGGGTGGGTGCCCAAATGTACTTTAGGAATCAAAGAGTTATATTAAAATACACAGAAGTATATTATGTAACTAACCCATATTCAAGCAAATAAATTGAATTTAATTTAATTGAATTCGTACTCCAATCAAAAGGAAAGACAGGAATAAAAACGTTTTTGATGTGAAACATCCATAGGCGAGGGGTAAACCTGATTTTTGGCCTGATGATAAAGGCCGTGGCGACGCATGAAAAAAAATATAATAACACAATGTGGGTAATCATAAATAAACTTAGTTTGATAGGCTGTAGCATACGGTAGGACAAATTTGAAAATTCGAAATAAGGAACGGTAGCATATTGGGAGATGGTCGAAACTATAAAGATAAACCGTGATACCTGAGTTCAAATCCTGGCGAAGTGAAGTGATAATTTTATTCTTCTAATTTAGTTTTTTTTTCATCATGCAATATTTAGTTCCTGTCAAAATCTGTACTTTTATGCCTATTAGTTGTATAAAATAATTTCGATGTTTCACATCTGCCAGCCGTCCCATGACGGCTCACATTTTTTTTATACTCACTCTAAGTCCGGATCACGAATTAGCATTAAGTGTCATTTAGTGCATTAACGATCAGATAAAAGACATAAAAGATAATCTATCTTGCCATTCGCCTTTGACTTATTGGTTTATTAATGCATGTTTACCGATTTCTGAATAATAACCGGTTTTTGGTTTCAAGATATGATTTAAATATAATACCTTTACTATAAAGGTCGGGCATTCATCGTTTCTGTCAGTTTATTCAATAAATTGCCATAGTGTAATCTTTACTTTACTTATTAAAATAAATGGCGGGAATTATAAGTTTCATCACTTTCAACCTACACCATAAATTTCAACACAATAATGATTAATTGTATTCAATGGCCCATTACACTTGCCTCTTGAGAAGGCCTAGAGCGTATTCCACCACGCGCGCTGTCATAATGCAGATTGGTGGAGGGCCATGAGGGATTAGTGGCAAACCCAAGTGTTGGTGGTTTTCATGCCGCTGGAAGGATACCAAAACTTATACTTACGATATTCGATAAGTAACGGGACTGATTGCTTTATGTGCTCCGCGAAGCACCGAAGCGCTGAAGAAATTCATGTAAACACATTTTAAACCCTTTTCCTCGGGAAGTGAGTCACATTAGAAAGTATAATTATTGTCCAGACTAATTAAAGTTTCCTCATTGTATTTAATGTAATTCATTGTATTTGAATGATATTTAAGCGAGTTTCCCCCACAGGAACGGGGCGGGCACTTTCCGTAACCTGTCATTAGCCATGTCTGTCTGTGTACTTGACTGCTAATAGCTGCTAGCTGGAAGTTGAAGCACAAATCACATACCATCTATCGGGTCAGTGTTGCCATATTAAACGCTATTATTTAACTTGCCCTGTTTATTTATTTGTTTGTTTGGGTCAAATCTTGTAAGCCTGTCCAGACCTAAGTACTTCCACTTATCCTAAGGAGTTGAAATTTTACATACTGCTGTAGTTCTGATGACAATTAGTCGGTAAATCCGATTGAATTAGGACATGTGTAAGAATTTTTCTATAAAATGCTAAATACTTTTTATGCAACTTCAATTAGACTGGCACATCCTCTTCTGTAAAATAAATTCCAGTTTGTTTATTTTGCCCACGGATAAAATTGATGATACACCAATAATTTCGTAACTATTACCTACCTTCCTCTATTACGCACGATTGTTTGAAAGAGAAGATCAATTTTGCTGTCATATTTTAGGAGAATAATCGTTAGAGCCATTAATTCCAAACACGAAATGTATGTACGTCTACAATACATCCTATATTGTGTATGTTGTGTCCCACTCATATCTTATAATAATCACGAAGAGATTGAATATTATTGATGTTAACGAAGTTCGGAGTCCGTACATGTCAGATTGCCACTAGATTCATTCAATAAAGTTATGCAACAGAGAGGTCAGTGTCTGGTATTCTCACTAAAATTATCATAATAATGTGACAACACTCTAGAGCCACCACCGGCCTAAGAAAATATGATTATGCTCTATGCTGATCAGTCATAATTTGAGTTTTTTTAAATGCAACTACTACAGCTACTAAGTGTAGATAGATGTTAAAGCAATAAAATACAATAACATGACGTATTAATAAAATAATTTGTTAGTAAAGACGAAGTAGTTTATTTATATTATGCATACCAGGAAGACGTTCGACGTGGCCGTCTATGTGGATGTGTTTTTAAAAAAAGAGGGATTAGGCTTTTATTAAGTTATCATGACGGTGGAAGAAAGACAACATTTCCCAGCTTTCGTTACTTCACATTTCCGCCATAGACAATAGATAATTTTCTCAGTTCATTCCTACCGCAAGCCGCGTAAAAATACTTGCATATATTATTATCATTGATACGTAAGTGCATAAGTCATCTATAATTTAAATAAAATGTGAGCCGTCACGGGACGCAGATGTGAAATATACAAAATATACAAGTGCTTAATGCAGATAAAAATCAAATCACAAAAAAAAAACTAAACTAGAAGAATAAAATTATCACTTTGTCAGGATTTGAACTCAGATATCGTGGTTTATAGTTCATATCATCTCCCAATACGCCACTGTTTCTTATTTTGAAGTTGCGAATTTGTCCTACCGTATGCTACAGCCTGTCAAACCATGTTTATTTATGATTACCCACATTGTGTTATTATATTTTTTTCATATTGCGTGGCGATGCGTCGCCACGGCCTGTATCGCCACGCCAACAATCAGGTTTATTCGCCTATAGATGTTTCACATCAATAAAAAAATATAAAACCAATGTCCACTAGGAATAGGGCTGGCAACATCTTGGTCAGTGGTCACCCCGCGTGACGGTTGAGTGATACTGGAGTCACGCTCGGTGCCGGAGTCAATGAAACATCGCCGTGATGCCCGTGACGCCGTGCCGTGACGCCGTGACGCCGTGACAACAGCGAGCGGCGACACGCACCGTGATCCGCAATTTGTCGCCCCGCGCGTTACGCAACGATAGAATTGTCGCTTGCAAGTAAGACCGGGAGCAAGGTTAAAATTGACATATTTTTACATTGAAGTATTATTACTAGCGTATAGAACCGACACAGCGAACACGATGTATGTCCCAATGAATTGGCGCCAATGGGATTCAATTTTCAATTGATTAACTCGATTTTGAAAGAAGAACGAGGGCTCAATTTTGAAATTACTTTTATCGTTTTAAAACCTAATTAACCTAATTAATTTAATTTAATATAACATAATGAACGCTTCACTACGTCTCCCGCTCTATACTAGCATAGCTCACACATTTCATGGCTACTGGACACCAAAATGACTTCCAGGGGACTCGCTATGCAATGCAAAAGAAATTATGAAGTAAGTAGAATTATTATTGTTAAGAACAATACCCTCCACCATCCAGGAAGTCCTCGTAATAACCACGCAAATTGTTTTTTATTTTATCTCAGTTGACAATCGGACATCGTGTGATTCATATTCTGTTCTGTAATAACAGTCAGTAAGTACATTATTGTGGAGGGAAAAATATCAGTTGTCACCACTAAAGTATAATGTCACCACTGAAGCATAATGTCATAGAACAGACATCTCGAACAAAATGTGTGGTCCCGCCGGGAGGTTCCATTTTCAAAATCGAGCCCCCGTTCTACTTTCAAAATTGAACGAATCCATTGAAGATTGAAGCCCAGTGGCGCCAATTCATTGAGACATACATTGTGTTCGCGGTGTCGGTTCTATACGCTAGTAATAATACTTCAATGGTTGTCACCAGTATTTCGTACGTATTGTGTTGACGTATTGGAGAAGGTAAAATAAAAGTGGAGTGAACTCGCTGATGACCACGAGCTTTTTCTTGTCATTCATGATTACCTACCATTAAGTGGAATATCATGTGGAAGAGCGTCGGTTTGAGTATTACTATAAAAAACTGGGCAAGTATATGTCAGGTAATGCCACGCGCAATGTAGGGTTCCGAAGTAGTAAGTATATCGACTATTACTCATTAATTACTGTGACATACATAATAATAAAAGAGTATCTGCACTACCCGCACACAGGGCATTTCACCATCCAGCCGTCAAATGAGCGAGTGTGTTTTAGCTTGTAGCACTGAAAACTATTTTGTGTTTTATTTCTAATATCTAGTCCTAACGATTTGCATTATGGTGTGGATTGGATACACAAAAACAATGGTAGCGCAAAATTACAAGGATATTGTAGTATTTTAATTGAATAGAAACGGACACAATAGCACAATAGATCCACTGCACTAATGACAACACAATAAGCGGTGCCCGTGTAATGTCTAAGCAAAATAATTAACTTAATAGATTGTAATGGATCTTTACTAGTTTCCGCGCTGACAGTAATTATGCGCTCGTAAATTGCAGTTTCTAGTACCCAATCTGATGCAGGATTTCCTGTAGCAATGGTTGTCTGCATCCTTCTAGAAGTATCCAGTTATTCAGTAAGTTTCTTGGCCAGCAACGCATTAGTGATGCCTTTGGTGTTGCTGATGTCCATGGGCGACGATAGCCACTTACTACTCGTATCAGGATCGTCAGCTCATTTGCCGGCTATTTCCATAAAAAAGCATTGCACTCTATTTAGCAATTTATTTATACTGGGTATAATTTGCGAAATTACAGATTTAAAAATCAATACAATTTTACTACTTCACTGCACTTTGGTATTTTGACCCTATACACATCCTATTAAATCCATACATTTTTATACTCTTTATAAGTAAGCGCTTGACTACAGTGAGTTTTATCTTTTTACACTTATATCACTTAAGTCGCAGGGAAATAAAGGAATCCGTGATTTGATCAAATCCCGTAAGATGATCAAAAATGGCAATTTTATACACAGACTCGTCAAACTCATAACGACAAGGTGGTGACAAACGAGGTGGGGACAAATGGGAATAACCCCCTCTTTTGTGTCGGGGTTAATTATGGAACTAAAAAAATCAGACCGTATAGTCCAGAATCCAGATCAGTGTTGCCAATTTAGCCCTTTCGGGGCTAGATCTAGCCCATTTTACGGGTTTTCAGCCCCTCAAATAATTTTTTAGCACCTAGCCCAATTTCTAGCCCCAAAATCATTTTCCGCCATGTTGAAAAAAAAGGGATAAATTCAGGTTTTCCACGAACTTTTTGATGCAATCCATCGAAAAAAAGGATAAAACGTAGTGAAAGATATCGAAAAAATTACCATTACTCTCACCTCGGAGAATTAAGCAATAGCCCCTATTTTCAATGTATTAGACGAATCTAGCCCTTTTTTAAACTGTGTTTAGCCCGAAACCCTGATACCGAGTTGGCAACACTGATCCAGATCGTAGTAGTGTTAGGTGAATTCCAGAGCGTCACGCTCGCGTCACTCGCAAGGGTCAACGCTTCCCGCCGTTCCCACGGCAATTACAAACCACATTAACAGTTTCCGTGTCATAATCGTACTTCATAAAACATGGCCGAGAATATTAATAAAGCACTTACCAGTACTAGTGTCGCTATGTTGGAACGAAGTTCCTTATCGCGCGTTATAAAAGGGGGCTAGACGGAAAATTTTCTTACGAAAAGTTGCCACGATACTTAAATCGTACATAAATCACACTTAATATACACTTAAATCACACACACAATACTTAAATCGAAAGGAACTTCGTTCCATCCGGGTGTCCCTTGACACCTCTCATTTTATGTCCTAGGCAGGTATTTAATTAAAGTTTTACTAATCATAACCCTAATTGTTACGGCATTATTACGATCAGGTTTATTTTTTGTTTATATTTTATGTTAGCGTGTTTAGGTTTAATTACAAAGGTATTATGTATAAATTATGGTGAAATTACTTATTTTAATTTCGGAAGAAATTGAGAGTAAAATATTATGTTTTATTCTTAAAGCTTACTGGGAGCTAAGCTTGCGCCTAGGTCACGCTTTTCCGTGCTTTCCCTTGTTATCCCTTTTAAGGGTTCCGTACGAAAAAAAACGGAACCCTTAAAGGATCACTCGTGTGTCTATTCTCCCTTCACAGCCAATTTGCTGAAACTATTGTTTTAAGAATACTAAACTTGTTTTAAGAATCTCAAATAGGTATATTTTTGTTATAGTTCTGCAATGAATAGTTTTAAAATTATTCAAGAAAGAACGAAAAATCTGTTGCTACCTGAAACAATGGGTGTTATTATTATTTTTAACCGTTTAATATTAATATAACTTTGTCATATTGCACGTTTAATGACGAACAATCCAAAACGACACTTAATATTCAAAGCATGAATTTATTGTATTAAAATTTCGAAGAACTTCAAAACTTAAAATACGTTAAAATACCGTCTATGGTTGCTTTCTGAAAATTCGCTTGCATGATTCACCAGCCAAAATTCCGAGAAAGAGTCGGTCAAGTTGTAGCCATTTCTCTTAGACCCTTAATGTAAATTAAGGGTATTCACAAGAAAGGTTCTGCTAAATTGTGCTTAATATCAAATAAGTAGTTAAGTTATTGATGGGCAAATTGTTACTGGGAAACTGTGCCAAATGTTGGTGGAATTGATGAATTATGTCTCGAGCGTGAGGTACCACTTCCACAGCCTTTTTAACTGACTTCAAAAAAGGAGGTTCTCTATTCGACTGTATTTTTTTTATGTTTGTTACCTCAGAACTTTGGACTGGGTGAACCGATTTGGATGATTCTTTTTTTAATCGAAAGCTGGTGCTTATCGTGTGGTCCCACATAAATTTGAACGAGATCTGACAATGGCATCCATGTCAAAATTATATAAGTCTTACATTTGCATTAAGTATGTGCGTGATAAATGGACGAATAACTCAATATCGCGCCGACCGATTTCGATGATTCTTTTTGAAGTTATACTTCTTTTGGCGCGATGGTGAAAAATGATGAGAGTGAATTTCTACGATGCGCGCGCACACCGACACCTAAATTCTACAACGTGAAGTTAGCTAAATTCTGTATTTTTTCTGTATGCAAAAAAGTTTTCACAGTATTTACCTCATTACAAACGATTTTATAATCGATTGAATTGATTCATAATAATCGATTGATGGAATATAATAATATATTTTATGTATTATTTGTTAATTATAATTATAATATTAATTTATTTCTTACATGTTTTCGTATTCCATACATATTAAAACTATGTAATATATTTAGAATTACCATTCAATCGTTACGCAAATTTTATTAAATTACATTTCGAATATTTTGACATCAATTAATCGATTGACAACACAGATGATGTAATCCCTAATAATGTCATTTTGGTAACCATAGTATTTATAAATAACACCACTGTACTGTCATATTTGTCATCGATCTTTCATGTTTCTACGCGTGGTTTTTTGTATTTTTCTATTAAATATTTTCAGCGTACCTATTTGGAGTCCTATTTACTATTGAAACTCATCGACACGCACACAGTTATTTTAATTTACTGTTGTATTCGATTTCGTACTTGTGTTTTGGTGAATGTGTTTTCGCAGTTTCGCTACAATTTCTGGCAAACAAATACTATATGAATATGGACTACTTAATCGCCTGTTTTGTGACTGACAAAGGTTCAGAATAAGTCCTGAACACTGGATAACGTACCCTATACATCTTTAGAAGATCAGTAGTTTGCTGTGGCCATACTTACAATGAGTATATTATGGTATCTTAATTGGGCAAGGTACCAACGAAATATAGCGCCTCCTGCACAACTAGACGAAATATTAATATAAATGATAACTAATAAAATCTCTTGAAATATGCAATAGCTTTTATTATACAACCTTTTTATGACATTCGTTTTGGGTAAAAACCATTTAAGTAGTAGATAGTATAATAGACACCCGCCAACTTAGTTTTAACCATTAAACTCGTAGATTCTATTAGCAAGTCACGTATTAATTTTGGGATTTTATTATAGAAATGTACACCAAGCCCTATAAAAGATCGTTGCACTTTACTTTGGCGGAACGAAGGCGTAATTAATTGATACATTCTTTTTGTTTGGCGATTATTAATATCAAAATTTTGTTTATACGCGTTTATATTCTTCCTTATAAAAACTACATTATTAATTTATTAAGTTGGTTAACCTTAGCTGTGTGTTGTAATGTTTAGTTTGTACGATTCCCTAACATGAAATATTACATGTTTCTTCTGATGTATATAAATATTATTTACTAGGTTGATCCAAAAGTAACGATAGTAAAAATGATACACGTTCAAATAAAATAATGTATTATTTTACAGTCTCCTAACTAATCAGTTCACATTCTCGGTAGTTATATTAAAATTACAACAAATTGAATTGCTTTAAATTGGGTTGGCATACGAATGATCCAAACGCACGCCTAATGATAAATAATCACTATCGGACGAACATGAATCATCAAAACTGCTCTCAGATTCCGTATCACACTCGTCTTTCAATTCTATAATAAATTTATCAATTTCCGCGTCTAAGCTTCCATCCATTTTACAAAACTTATCCTCAATATGTCGCACATGTTTTATACGCAGTCGGGTTTTTTGTATTTTTTAATTTTTTTGTGTGTAATAGACCTATCATTGATTCAGTTGGAAAAAATATTAGAACACGATTTCGTGAGCCATGACCACGTTTTATGCTAAAATATGTACCTACGTTTGCCCAAAATTCTTCTGTATTTTCATTGAGCGACTCAGTTTCTTTTGTTTTTTGTATTTATAACACTATTTTCTATTTTAATTTTCAATATTACATTACATTGGTAGAAAATGCAAAAAATCGGGAGAAACGGTCGCTAAAACGGGATATCGGGAGACGATAACCAAAATCAGAAGATCTCCCGATAAATCGGGAACTTTTGCAACACTCTTCACTTGACAGCAAGTAATGCTAATCTAATGGGAAGGTAATGACAGCTTGTCAGAGGTAAAATAACTGTGAACGGACTGTAGTAGTAAATAGTAATCGATACTTGTCTTTGGGACTAGGAGCACATTCTTTTTCTCTCCTTAATCTGTATTAAAGTTTAATGACTGTCGGAATATAAATTATTCTTCAACTGAACTGAATAAAATCTTTCATTCCCTCCCCCCACAAAAACTGGTTTTACAGCATGGTATCGTAATAGTTCTCGTAATAGAACATAGATGGTGTTTTTTCAATTGTAAAAACAGAAAAAAAAAAAGATTTACAATTGATTTGTTTTTGCAATTGTAAAAACACCATCTATGTTCTATTACGAGAACTATTACGATACGTAGCAAAGTAATATTAGAATATACTACAAAATTAATCACAGATGCGCTTAACACATATAGTTTGGCTATAGAGATTCGTAAATTAAATTATTTCAAAATATTATTTCATTTTTATTTTTAGTATTGCTGTTTTTGAATATTGTATTTTGAACAATGTTTTTTTAATATTGTTTTTTGATTTTTTTTTCATGTCAAAGAAGTATAACTTCTCACGCGCGTACAAAAGTACACGCACCCTTTTTTTTTAATTGAAAGCTGGTGCTTGTCGTGTAGTCCCACATAAATTTGAGCGAGATCTGACAATGGTATCCATGTCAAAAGTACAATGTACTTCATTTGAAGTCGGTTAATTTTTTGTTAAAATGTTTGATTATTAACTGGAATGCAACGCTCGTAGGTTTCATTTTTACCAGACTGCAAAGGAAGGGATTGGTTTTTCGCGCGTATCTTGGATGCTTGCATGCATGCATGTAATATTCTTTATTACCTCATATCTTCCAAACCACCTGACTAATTTATATAATTAAGATATCGTTAAATTTGACTTGATAACCCAAGTGTTCTTAGATAGGTGACGTTAAAAAAACAAATAAATATGGTGGCTGTAAGATGCCATTGTTTGAAGTAAAAAAAATTAAAATAAATTTTTCAGGATAAAAAGTCCTATCCAGGTATAGGCTATACCACGCCAAATTTCAGCCAAATCGGTTAAGTAGTTGTGGCGTGATTGAGGAACAAACATCCAATCCAAACATCTTCACAAATTTTCAAATTAAAATATTAAGTAATAGGATTTTTGGGTCGATTAACATACAACTACGGAACCCTACATTGCGCGTGGCATGACACTCACTGGGCCGGTTTTTATTTTTTGTTGTAGTCTATAAAAATAAATAATAATAATAATAATAAATCTTTATTTCAGGCATCGAGGCCCATAACATAAATACCTTACAGACTAACATACATACAAAAATATAGACTTAAAAACTAATTCACTTATTCGCGAAGTGAGACGCGCTTTCGGTGACTCCCGGTAAAAATAACACAAACAAAGCAACAGTGCAGCGTAGGTACGCAGAAATTGTCAGGACGGACGACGGACATTAGCGAGCGGTCGCGCTGCTTCTTGTCTAACATTAGCTCGCGAGGTGTTACCGGTTAATGTTTTCTCGATATTGCATGGAATGACAGTAGAGAAATGATTGAAAATTCCCTTCGGAGAAACGTGAAACGAGAGGAGGGTGGCGAGCTGGCGAGAGGCGCCGGACCGCCGCCGGCAGGCGGGAGGCTGCATTCCGCTCCACCGCAGCCCAGTGTTTAGAGGCGATCAGCTCGCGGACTGTGTACAGGGTGATCGGAAAATTAAACTGGATTAAAATAACAAAAAATAAATAATGCGGGCGCGCTTTCTGTTTTGAGGTAGGTACACATCGAAGTTAGAAAAGTAGAACGATAGCGATAAATAAAAACGTAGGTCAACTTTTAAATTTCTTTGTTGAATTTTGCCTGTGATATTATGTACTATTATGTATTCTGTGCTTTGATACTTATAAGATACTTATCATATGGAGATAAATAACCTGAAAACGCGTTAGTTTTCATTTCAATCATAATTATAATACTTATTTGAATTATCTAAGTGCAAAAGAAGGAAACTTACCATGAGGTGGTCCGTCTGCTTTTTCGTCAGTCCTTCTGGCAATCTTAAATTAAAATTTAAAAAACCCCCGACAGAGTTATTTAAAATAAACATTTAACACAGCTAAGAACACTCTCGATTAAGTCACCTTTCAAACAAAAAAAACTAGATCAAAATAGGTTCATCCGTTTGGGAGCTACGTTGCCACAGACAGACATACAGATCCACAGACACACAGACATACAGATACACACATATACAGACACGTCAAACTAATAACATCCCTATTTTTCGTCTAGGGTTAAACAAGAGTACTATTTTAGTCTGTTTTAGATCCGATTGCAATGTTATAAATACATTTGAATAAGCTTTTATAACGCAACGAACCTTCAGTTTACTAAAGTTTAAAGATACTATAAATAAAATAAAACTCAATTTGTACAACTAGCTCTGTGTAAATGTACATCGGTTTAGGTTATGTATGTCGCTTTGATAGATTTTAAATTGTGTAATTGAAGCACGTGCGCACAGCCATATATGCAGTGGCGGCTAAATGTCTAAACGTCAACTAAAACCAATTCAATTGGATACCAGTCGAGCAGTCGTGGGATATCCTAATAATAATATTATAAATGTGAAAATTTTTATGGATGATTGTTGCTCTTTCACGCGAAAACTACTGAATGAATTTTCATGAAATTTTGCACACATGTAGTGTAGATAACCGAAAAAAATAAAAACAAATTCAAGGTAGACTCAGCCAAAAATACCCTACTACTTAAAGGCGAACTGTACCTTACTGTAATTTTTTAAGAAAATCTTCACCTATCAACAACAGCGCAAAGGTATCACTGATTCGTTGCCGGCCAAGGAAGAGAAAAGAAAAAGAAAGAAAGAACTGGCTCTCTAGCGCCTAGCCGGAACACGACACGAGTCATTTTGCGGTTGTCTCAAGCAAGATTATTTTTTTTGTCATAAAAATATTTTTAAATTTTGAACAACCTGTATCATCGCTGGAAGAGTAGACATAGGGATACCTAGTAATGATATTATGTCATCAAATGTACTGACCGCGAGCTTGCTTGTCTTCATAGAAAGCTGGTTTATGTCACTTTTATTTCTTTATTAAATCCAGATTCCAGATTTATTATCATACTAGGAAATCGCCCTCGCTTCGCTTTGGGAAAAATAGTAAAAAAAAATATAGCCTATGTCACCCGGGGATAGTGTAGCTTCCCAACAGTGAAAGAATTTTTCAAATCGGTTCGGTAGTTTTGGAGCCTATTCAATGCAAACAATCAAATCTTTCCTCTTTATAATATTAGTATAGATTAGTACCTATAGATAATATTTACATTAATAATGCATTGATGTAATTGTGACAAATAGGTAATGAGTATATTTCAATGAATGATTTTGTCCATTTTGTTTTTTGACAAATTGGGACGCCTACTGAATTTTGTATACAGCGCACAATGCACATGCGTCAAATGGTGAAATAGAAAAAAACAACAAACGCTATTATTATGTCCATAAAATGGTAAATGTTGTGCAATGAATTAGATGCAGACACGTAATTAGGTATATAAATTTGTTTGGAAAAGCGGGACATTTTTGTTCTCGCTGGGAACAGCGGGACAGCCAGCCTGAAAGCGGGACGTATGGTCACCTTATGAATGATCAATGATAATTCCAACATAATGCAGAAAATATAATATATCCTCAAACATAAATTAGTATACTTAGTATAGATTAATTATTAACGGTGGTCCTATTAATATCCTCCAAATTCTTGGAGATGAAGTAGTTGGTCAAAATGTATTATAATTGTACCAGTTGTACAATAAAATGATAGTACAGTGTATGACAATGAACAAATGAGCGGGGGCAGGAAACGTGGCTGGACCCAGACACGCCATAAAGCGCGTCACATACGGCGAAGATACGATAATATTTTATGTTAAGATGCCTTGCTATAAAATATTATAGTATCTTAAGGTATCGCACACGGCTAAGATACGATAATATTTATATCCGCTCGAATAGGTCTGGGTCACACTGGGGTTATTTCCCCGCAATCTATATACAGGATAGTCTAATATTAATAATACGGCCTTACTATTAGATTTATTGGATAGCTCATCGGATGATGATTCTGACTTCGAATATGACTTAAAAATTTCTGCCGCACGTTGCCATTTCCGAACAATTTGGGTAGAAATTAATCATATAAAGTTTAGGAAAGACCGCGGTGAGTTTAATCTTTACGAAGACCTTTCATCGAAAATGTTTCAAATATATTTTAAAAAGTCAAAGGAAAGTTTATAGTTTCCAATAGTTTCCAATATTTTGCGTACTAATAATAAAAACAAAAACATGAGAGGTGTCAAGGGACACCTGGATGGAACGAAGTTCCTTTCGATTTAAGTATTGTATTGTTGTACAGCGCCTGTTCAGACTTAAGATATTTAGTTTGGTTAGTTGCGGATAGATGGCGTTAGTAAATTAATTCTGAATCACGCTATCAACTTATACTTGTAACAGCGCCATCTCTGTAAAACTAACTGAATCACTTCAAAAAAAGTGTCGGCATTCGCAAAATCAAAAAGTGTCGAAATTTTCCGTCTGGCCCCCTTTCACAACGCGCGATAAGGAACTTCGTTCTAACAACAAAAACAGAGAGAATAGGTTTTTTTTATGGAAATATCCGGCAAACGAGCTGACGATCCACCTGATGGTAAGTGGCTATCGTCGCCCATGGGCATCAGCAACACCAAAGGCATCACTGATGCGTTGCCGGCCAGGAAAGAAAGAAGAAAAAGAAAGAAAGAACTGGCTCTCAAGCCACCAGCCGGAACACGACGAGTCGTTTGGCGGCTGACTCATGCTGGTGGTAGCTATCCAGGCGAACCCCTGGAGAAATTATAATAGTAATAATGGTATTAATAAACAATTAAAATCAATACTACCAATATAATCCCTCCGAGGGCCCTACCACCAGCGGGCCGGATTATGTCGCCTCTTACGACACCCATCCGGCGCGGGATTGGGGTCAGTATTCTAAGCCGCCAACACCAACACGGCTAAGAAGAAGTAAAATTAATATATTTCATTCCATTTTGCATCGAATATTGTGCACACTCTGTGTAAGGAGCTTTAGGAGCTTACGATATATTTTGGATCTTAACATGGCATGTTACGATATATTAAGCATCTTAACATAAAATGTCCATATCGCTCGATATCTTAACATGCGTAATATGAAAATATTATCGTATCTTAGCCGTGTGTGATGGTTCATACAAAATGTATAGTGAGCGATATTTTATGTTAAGCTGAAATGTTATAGTATCTTCGCCATGTGTGACGCGCTTTAACATTGGGTTACCACACGATCCAATTATTATAGAATTTTTCTAATGTAAAGTGTTGAATCGTAAAATATACATATCGATTATGCTATAAAAGTAAGGAAACTGGAAATTCACCACAATCTTCCTCCCTTGTATTTTAATGAAATATATTTATGACATGTGATTAAAATGTCCTTACAAATAGAGCATGGTCTTTTCTTCTTTCCTCTTTCTTCAAAAGACTCGTCGTGATTGTGCTGGAGGCTTGGCCAGCAATGCATCAGTAGTACCTTTAGTGTGGCTTAAACTGGCCATACACGATCAAGTGTACTTGTCAAGTTTGCAGTTTGATTTGATGCGGCAACCAGTTCGCATGAGATAGCTATATGGCCAGATAGCTATACCGTGGCCATACACCGTCAAATTCACCGGATGCCGCGTCAAATCCGCTGCAATCTTGACAAGTATAATTGCTTGATCGTGTATGGCCAACATAAGCGACAATGGCCACTTGCCATGTGGTATTATCGAATTTCGGCTAAGTAGTTACATAAAAAAGACAAAAGCCAATCCACATTTCACCGAATTCTAAGTTTGACACAGTCCTACTATGAATAAAACCGAGCGCGCCCTACACCAGTCTACATCAGAATAAAGTGACGAGACACCGATCACCGCTGTAATTACCGTCACGCAACTTGGAACCGTTTTATGGAGGCCTTTCTAACAGCGGAACATCTAAATCCCACGACATTTAATGGGAATATAATTATACGAGCAGTACGAGCTCTACAAATCATACAGCGGCTCGTCACAATGGATAGAAGATATAATTGTTTATGGTGCTTCAAAAAGTATCTGATTTGTCATCATTGTCATTTGTCCCACAGTGGAAATGAGTTTTTTTTGAGTTGAAAATCTTGTGATCTTGCTTGAGGGCTCAAAGAATTTCCTGCATGCTGTATAATAATAGCTGCAAAATTCATCAGTCTTTATCTTAAAGAATCTTCGTTCAAGTTTACCATCGCACTGGAGCATCGTGGTGGAGTAAGCTCTAGGCCTCCTCAAGAGGAGAGGCCCGTGCTCAGTAGTGTGTCATACGGCCAGCGAAATGAACGACCAACGACTAGCCATAAAAGTGAGAAGTTGCTACAAATTATATCGTTAGTCGTTACATAAGCATTTTTTTCCAGCAACCTTGAATTTTATAACCGCCATGGTACCCATTGATGACTAAGTGTATGGTACGTCCGGCGGACACGAATCCGTTGTAGTTTAAATACATAAATATGTACTGTACCTCCTACAAAAATACATAATTATGTACTGTACCTCCTACAATTTTAAGGTAAAATTTAGGCGATTGAAACATTGCAACAAAACGCAGTGACGACAGTTGGTTTCTTACTGACGTTTATTTTACTTGAGCCTGATTTCCTTTAGTCTTTATTCTTCCTTTTTAGGGTTCTGAAGTAAAATCGGAACCTTTATAGTTTCGTCATATCTGTCCGTTTGTCCGTTTGTCCGTTCGTCCGTCCGTCCGTCCATCCGTCCATCCGTCCGTCCGTCCATCCGTCCGTCCGTCCATCCATCTGGGGTAACCATACCCCTCCCTACAAGTATTAACGTGAGAATGAATTTTTTATTCATCGCGTAAGTACCCTATGGTATTGGGTATTGTTGAAAAGGTCTTTCAAAAATATTATGGGTATTTTAAAACCATTATTGGATTTAGGGGTCCGTTTGCGAAATATTTGGCTTTAAAGTGCTAATTTTGGTTAGAGTCAAGTTCCCCCTCACCCTGCCGGCTAAACGGTTGGAGTTGGACAAGTAAAAATTCTCAAAAATAGGTTATAATTATGATGAATTTAAAAGGAAAACTATCACGGCTATGTTACCATGATATTTAAGCATTTAATGAATAATAGATCGATAAACTTACTACTTCGGAAATCGGAACCCTACATTAAGCGTGGCCTGACACGCACTTGCCTGGTTTTTGGAAATGGAAAAACTCATCTTTTTAAAAACAAACTGTTACAATGTAGATTATTTAAATATTTAAAAAAAAACAACCTACAATTTAAAACTATTCGCCTGTACATTGCAGAAGACAGGTAATAAAAAACTACAATATTTGTATCCATATTGGACATTACGATCACGTAGTAAAATTCCTATGGCGTTCCGAGTAAGCATCAAGTAATCGACTATGAGAAATGGTCATCGAAATGTTCGATTGCTGGTGATGCGACCGAGTTGTAATGTAATGCGGGCGAGTAATAAATCTTGTAGAGCGAGTGCTGTCTCTCCGCGGACGGATTAGAGTATGAAGTATGAAGAATGAGTTGATTCCACGGCCCGTGAAGGACAAGGCCACGCACCAGGGGTCAATGGCCCAGCTATTTAGGGACCAGTCGAGTTACCGGTGTTCTAACATCGCTGTATTGAAATAAACTATCACAACTCCACGTGCTATAAGCAATAAGGTGAATAAGGCAATAACTCTGGACTTTCAAAGCTACCGGTGTTGTATAATGAATATATTAGTGAACAATTTACATAAATTTACAATTTTATGCCCCGTTGGTCAACTTTGTGCGTTAACGTGTTATTTTGGGCTAACTGATGATAATAGTTGGATGTATGTACTTACTTAATATTTAAATGCGAAGTGTTCCGAACGGAAATTGAACCTGGGCCCCTTTGGGTCTACTGGGTCACTGCTAATAAGGTACGGGTTCATCTATTGGCAGTAATCGTGGAGCGTACGATCTACGTAGTCTTAAATGGACGGTCCATTTTCATCAACCTAACCTAATTCATAAAGAATTCCAGTAAAAATGGAAGAATATTTCATAATATAGGTAATATTATGGTAATAAATACGAAAATGGAGATAGCATTCAACAATAGGCAGCAACAAGGCAGTCCATTTCGTGACAAAATAAAATTTTAATTCTGTAAGATTAAGGTTTTTCCAGTTGTCATTCCTCAGGATTTTAAAGCTATAATTAAGAGAGCTTTTAGAAATTTCAGGACTTTCTAATAAATGCGGTGAACTGGAAGTATGGTGGCTATGCCACGCTATAGTCCATAAAACCGACATCTCATTGTTTTCAATCATTGTTCACAAGGACACTAACATAAGGATTTTTGAAGAATAACATTATTTAAGCACGGTAGTTAATAATTGATTTGATTTATTCCGCAGAATATCACGGATATCAAGCCTTTAGTTTGTCAGGACTTTTGACTCATGTTCTAAGAATTGTTGTAGCAAACAGATTAATTACGTCGATTCTCAGTATTTTATAGATTTTTTTTATTTATAAGCGTTATTTAGATATACTTACCTACTCCTACAATTCGTATATGAATTACATAAATGTATCTACAAATTCTCGACTTTATTAAACCAAATAAAGAGATATTAAAACTCATGTCAAAAACTTAATAATCCAATAAAATTCATAAATTAGATCTAGGAATAGGATATATTGCAGTTATTCGTGTGTCATTTTAATATTGTAATTTTACGAGGGTTAAAGCTCAATAACATAATTAATATGAGAGTCATCATCTTCATGTATGAGCCATTATGTCATCAAGAGTAAAATTAATGCGCCTTTATCTTGAAACTCGTACTTGCTACGTAAGTACCTAATAGTTTTCTCGGGCGTAGAACATTTACTTTTATAATGGTGTGGTGAGCGGATGTCCAGGAATTATGCACTGAGGCTTGTAATAATAAACCGATCTTGGCTGAAGAGGCCGATCTCAGATCTTAAAAAATATAAAATACTTTTACTGTAGGTATACCTACGATCTGACATACTTCGGTAACTCAAACGTAATCTTGAGATCACAGGTACCTACGGACCTAAGTGCTCTTCTTTTCGACTTCTTACTATCCTCCCTGATGATGAGTGCCGATGAAGTATTGGGTTGTAAAGCACACTAACTGAGAAGAAGTGACTCTTCTCTTCTCTCTTTTGACTTGGATACTCTGGGTTTTAGTCAGCATCGTCGATTATCACTTTGGTTCGTCCTGTTTCTGCTATCTTCTATACTACGTATAAGAAAACTCAAAATGTATGTCTGTCTGTTTGTCTGTCCGGGCATCACATAAAAACCCTTGAACGGATTTCGATGAAAATTGGTAAAGTTGTTACTGATACCCTGGGTCGTATTTTAGACAACTTTTCATCCCGGAAAATTAAAAGGTTTCCCGGGAAAACAGGATAAAAGTCTGAATAAGTTAAAACAACAACAGCTAGTGCAGAATAATATTTTGGTATAATAAGATCACGTGTACCTACTTCATTGTTTTATATACCTATCGTTAAACATCGGGTGCTGCGAAAGCTGCATATTTGGCCAGAGTGAAAAGTTTAAAAATAAGTCTCCATTCCGCGCCCCTAGACTTTCAAAATAACTTTGAAAGAATGTTGCAAATACCCTATTTCGCGGACTGTAAACATTTTTAGTATAATACGGGTACTCACGATATATATTTTATTTTATACGCCGATATTTCGACCCAGTTACAAGGATCGTGGTCACGGCTAGACTGCGGTGGCGCGGAGAAACTCTTGACAGGATGACTCTTGGCGTATAAAATATATATCATGAGTACCTACCCGTATTATACTAAAAATACGCTATTTGAAAATGGCCGTTAAGGCAAGTACGTACCTACCTCGTACCTACCTAGATAAAGCAAAACACGCAATGTTCCCATCAGAGCGCTTGTTTCCCTGAACTGCTAATGGTTGTGTGGGAACAGTGGCTGCTTCCGCGTTACGACCCTGCAACAACACTGGTTGTCCTTTAATACCGTTCTTGTTTCTATATACCTCGGGCTGTTCTTAGAGCTAGGCTCCATTCTGTGTGATGACTAGTTCACTACGATGCTTGCGTTTACTGAAGTATTATAATAGTACATCTTATGTTGAGTTATTATTGATTTAGCTAGGAAACTTTTGATGTGAAACATCTATAGGCGAGGGGTAAACCTGATTTTTGGCGCGGTGAGTGGCGACGCTTCGCCGCACTATATTATTATGGTAGGGCAATATGAAAAAAAAATATAATAACACAATGTGGGTAATCATAAATAAACTTACTTTGATAGGCTGTAGCATACAGTAGGAAAAAACTGTCATCATTTTCTGGAGACAATTCCTAATATTGTATTTTTTCATCATGCCATATTTAGTTCCTGTCATAATCTGTACTTTTATGCCTATTAGTTGTATAAAATAATTTCGATGTTTCACATCTGCCAGCCGCCCCATGACGGCTCACATTTTTTTTTCGAAAAACTTTGTATCTTAAATACACATACAAAACTTCTTTTAATATTTTTCGGCTTTTATGATTATGAGGAGAGCCCCCTATTGAGTTAATAGGACGAAACCAATGTCGCAATCTTTAAACATTGATGACTTTTCCTGCGGCACTATAATTAACATTATTATTATTAACTAATGGACTGTAAGTTGATTCACTGCTACGTATTAAAATAATGGCGCTGTCCACAGCCATTACGAAGTCATTCGTAGTTACTTCGTAGTCAACGACACCGGAGACATTATCTAACAATCTTTGTGCAATTACACGCACTGATTCCCACCGAAACTCAGAAAACATCGCTCGATCAACTTTAGATAAACCTACTTGGCCACTTATAATTTTGTCTTCAAAATATTCCAGCTTTGATGGTAGTTGTATCGAAATACTTATAAAATTAGCAGTTGCTACGCTTTTTTCTCCCTTGTCGGTGCATCGATTTTCTTGATATTTTTTTTGGTATTGAGAAGCTTTAATGTTATTCTTTTTTTTCATTATGCACTGTATATTGCTTGTGCGTTAGGAACTGAATTTTTTTGTATTATCATTTTACATAAAAATGTCTCAAATTCACTATTAACGAATGTATAAGAGTAGAAAAAAAATTTTGAACGATTCAAGATGAAATATACGGTTGTACGTTCTACGCTAACACTTACATATTATGTATTCACAACTAGGGCTGCCAGGCGTCCGGATAAAGCCGGACATAGGCTTTTTGATATGTGTCCGACCAAATTTAACGTTGTCCGGCTTGTACGGCTTTTGTTAGGCTTTAGTTTTTCATTAGACCAACTTACACGAAACTTATACAAGGACACAAAACAATTTATATAGGATGACGTTAAAAGTCAACCGATCAAGTCCTGGATGGAATCAAGTTTCCGAAACTATAAGTATCCTAGAAGAAAACAAAGTTAAAGTTGACGATAGCAAATGTTTTGACCAACTGCAAAACCTAAAATATTTTCTGATCAATAAAAAAGGGGACGATGATTTCAAGAAGCTGTTAGCACACAAGTAATGAATAGGCTATTGTGATATATTTTAAATCGATGTCCAGTCCAGATGGCTCTTTGATTCATTTTCATTTGATCAGAAGTTAAGAATATTTCAATTTGAATTTGAAGATTTTAAAAATGTAGTTTGTACTATCCTTCGCAAAATACGTTTTTTGTTTCATCTTCGTCTTCTTAAAAGGTTTCCCTATTTAAATTTTAGCTACTTATAAAGCGTCCACACATTATTCCGTTAAAATTTCCAGTTTCTATTCCCTATAGCTAGAGCTGTAATTTTAACATTATATTTTTGCTGACTGTAGTTTTTCGTTTCATGCGATGTCAAGCAGCTTTTATTGCAACAAGGCTCTGCATTACGAAAACGCGAAGATTATAGGTAGGTAGAATTTAATTCAAAACATTTGACGTTTAATGATTATTATAACATCATTTTGAAAAATACTGGTCTTTTAAAAAGTGAAATGAAGTGAAGAAGTTAAGTGTCGTTTAATAATGGAATAAGTACCTATGGGAAGTGCCTGGTTTTCCATACAAATTTTTTGTCTTATTAATACAAAGACATAAAATCCTTAATAATTTAGGGTATCCGGCCTTTTTAATCAAATGTCCGGCCAAACTGGCTGGTCCTGGCTTCAATTTCGTTCGTAACTAATCACCAAAATCACTATTTTATTTAAGGATTATAGGTGGATTTAGGACATTAGAACCGGAAGGAAGTCAATAAAATATATTCCTGCTACAAATAAAATATTAGCAACAATGTAAGTGAAAATTAATTAAACTAAATTTCACGAACGTTCCATACTGGTTACTCATAAATTAAATAATTTTCCCACGCCTCATTAAGTAAAAAGGTCGTGCAATTCCTGGAAGTAATCATTAAAATACCATACAAACGTAATTAATTAAATTAATAGATTTTTTAATTCATGCCAGCAAAAACTACGACCACTTGATCGATAGCTAACGGTGTTTTAATAAAAGATGAGCAAGCGTCATAGTAAAAATAACATTTCTTAGTATGGTTAAAGAATCTATGTAAAAACTTCATGTAGGATCATGACCGTGAGATTTTAATGACTTTATATTACTAGTAACCCGTCGCTGCATTCTGGTCCCTGCATTCAGGAGGCCAACATTGTAACCGCTAGGCTTTCACTGTTATCAAAATATAGAGATATAGAGATGGAGGCTGCAAATCCTTCAAAAGTTCAAATGCATAAGATGTTCAATAACATTCCCTTAGTTTAGAAGTTCGGGTGAGACGGAAGACGCAGTTCATAAGCAAAATAATTTAACTAAATAAATAACACTTTTAAATAGATAAATTAGTGATATAATACCTTTTACGCCTCCTCGCATCTTTTCGTGACCCTGACCATGATCGTGACTTTGACAGTGGCATCCCACACTATATTGGTTTCTGTCGTGTTCCCAATGCTACGGCAATTACCGTGTTCTACGGCTTTCAGGCCAAAAAATCACAAAATCCACGGCCTACGGCTGCAACCCTGGAGCCGTAGCAAATTGTACGGCTTTTCGCAAATTCTATTTCCTAAGAATTGACAAGTTGAGAAGTGTTTCCTTATTTTTTGGACATCAAATTCACTGCCGATTACCTTTTTTTAGTCCTAGCGCTAAACCGATAATAAAATATTATCATAATATTGGCACCACTGGACACGGCCCACAGTTGATCTTTTTCCATAGAAACACGGCTTTTTTGTCTAATGTACACGGCCGCCTAAAAATTTGCATTGGCAACACTGTTTCTGTCTTTCTAAGCCTCCAAGGCCACAAGGTCGCACTTTATTACTGCTACGCAAACACGATACATAATTGAGCTTGGAGACTACAAAGAGTTATTACTTACGAGAAGATGACATGTGATGTGTGTCCACAGACACATGAATTATTACATACATAAGCGTTATACTTATGTTGTCTAAAGTAACATTTGTTAAATAATTTTATTGCTAAGTTAAACGATCCCACATTTTAAACTCTGTTTTTTAATTCCGCAAAGCAAATTGACATTTCCAGTATTTAATTAGACAGTACAATATTAAAAAAATAGAAAGAAAAAAACGCAGAGCACTTACGTTTCATTAAAAAAATTGTTTAAAAAACACATTTTTATAGAAAATCCAACTAAAAAATAAAAAAATAAATTTACGAATAGTGTAAATAAGAAAAAAATGTATTTTATTGTAAAAAAAAGCTTGGGGTGCTTTTTAAGGGCCTTATCACACTGACGGATTTCGAGCGGATTCAAAGCGGAGCGGAGGCGCGACGGATTCGCCGCGGAGGCGCAGCGAATCCGTCGCGGACGTGTGGCGGATACATAACGTTTTATGAATTTATGACGTACACTACACTGAGTAACAAAATCTATATATTATGCATTTTTTGCTTTGCTTTTGCTTTATGCTAATTAAATAAAATGAAATTTGTAGATTATTACTGTTTAACAAAGTACCTAATATTTTATTACGATCAAGACAAGTTATACCTAGGTAGGGAGCAGGGGGCAGGTTGTTACAATTTTTAGATAATTGTCAATACAACAAAAGCTATCAAATAATTTATACATTTAATTGCATTTATCGTTAGTATGTCTATTCAGCTATTAAAATCTGATTGAAAAGTTATTAAAATTTATGTATTTTTTTCACAATGGACAATTTAACCAAAAAAGTCGATTGTAACAACTTACCCCCCCTTCGGGGCTAGTTGTTACATCTTCGGGGCATGATGTTACGGTAGACAAATAAACAAAATCATCAATGATAAATCATTTTTTAATGTTTCAAAACGCTATAAGCAAAAGAGAACACTTGAAACAGTCGTCTAAAATTTATGACTAATTATAATATCTTTATTGTATTTTTAAAGTTTTTTTTTGTAGAAAAATAACATAACACTCATAACTTTCTCAACGACGTGAAAATTTACTTTTAGCTTAGTAGGCTGTTCAGTGGAAGGCTTGACATGTCGAATGAAATGTTCCATCAATTTTAAAAATTGTACTTCCGTCATCCATCCCGAAGAATTGCCCACTCCAATCGCATCTGATGGTCCAGCACGAAGAAAAAGATCCGTGTACCTTATTCTGGGAAACAGGAACATCGGCGGAACTGAATTGATTTCCAGCAGCATTTATAGCTATGCAAGTGCGATAAGTGTTCCTCCTTCGGCAGATGCGATCGCACCGACTGTTTTTGACCACGGGCAGCAACTATTTTTTAGGCTTCTGTACCGTCGTGACACCTGTTTCGTCAATGTTCTATATGCGCGAAGCAGTGTATTCATATTTTTAGAAAAATCTTGTAAGTTGTTACATGTAACAACTTACAAGATTTTTTAAGTTGTTACATGTAACAACTTACAAGATTTTTTAAGTTGTTACATGTAACAACTTACCCCAAAAAATTGTAACTACCTGCCCCATGGCACGTTTTTTAATATAAATTGAAGTCACCATTAATGGATATAGACAGTAGAAAAAAACAATATTGCAAATTAAAGGTAGATATATTATGAACGTTCAAGGTTAAAAATGTTGAGAAAATAAAAAATATAGACATCAGGAATCAAAAATTTCGTAAAGGATTTTTTTACGTACGTGGTCGAAATCGAGACACATGCACACAACCTAGCAGCTTGGCGCTTGGCGGGTCATTGATCGTTTTTATGTAATGCACGATGTTATAAGAAAACAAATGAGTCCAATTACGTCCACCAAAGAGTTTAAAATCCCGGTAAAAAATGCGTGTAACTTCTTACCTCTGTAACAACTAGCCCCCCGCTCCCTACTTACGTATTGTAATTATGAACAATCTTGTAATTAAATGTTATCACCTCTCAGGCCATTAGACGTACATAAAAAAAGATGGATTAAGTATTGCATATGTTATTTTACAATGCTACGTATGTTTTATGACTTGTTAAATTACTCAAAAAAGAAGACGTCAGTCATATTGTAACTAATTTATAGTAGAATTATTCATAATAACAACAGCAATTAGAGATACAGTACCTAACTGTTGAGATCTGAGAACTGTAAGTATAAGTAATTTAGTTTAAGTTAATTCTCAACTATGTAGTTTTTTTATGTTAATTGAAGGAAACTGAAGTGATAAAAAAGTTTTGCCAATTTAAAGAATCCAATCCATAAATTTTTTCGAGCATGGACTGTTGTCTATGACTTGAAGGTTTCCCGAAGCAAAGCAAGTGCGATTACTAGATTTGAGTGGGTGTGTATTAACTATTAAGTTAGCAAATAAAGGAAAAAAAAGAACCGAGTGATAATATAGATAATTATGTTCCTAATTCCTATCGTAAGAAGATCGAACATCCAAACGGATCGGTCGGAATCGGGAATTTTGTTAACGATCTACAAATAAAATAACATCAAAAAAATTCTGCTGGAAAATCGTAAAATCGATAATATAATGGCAAGTATCTGAAGTTAACTTGATTAATCGTTAATGTTGGGACAGGTCGCAGGGTCTGTCTGTGTGACACTCGTCGGACGAGTGGTCAGTGGACGTCATTGAAACACGCATTCGTCACCCCCGCATACCTCTGTCACTGTACTGGTCAACTTTAATTTGCCGCTTCTATAATTAGAGTGATTTATTAAACGCGAGATAAATATTTATTACAACATAATCTTTTAGTGGACTGTGTGTTAATGAAACAGCGATAATTACTCGTAGAGTAAAACTGTTGCTAGTTTTTGTGCTGTTGAGATAAGTTTAAGCATTAAATTAAACAAACGTTCTCACACACTGCGAGTAATGTCGGATCAATGATTTTATAATTAAAAAAGAGGTAGATATGTCACTAGCACGTCGAAGATGAAGATCGTAAGAGCAGTCAACTGACCTCGTCTGCTCGTAGTCGCTCTGTCAATACAAGACAATAGGCACATTTTTGTTGTTGTCAGAAGTGCTTGAGATTTGACATACAATACAACGTTAAAATGCCTTCGTGTATTATTGTAGTGTGATTGGTGTAGTGAAACAAAAGATAAACGCGTGTGTGTTGTAGCTCTTTTCGGAACAGATTTTTTGGTTGATTTGTAAGGGCATGACGTAGGTATCTATAGTTTTTAAATATCATTGTGTCTGATAGGCTCCAATCAACTGTTGATGGAACTGATAGAAGTCTAGGCCTTATTTTAGTATGGTAGAACTACAAGGCCTGTGGTTTGGACATATAAAAACAAATATCAAATAAAAACTAGACTTTCAAACTTTTGTTTAGCTTTTTTATAAAATACAATACAACTTACAATAAAATAAAACTACAAACAATACATTACATACATCATAGATTGGATCTAAACGAAGTTGTTTAAATATATTTAGTTTTAAAATTTTAATGTCTTCATGGTTGGTGGGATTTTGGAATTTCCCGCACGCAAACACGTCATCAGTTAGACCTAGTATTACAATACTATAAAGAAGATGGGTACATTGTATTATATGTATAATCGGTATAATACCACAAATATGAAATATTGTTGAGATAAACGAAGCTCCGTGAGCTGGTGTCTTTAAAGTATGTTTATATGGTCAACTAAATATAACCGACCGAAAAAGAATAGTTTAACTTGTCATTGAGAATGTGAAAAGTCAACATATTAATTTTATTAAATACGTATATTATTGTTCACAAGCTGCTTATTTCTTATGCCCTAATAAATATTCTGTATCATCCATATTTGGTATGGTATAAACGTTTCACAATTGATCAACGTAGACACGGGCTATGATGATGTGACATGGTCCCTTCTATTGTTTTTTTTATATAAGTTAATGCTTGACCACAATCCTACCTGATGGTAAATGGAGATGTAGTCCCTAGGTATCAAAGTATCACCAACGCATTGCCATTATCCTCTTACCTATTACTGACCCAAATACATACAGCTACTTAATTTTATTGTTTGTTGTGTTGTTGTATTTTTTGGACTCTACAATAAGGGAGGTAGAGATAGATCATCTGCTTTAGAAACTCCGTATTTATTACGGAACCTTAAATAGTTATCAGTACGGTTAGAATATTTAATTTGATAATTGAATGAATAATTGTGAATGACTGAATGTTTAATTTCGGACCAAATATTGTAAGAATATTTTATGATTTGGACCATACTTCGAACATAAATAAGGGTGTCGGAACCATGAATGTTGTGATCGCCATAATATGCCCTTATGTCAACTATAAGTAGAACGCTACTTAATACTAGTGTGTAGTTTAGATTCCAAAAATAAATTAGTTAATAAGGGAATAAATCAACAAAATGACGAAAAAAATATATTTATAGATCGAAAATATACAACAACTTATATTTTTTAACACTAAAAGATAGGTAATGTAAGTATCTAAATTATAAAATTAACATTTTTCCAAATCAAAAAATTACTCATTGAAATCTCGCAAATGTTTAATTTTTTGCTTCTCCTGAAAAGTGCATTTTGAGTTATTCCCTTTTTGACTGGAGGCACAGAAATATTTACGCTCTTAAATACTTTTATTCCTTGTAATTGTAGCTTATAAAACTCCTGCTAGAGATAATTTTCAACAACTTTGTAGTATGTAGTGCGACCAATTACTTAATTTTACAATCCCAAACTCAGGCACGTAATTAATAAGCCTATCTTAAGACCTCTGTGATCTCGAAGTTCGGTTTGAGATGCTGAAATATGGCAAATCATGTAAAAATTACATTTAAGATCTGAGGTCGAGCTCTTGAGCCGAGATTTTTTTTTTATAAATCGTACCATCAATGGAAAAAGGCATAAGATGAAAATTGCAATTTTACAGGAGAGCAAAAAAACTGTTAAAATATCAGTAAGTAAGTAATAAAGGTAAATAACATTACGATGCACAAAACCGTCAAGATTAGGTATAAAAATTGGAAAAAAATTCAGCATATGCAGCTCATATTAATAACTAAAGTTCAAAGTAACACTAACTACTTATGCTTTTTTCCACTGAGGGTGCGAAATAAGGCCTAAGAGCCTTAGCGCCCCTGGTATTATTTATTACTTTATATTATTTTTATTTTATGACTTACTATCCTATCAGTAAATCATAAAATCAGTTACGAGGGACCTTAATTTAAATTACATACTCATTTACTCGTACAGCAATAAACTTTATGACGCAGCAATTAGCTGTTGTAGCTAAGTTACTAGTTTATTATCTGAAAAGTAGAATGTTTCAAGATAGAAAATACATTTTAAACAGGATAAGATTGTTACACTGTAATTTAAGGCTCCTATGGTGATAAAGAGATTTTATTATTACATAATATAATTTGTTATCTCCTGTAACTTCTAATAGGTTAGATAGGATAGGTAGGTTATACTATTTTGGTGGAAAAAAATGGGACTAACTTACCTCTTGAAACGACGAAGAATAAAATTAAAATCTACTTTGATTTTTTTTTATTTCAATAAGGGTTATTTTAATATCTTTGTTTCAGCGTCATTTACACATTTATGTAGTAACACTAGTAACTTAATTCAAGTTCAAGTTATGAGTAAAATACTCATAGGCCATATAGTAAGGCCGTTTTTGCACATGGAACTCTCGGACCGTTCACAGAAACACTATTCAAGTTTATTGTGGCGGAATGACGTCATAGAGGCCCATGGCGGTGAATTGTTTCGTTTTACAATGATTGCAGTAGTTTACAATGCTATAAAATAGTACAACCGCAAACTACACAATGCCACGCCGCGGCCCGGCGAGATTTGCCTTTTTGTTTGATGTTATTTCCTTTTTCCTTTGATTTAATAATACAGATTTGTTTTAGAAACCCACTTAACTTTGCTTATGTAAATAAATATGTAGTGTAAATACTGTAAATAAATTGTGTTCAGAAATAGCTAACCCAACCGTAACTGTATTAATGTATACAAAATACATGTTTTCATTCTTTTTATTAGCTGTTTTCATTTTCTTTACATCGTACTCTTAAACTTCACCCGTGAATCAATTCTACTTAATTAAAAAAATCACGCAAAAATTCGCGCACTATTTTTTTATGAGTATCGCGTTTAGGCCGACAGATCTGCTTGGATGCATTTAGTTAAGGATTTTAATAAGCTAATTAATGTGGACAAAGAGTTGATACTTAGTTGCCTATAATAGATGCTGTTTCGTAGGGTCAAACAAAGGCTATAAATGCCCACTTCTTTTTGGTTGGCTAAGCTGTGCGGCCGCATATTGTCACCCGCACCGGGCTCTCGTATGATTTCATACTAATTCTAAATGTGACGATGTTCCTTTGACTATTAGGTGGTTCGCCTGCTCGTTGGTCAGTTCACCAAACAAATAACTTACTTGGAGATACATACCGATTGTGTTACTTTAAATAATAAACTTGATAAGTGTGAGTTAAACTCGCTTGTAAAGGGTTCCCTATATGTTGATTATGTATTTACTGTTATTTTTCTATTTTTTATTTTTTATTTTTTCCCCTTTTTAAAACCATAGATTTCTAATAGGTTTTCTTGTAATTTTTCGTTCTTTCTTGAATAATTTTAAAAGTATTCATTGAAGAAATTTAACAAAATATAATTATTTGAAATCCTTACAATAAACCATTGAAGTATTATTACTAGCGTATAGAACCGACACCACGAACACCATGTATGTCCCAATGCATTGGCGCCACGTGGCTTCAATCTTCAATGGATTCGTTCGATTTTGAAAGAACGGGGGCTCAATTTTGAAAATCGAACCTCCCGGGCGGGACACCACATTTTGTTCGAGATGTCTGTTCTATGACATTATACTTCAATGGACCGTGTTCATTTTTTAAACAGTTTTATTTAGCTTGCCCTGTTTGTTTGTTTGGGTCACTTGCAAGTCTAATTATACGTACTTCCACTTATCCTAACTTGAAATTTTACATATTGGTTACCTGATACTATTATACACACAAGTTAGGCTCCCGAGGGTCCTCCCAGGGAGGCTCCCTTAACGGTTAACAGCCCAGTCATTTATTTATCTTTAGTTCCTACATTGACACTATAAAACTGTGTATACCTACACCTACTATTTACATTTAAAACTGTAACCTTGGTAGACGATCTCTATGTTATTAAATGTTAAACATTTTCCACAACACCATGCCAAGGGATGCGCCAGCGCAGGCCGCAGAGTGAAAACTTGTTAGAAGGCTCTGCAAGATGGCGCTGGTGGGTTCAACGATCGCTGTGAGTCAGCGAGCTCCGTGATGAATGCCTCAGCGAACAAAAAACAAATACTTGTCAGCCATTGAAATAAACGCTCGTTTGACTCGAGTAGATAACGCGAAATTTAGGTGGATCGTCCTTGAAACATTTGAATATTTTAACAATTTTAGACTTTAACTATTTTGAAAAATGTTTTTAGATTTTGGTTACATGAATTAGTATGTTTCTAATAATCATATTGATTAAATTAAGATCCAAGAAATTGTTTTCCAAGATTAACTGGAAAGAGACTCGAATCGCTAATTCCAATTTCGATATTTTTAGGAATCACCTGTAAATCAATAATAAAAAAACTTATGGATATCCAATTTTTATTTGACAAAGTAAAAGATATTTATGGCAAGATACCTACTCCATTTACAAATATTTTTATGGATCCACAATAGAGACATACCTAATAAAGTTTTATGATAAATTCGTCGTGACCAAGCAAACCGGCACCTGAGAGGCTACGGCCGATTTACTACGAATACGAGATACTGTAGATCAGTGGTACTCAACCTTTCTTCATAAGGGCAACAAACTCATCTTAGCTATGGTGTCGCGGGCCGTAAGAAAAATAAACTTGACAAGTGTGAGTTAAACTCACTTGAAGAGGATTGCTTACGTTGATTATGTAATTAGGTACAGTATTTTTTTATTTTTGCCGTTTTATAAGACCATAGAAAAAGGAAAATTAAATATTACAGGAAAATCTATAAGAATTTCCTGTAATATTTAAGTAAAGACCTATTCTCTATATTTTTTTCAAAATTCTAGCGTCAGTAGTTTCGGAGATAAGGGGGGAAGGAATGGTACCTAAATTCTTGGCTATAATTTTCGTTCTTTCTTGAATAATTTTAAAACAATCAGTTGTATAACTATAAAGAAGGTTATTTGAGATTCTTACAACAAGCCCTTTTATTTGACATACATACGATGCGGTTAGCAAAACAGTTTTTTTTTCATTTTGATTTTGTTAATTTTATATTTCAAAATTCAATCTTTTACTTTATACCTTCGTTTTTGGGTCTCAAAAAAGTACATGAGTACCAAATTTCAACTCATTTGGTCCAGAAGTTTCAGAGTAAATTGGCTGTGAACGGCAATCGCCCAGACGCACGAGTGATCCTATAAAGGTTTCGGTTTTCGTTTTTTCGTATGGAACCCTAAAAATGGTTACAAAATTAGTGTGTCAGCTCCGACGGGAGTTTAATGCCATTTAGTTTGCAATCGTCAAATCAGTAACCACGCCATTTAACGGCATAGGTTATTACGCCATTTAGTTTGTGATCGTCAAATCAGTATAAAGATTATTATTATCATTGCCTGCGGGCCGCAGGTTGAGTATAGCTGCTCTAGATATTACGTCGAACAGCCACGTAATACACGCTGACTGCCAACCCTCCCCCCTCTGCCCCCACTCGCTTGCTCCTCCTTTTCTGGTTTGGATTGGACCGAGCTTGAAGACACGCTTAGCACAGGCTAGTTACTGGCGTAAGTCTGTTTGCAAAGTATTGTTATGTCGCAAAAATCACTGTACACAGTAATTACTTAACTACAAATCGACTAGAGAGTTAGAGTTTGCTACCAAACTGTATAGCTAACTAAACAAAAAATAGAGAATTAATTTAGAGTCAAAGAACAATTTGTATTTCAGTTGATATTGGATAAATTACTTATAATATTTAGATTTAGTTGTCTGAGAGTTTGGTATATTTAACATTTTTCGATCTTAGTATATTTTATTATTTTATGATGAACAGTGGAAGTAATAAATGTAATTTAAAAGGATTGAGGATATTTTATTTTCTTTAATTAGCTAGTTTCTAAGTTGAAACTAACTTCTATCTCCAAAGTTGGTCGCAGAAACAATATTGAAATAAAGCCACGTATAACAGCTAGGGAATGCAAATCTCGCGAGATTGGGGCTCAAGCGAGATCTCGCGAGATTATGAATAACAATACTGCGAGATCTCGCCAATTTCGAGATCTCGCGAGATTGGCAGTTTTGTGTGTTTTCTTTGCAAATAATCACGATATTTAAATAAATTAGGAAAAAAATAATAAAAATTGTAAGTATTACAAGATAAACATTTATTTTCATGAATTTTTTCAATAGACTTTTATGTACCAAACATTGTTTGACGTATCTGTCTATAATTTTTTAATAAACTTCTTAATAGTAAACTTTGACGTACGTAGCTATCAATAAAAAATGAAATAAACTACCAGTCTTCTCTTCTAATATCAATCAAAAATCTTTTAGTAATAAAACAGTTATTTTATAACAAACAAAATAACGAGAAGTAAAAAAAAATAAACTAATTAGCTAAGTTGAGTTGACTTATTATCGATTAAATAAAACTATATCTACTCAGTAGATCAATTATTAGAGATTAATTAACAAAATATAGCAATCAAATGAAAGATTTGTTCCGCCTCCCGCGCACCGAACGAAGCCGACAAATCGCAGCTCCGTCCGTGTCAATCCGCGCTTCGAATAAGACGATTTTATGCTCGAGTGCAATCTCGTTAATCTCGCGAGATCTCGCCCTGTTTTTCGTCCGAGATCAATCTCGCTAAAAAAGGCCGAGATCTCGCGAGAACGAGATCTCGCGAGATCGAGATTGCATTCCCTAATAACAGCATTGTACTGTTTTATCTTTTGTATCGCAAGCAACAATACAGATTTATTCAAACAGCTCAGCATCATCATCTGTGAGACGTAAAATATTTTTATTTATGATTAGTTCGTGCCTAATACTTTCAGTTCTACTGATTTACTTATAAACAGTTTAAAAATTACAGTGCTTTTAATGAATCTATTACTATAATAAAACTCAAAGTGTCTTTTTGTCTGTCCGGGCATCACATGAAAATTCGTAAAGTTATTGCTGTAAGGGTATCAACCCTGGGTCATATTTGAGACAACTTTTCATCCCGGAAAATTAAAAGGTTTCCCGGGAAAACAGGATAAAAGTTTGAATAAGTTAAAACATAATTTCCGTATGCAAAGCTGCGGACAACAGCTAGTTTTAAAATAATAATTGTGTATGCACTTTTGCAAGGTCCCGTTTCGGTTTCTCCCAGCAGCGTGACAACTCCAAAGGAAAAGTTCTGATGGCGTATGGCAGTAACCACCAATTCTGAAGTTCTTTGTATTCTAGTTTGTCCTGCATAAAAGAAAATGCGGAGAGCAATATTATGTAATGATATTTTCCTGATTTTAAACACAAACAAGTCTGATGCAGTGTTGCCAAGTTAGCCACTTTTTGGTTAGATCTGGCTACATATTTAGCCACAATTTTAGCAACTCATGACTTGACAAGCTAATAATTACTTGTTATTAGCTAATAATTACTTGTTATTAGCTTGTCAAGTCATGAGTTGCTAAAATTGCGGCTAAATATGTAGCCAGATCTAGCCAAAAAGTGGCTAACTTGGCAACACTGGTGTGATGATCACTGACTGCTCAATGTAGCTGGCTCCAGTAACTGGTCCAGTAACTGGCTCTGTATAAATACGCCTTGACGAATCGGCCCCGTGCCCTGATGGCTCCTGGAGTCGTCACACAACTCACGCAAGTCAAGATGTTACAGATAGATATTGTTACAATATAATATATTTATAATGCAGCTAGCAACGTATTGTAAGGCTTTTCTTTTTTATGAATGATGGATATAACCATAGATTTTAAAGTTATGGATTTGAAAGCACATGACTTTTATGAAGTACATGATAACAAGAATAATGTCAATGAACTGTGAAAAAAAATTGTGTCTGTGAATGTGTGAATTGAAGATTTTCCTCTTCTGAAGCCAAAACTGAGTGCGAAATGAAAGTGTTAAAAAAATATGAAACTTAGTGAAAAAAAACTACAATCAAAACAACAACTTATTTTTCCCAAATTCTTAGTTACTATGCCCTGCTGGTCTACCAAGTTCCAGTGTAAACGTCAAATTCGTGTTACGAAAGTGGTCACGTGACCACTTTTTAGCCAATCATACGTCGTTTAAAGCCCGAGAAATGAATTGCCTGGAACATGAATAGTTTTATAAAAGTTCATAATAGGCCCGCTGGGTTCCATACGGATAGCCACACTAGTTCATTTATTTGAGTCTCGACTGAGCCTTTTCAAGCTCGCTGTCCCCGTGAAGCTGTAAATGCCGCTGGGTCAAGGGCATCCGTCCATTGCAAAAAAAAGTATCACAACATAAGTTACATAAGTACGTAGTACAATTTTAAGCGAGAAACATTTACCTATACCTTTAATAAGTTTTTAATAAGTGTTTAGCATTTTTAGTGAAAATAAGTTGAATCCTAAAAAAATTTTTTTTTTAAACGCTTTTATTTCAATAATGTTTAGTTTATAAAATTAGCTACAAGTTGTGAAAATTTCAAGTCTCTACGTAAAATAGAACATAGAGAATTATGCGTCTAAAGTCTGAAAATCGTTTTTTTTAATTTAACAACAAATAAACAATGAAAATTAGTTTAAAATATGATTTTCGTGTATTGTCATCGGAAATACACATGTCTGCCAAATTTCATCAATTTTCATTAAAGGGAAGTCATTCAAATTAACGTTACAAGATTTGATGCTTTGAAGATTTGATGCTTTGATGCTCCGAAGTGAAGCTAAATAAAAGCGTTTAAAAAATTACCATCAAGTGTGAAGGGAATGTAGTCAAGCATTAACTCAAATGCCTAAAGAATCATTAATAATTAACTAATATTTACATTAATCTCTACTAATCCGCTCTGGAGCAGCGTGATGGAGTATGCTTTAGGCCTCCTTAAAGAGACCAGTAGTGAGCCATTAATGGGTTGAACCCAGCTAATATTATATGTACCATGCCAGGCCATTTTCTTGTAAACATAAGATTAATATGACATCTACACATGTATAATAGTGTAATGCTATAGTTACTGAGTAATTTCGTTGACGGGAAATTACAATTCCTGCATAGAGAGCAAAAACCGGCCTCGAGCAGAGACTCGCTCAGGTTATTTGCATCCGGCGAGAACTAATAGATAAGTAAGTGTTACCATGTATTAATTTCCGCCAATACTTTCATTACATAGGAAAAAGATCTAAAAATACCTAAAAATACTAAAAATACCTCTGAAACATTATGAAATGAAAACTCTGTATTCTTTTAAACAATGCACGCACACAAGATGAGATTTGGTATAGAATTGTAGAAAAAAAGCAAAATTTTAACAAATATCTACGAAAATAATATACTTAGTTTCAGTAAAGTAAATCTTAGAAAAATTGGATAACGACAGAAGTCGAATTTTGAGCGTAGTCAGAAAGTCACTAGTATTATAATATTATGTAAATGAATAATCGTGATGTAAATTTATTATATACAGAAATTAACTATATACTATACAAGAACAATGAAACCGTAATTGAATGTCAAAAAATAAAAAGTCTCATTATTAGGTAATTGGTATAATAGATAGGTAATCCCAATCAAGTTAACGCGCCAAAAAGCACGATCAAGGTAATCTGTGGGTATCAGACGCATATTAGGTATGTGGCTGGTTTCGACCCATTAATGGCCCACTTCTGGGCACGGGTCTCTCCTCTTGAGGAGGCCTAGAGCATACTCCACCACGCTGCTCCAGTGCGGATTGGTGGAGGGGTTAGTGGCCAACCCGAGTGTCGGAAGTTCTCAAACCGCCCGAAGGCCTCTGACATGGCTTAACGACTGTTATCTTATGATAAGAACCGGGACCGACGGCTTTACATGCCCTCCAAAGCACAGAAACGCTCAAGATTTTTTTTTGCCACTAGCGGTCACCCATCCAACTACCGACCGCGCCCGCTGTTGCTTAACTTTGTCAATCACTTAGGATCGACGCAAGCCGCAGGGGCTATGAGGGCATGTTATGTGCGAGTCGAAAATTATTAAATTACTTTTAATAAATAAAGGCATTTCAGCAGTGAACGAGTATAACTGGCAACACAGGATTAACACAAAAAGCTTTACAAGAAACCTAGTTTATAGACGTTCGTTACCCACATCTAAAAAATCGCCTGGAGGTTTCTACACTAGGAACCTGCCTATCACTGCCACTCATGTACTCATTTTAACCGGCTCCAAAAAAGGAAGACGTTCTCAGGTTAGTTTTATTTTTTTCAATGATTGTTACCTTTAGAATTTCTTCATTTAGGAATCGATTTGGAAAATTATTTATTTTTAAAAGGGGATTCCAGATTGGTCCGAACTCCCATATTTATCAAATTTAGATCTGATTATGGAATGCACGACTTCCACGAGTAATTAAAGGAACTCCTCAAATACAGTCGTTGTAGGATAATGATTCAAAACAACTTACAGAGCGTTTTAGTACTTATTTAGCCTTGACATGTGACAAAAACACGCTAAAAACTTTTACGGTTGATCCAAGGAGGGTTGTAAAAGATAGTTAAGTTAAGATAGTTAATAACCTTTCCACCATTTACAAGTACCGTTGAGATACTTGAGGATGATACAGATCCCAGTGATTTTCTCGGTACTTACAAAAAACTTCTTAATTTGACATATTTTGTTACAAATATGAGCTGTAGAGGCTGACAGTTTTTGTGCTTGAAAATGCATTTACATATCTCTGGCTGGTATAAGACTGGCTAACTCCGGAAAACAGCATTGAAAAACACAATTCTGTAAAAAAAAACCCAAGACTAATACTAATGCCCCAACTCAGAGTCACTAACGGTTATTAAATCGCTCCTTAGTAAAGAATCACCATACAAATTCTGTACCAAGGCACGATTTAAGTAACCGTTAGTGACTCTGAGTTGGAGTGTTAAGAGTGAGATCGTTAAACCTTGCTCAGATCTCAGATCTATTAATAATTTTTGTTTATTATCAGGACAAAAATAATGGTCCTTAATCAACCTTCACGTTAGCAGTTTTACACGACTGTTTATTTTTTTTTCCGACTTTAAAAAAAGGAGGAGGTTCTCAATTCGACTGTATTTTTTTTATGTTTGTTACCACAGAACTTTCGACTAGGTGAATGTTTAATCAAAAGCTGGTGCTTGTCGTGTGGTCCCACATAAATTTGAACGAAATTTCAGCGAGATCTGACAGTGGCATCCATAAGAAAACCATATAAGTAAATATCCGAAAAAAATACTAGTCCTAAATCAACCTTTCTATTACCCGCTTTACGTGAGTTCAAAATTTTTCGTACTAACAAAGTGACTCATCTAGTTATTTAATTTTACCCTACTCATCTAGTACATATAATTATGTCTGTTGTATATGTTATTATTGTTGTATATGCAGTCCAAGTCTATGGTGCTTTATAGATGTCATTCTAAGTAGGTATGATGACTATACTTTAAAGTTTAAATAAATTAATCAAAATTGTAAAAATTTTTTAGGAAACGCTTTTATATAAAATTAGCTACAAGTTGTGAAAATTTCAAGTCTCTACGTAAAATAGAACATAGAGAATTATGCGTCTAAAGTCTGAAAATCGTTTTTTTTAATTTAACAACAAATAAACAATGAAAATTAGTTTAAAATATGATTTTCGTGTATTGTCATCGGAAATACACATGTCTGCCAAATTTCATCAATTTTCATTAAAGGGAAGTCATTCAAATTAACGTTACAAGATTTGATGCTCCGAAGTGAAGCTAAATAAAAGCGTTTAAAAATGCGTGCGGTTGTGAATTGGCTGTTTAGTGAATGTTAACAATTAAATGCTCGTCGTTGTAATTACGAGGGGTCAATTTATAAAGGGGAGGGTCTAAGCTGCGGGCGCGCTCGATACCTGGCCCCTAGTGTCGTGCTATCAATTCAATGCAATATAATCACATTTTTTCTATACATAAATGGGTATTTGGCAAAAGGAAATATTTCAGTATATAACAAAGTACTCTAGAGTTACTGCCATGTGATCTCCCACCAGGCGAGATGTGTTGCCTGGGAGGCCGCCGAGCCCCGCCCCGGTTGTCGAAGCATTTGTATGTATACATACTAGCGATCTTTGAAAACTTCGATAGTGTGATTCAGGTTGGCGTGACGTCACGCGAAGAATTTTTAAAAAATATTTTGATTCGTAGATTTTTGTGTTTATATCAATGATCTTGCCTGATCTTTTAGTGAGTGAGTCTAAATTTTCCTTTAATAATGTAGGTAATATACCCTAAATGTATGAGGACTATGAGGATCAATAACATTTTCCAAAAACTAACTAAAGATAAAACTAGGGATTTTCGTATTTCTTTCCTGTAAAAATAAGTAGCTAATAAGCGTGTTTTTTGTTAGGCGTATTAGAAAAAGCGTCATGTAGAGCGGGATACAGTGGCGGGGAGAATACGAGTATTAGTATAAGACATAAGTCTTGTATTGTAGGTACACTGAACACTCCCAGGCATCTGAATTGTGCCACCATATTTTTATTATTAACTACTACAATTTTTCTCTACCATTTATTTAGTTACTTATCTACTATTTGAACATAGAGTTTCATAGTATAGAGAAGGTTGGTTTGGACCAAAGATCGATGGAGCTTCTTAATAGAAAAGTAGAAATACCTATATTAAACTGCTAACTTATAAAACTAAAAACGACTTCAAACATAAGTTTATAAAAACCTATACACCTAAAAATACAACCAAATTGACCACCTCCTCTTTTAGAAGTCGGTTAAAAATTAACATACGCAAATGTTATACATAGTAGATACGTACAAATGTGAGCTAGTAATACTACAAAAGACAATAATAGTACATAATTGGTACTACGCTACGTTGCTTAATTTATGCAAACAAGTACCTACTTAGTTTGAATAACTTTTACAACATCGTAAACTGGTAATCTGACGCGAATGTAAAAAAAGGAGGGAAACATCCGGGTGGCGCATGCGCGAGCGAGCCACTTGCCTGCTTTAACGGTTTTACGATTATTATTACACTAGGAAATCGCCCTCGCTTCGCTTAGGGAAAAATAGTAAAAGAAATAATATAATATAGCTTATGTCACCCGGGGATAGTGTAGCTTCCCAACAGTGAAAGAATTTTTCAGATTGGTTCGGTAGTTTCGGAGCCTATTCAATGCAAACAAACAATCAAATCTTTCCTCTTTATAATTAAAATTGAATTGACCTAGGTAAATAAAAAAAATAATACACGTTATCTTTTCTTGTCTCTGTGCTGGACCGTTTTTTTAAATCTGTATTATTTATATCTAAAATCTCTGGATAACATTATAGTTAGTTAGGTGAATTTAATCAAACCAAAATTATTCTCATACTTTTTGACAGTTGCTAAAGAAATTATAGAATACAAGCACTTATATCTAACATTCTATTTACCTGTTTACCCTATTACGAAACCAATCTGGAAAACATACGGTAGGTACATATCACGGAAAATACGGTAAAGCCGATGTAGTTATGAAATATGATGCATTCCAGTCCAAGCAGATCTTGAACCATCTTAGCGTGGTTTCTCAATCACAGGGAGGAATTCGACGGTAATCCGCCTTTTTTAGGGTTCCGAAGTAAAATCAGAACCCTTATACAGATAGTTTCGTCATGTCTGTCCGTCCGTCTGTCTGTCCGTCCGTCCGTCCGTCCGTCTGTCCGAAGCAAAGCGCCGAGAGTGTGCTAGAAAGCTGTAATTTGGCATATTTATCAAAACTCCAGAATCATACAATAAAATATTGAAAAACATTTTTTTCAGGGTACCTACCTCCCCTGCAGGTAACGTGAATTTTTTTTTTATTCTTCACGAACACTATAGAGTGGGGTATCGTTGAAAATATCTTTCAAAATATTATTGGTCTTTTAAGACCATTTTTGGAATTAGGGGTCCGTTTGCGAAATATTTGGCTTCAAAGTGCTAATTTTGTTTAAGAGTCAAGTGAACCCCTTGCCGGCTAAACCGTTGGAGTTGGACAAGTGAAAAATTCTCAAAATTAAGTATATTAAAACTTAATTTTGAGAATGATGAATTTACAAGGAATACTACCACGGCTATACTCGTATTAGCATAAGTAGTTAATGAGTAATAGTCGATAAACTTACTACCTCGGAACCCTACATTGCGCCTGACACGCACTTGCCCGGTTTTTTAATTACAAAATGATTAGTTCCGGGAGTTTTCGATTAGATTTCGGTTGTTATGCCACAAGCAAGCGGTCGGTGGCGTGACTTGACGTATTCTACCTAGCTGTTCCTTTGTTTGAGGACGAACAACTCTTAGTGACGTGAAATTTGAATATCGACACTAATATTGACCTATGATATTAGACCGTTAGATACGGTATATGGAATTATGATGCCAATGCGAATGCGAACGATGTGTCCCAGTATGAAATCGTAATAAAATAATTAATTACAAATTCATACCAAGATTGTGTATCAAGAAGATAATTTTATTAAGCCACAAAAGTACCTAACTTAATTTATGTATTCTAATAAATAGTATCGTATGCTTGCAAGTTTCATGGTTAACATGAAATAAAATAGCATGAAGATTTCAACGAAAAAAAAAACAAAATTGCCTACAATAGAAAAATTAAATTAAGAAGGTATTTTACTTATTTATGTAAAATAAATGTACCTTACATTTATTTTACACTTCGCTTTATATATTGTATCTTAATCACAAGAAACCTTAATCTTAATCACCTACAAAAAATTTTACACAAAAAGAATTTAAGAATTCAACGAGCTAAATCTTCTACAATTTTTATTTCTGGTAAATATGAATATTTTAGTAATAACGATTAATAAATATACGAGTTAATATTTTCCTTATGCAAAATGTGAATGACCTTTTTAAAATATTAAATACAAGAAACGTAGTTATTAAATTTAAGCGGTTAACTGTGTGTTAATAATGTGTGTACGTGTGTGTGCGTTAACTGTCTGCTCATTAGCCGCTTATTCAAATAAAAAAAAAACAATTTATCGATATACGAGTGTGCAGCACTATCGAAGGCGGGTAGTGCCCTACGCCGGTTACTAGAGAACCGGTTGAAGCCCTCCAGCGCTCCACGTGTAGATAGCATCGTTCGTCTTCGTCTATACTCTGTACCACGTACCACTTCCAGTACCCAGCGACAAGCTCCGACCGTGACCCTGACAACAACTTCGTTTAGAAACCATGTTAAACGTGCCCTAAGAAATGGTTTACACCTTTACACGTAGTAAGTTATTTTTATTTAGTTATGCTCTTTAGTTTAAGTAAAGTCTTCACAAATTTTGCATTTAACTTAATGCTAACTAAAATGTGCATGTCCAAACGTCTCAAGCGATAAGCCATGCAACCAACCAAAATTTTAATCTACTTGTTCACTTGCAAACTAAATTAAATTTTTACTTGCTACTTCAGATCAATAAATAAGATAGATAACGCAGTCCGAACAAAAAAGTGAGGACAGTTTTCACGTAACCATGTGTGTGTTAGATTCAATGTGTAATGGTTATGGAAAAGACAAGAAATATAAATTGGAAGTCATGTTATAAAGCGAGAATCGACAAATATTTGCAACTTGTACTATTATTAATAAAGGTAAACCAAAAAAGCACAATGACTAGTTATTTTTCATAATATTGTGACTTTTTCATATTATTATGGAGGTATGTAAATGATACACATTATTTGCGGCAATTAATTTATTGAAACCCTTAGTTCGCAATGTGCTTTAGTCGTTGGGGAAGAACTAAGGGGAAAGAAACCCCAACGGCACCAGATTACCGCAGTAATATTATATTATATCATTCCACATTTCGTATCAATATTACACATTTTAAAACGGAACAAACAGTACGACAATATTGAATTGAAAGCTGGCTTCCAGTATAGCTTTACAACATTATGACACTACAATTGTTTTAATTAGAATGATACTAAACAATAATTAAATAGACTGGCAGAGTAACATTATAAAAGTATTTCAAAGTACTTAACTTCTGCAGAAGAGCAGCTCACACCCTGAATAAAACGAGACAATTACAAACACTCGCTTTTATCAACCCAACTATCTACCCCCACACCATAATTACGAGTATCACCTGACAACCACAGATAAAACCAATAATTTGTAATGCTACGTAAAAAAATCGTAATAAATACTAATAATAATAAACACAATTCAATAATTGATTTAAACAATTCCAAATCATCAAAATTATTAGTATTTTATAAAATAATTAAAATATTTCTACCGGCAAACAATTTTACTTCCTGTTACAAATAAAGACCTATTTTAAAAATTAGCAAGTAGTTGACATTTAAGTAAGTAAGTAAGGAGTTTCCTTTTTATAAAAATCTAAATTTCATATTCTCTATTTATTGAGCAATTATTACATATACCTACATTATAAATATACAATATCTCTCACGGCCAGACTGACATGTACTTCGCTCTCGAAGTACTAAAAATACTACATACATCGTTATACATACTAAGTACATAAAAATACCAAGATAATATAGTTCCTACTACATTTACGAATATTGTCTCTTTTCACATTAAGATAAACACAAGTAAAGATATTTCATTTCATTTCATTTCATTTCATTTCATTTCATTTCATAAGGGCCCACTAGCCTCCCACCTGCTGCACATGAGTAAGGCTAGGGCTTTTAAATCAGTAGACATTATCAGCAGTTCCTTCAGTAATAGGGATGTTGACTAATTTTTAGGATTTAATTTTAATTTATAGATAAAACCTTGATATTCACGAAAAATAAATATTATGAAAATAATAATCTTCAATTTAAAAACCAAAAATTGATAAGTAAAAATCATTATCAAATTTCCCACCAAGAACGTCAAAGTTTGTTGAATTTCCATATAAAATAGGAGCAATTACGTTATATTCTCAAAATTGCGTTTAAGGTCACGTGACAGTGAGTACAATTTTTAACATTTAAAATTAATGATATCTAATTTATTGTGATTGATTTCAATAAAATAAGGCCTTAAAATAGGCCTTTAAATGTTACCACTAATACTTTAGACATAATTTTTTATTAATTTATAATTAATGTCAACATCCCTATTTGATCCAGCCTCTCACCTGCTGCACATGAGTCAGGCTAGAACTTCTCAGAAGACATAATCAGCAGTTTATTTATTAATTTGATCTAGCCTCTCACCTGCTGCACATGAGTCAGACTAGAACTTCTCAGAAGACATAATCAGCAGTTTATTTATTAATTTGATCTAGCCTCTCACCTGCTGCACATGAGTTTAGACTAGAACTTCTCAGAAGACATAATCAGCAGTTTGTTCAGTAATATCATCCAGCCTCTCACCTGCTGCACATGAGTCAGGCTAGGACTCTCACTCAGTAGACATAATCAGCAGTTTGTTCAGTAATTTAATCATCACTTCTTAAATTATCCTTAGACAATTATTATTGCATTTCATTTCAAAATTTACCCATCCATTGTATAATATTTCATTTCAATCCACATCACGATTGTGTTGACAAAACGTAACTAACAATATCGAAGATACTAAATATCTGTTCCGTTTGGCCATCCGATTCAAAACAATAAGTACAAAATTTAACAGTGATGATTAATTACTACAATAACCGTAGACAATAGTAAATTGCTATCGTTACTTACTTACTTATAACATAAACTTAATTGAAACTAAATAAAAAAAAAAAATATTGTGAAATTAATAGAATTAGATCTTTTAATTGTGTCGTGTCTTTTAATTGTCTAATTGTGTAATTGAGTAGTATGTGTCTAATATCTAAATTCATCATAAATCATTGTGGATAAATCTTAAAGATTATATTATGTAATGTATGTCGAGTCATATTCCTTGCTATATACTCTCACTGGGGCTATATTACATACAAACATTTCAAAATAAAATATATATAAAAATCTTTTGAAATAATATATTAATTATTAAATTAATTATTAACCCCTTCCAAGCGGCCGTAACGTTTTTTCGTGACAGAAAAAAAAACATCCTAATACGGTGCCGCGTCTACATAGAAGTTTCACTTTAAAAAAAAAATCGTGATATTATTATAAGGGGAATAAAGAGAATATATTATAAGGGGTAATGAATAAACTACTCGACCGATTTGAAAAATTCTTTCACAAATTGAAAACTACATTATTTCTAAGTTAATAGGCTGTATTTGATTGTGATTATTAATTAGTTGATGTTTTTTTTTTTTGCAAATCGCGTAAGGTTCAGTTAGTAATACATAAATGTTTATATCGTAAAACCTATTAAAAATATTACAGCAAATTATATTACTTGTCATTGTAAATGTAATAAAAGTAAGAAGCTAAGATTTCTTCAAGATTATTTGAGAAATATCTAAACAGGTTCTACTCGAAATGCAATTTTCACACAGTACCTACTGCGCTATTTTTGTTTCAATTGCACCAACAAAACAAAAATGTCAATTTAAAGAACATCTCAGTCACATAACGGTTACTTAAACTTCTCCTTAGTATAGAGACAAACAAAAAAAAATTCACTCTCATGGACAATTAAAGTATAAAATACCTTTAAATAATTATTATTTTATGAAAATTGAAGTTTTTGAATGTCAAGTCAAATCATCCCAAAAAATATATACCACTTATTATTAATATTGACAATTAGCAGTATCTACCTACTACCTTTATTTTATTTCAAAGAGAGAAAAAAAAAGCTTCTTTACAATATTTTTAAGTAATACAAAAAGTAAAAAGAATTTCTTGATAATATATCATAGTTTAATATATCAGATATAATCATAGTTTTAAAAGCATTAAAAATAAATATAAACTTTTATTAACTATCAAAATATTTTACGTGTGGCTACGCAAACCAATAATAAGATTAATTTATCGATAAGGTTATTTTGACGTTGGTCCGCACTAGGGTCATTGAAAGTTGACAATATAACTGAGATGAACCAATACTTTACATATTATTATTATTTAATGTCAATAATTAGTCCTGGACTCTTTACGACTTAATAAACGAACCTTTCCGAGTTGGGTCGTAAATATTGTTTTATATGTGGGTACTACAACGCAAGCTAACTAGCAAATACTAGAAAATTGTTATTAGTGTTTTTAGGCACAAAACTAAATATAACCTAATTGAATCCGAATAACTTATTAGAATTACCAAGTGTTAAGTAAATTTACTAGCACTGAAATTATAATTTGTATTTGAAGAGTTTTACAAAAAAAGGAAAAAAAATAAAGCAGTCTAATTTAAAAAAAATACAACACAAAATGTGTTATCTTTAAAAAAAACTTATATCTAATGAAACTAACTACTACTAACTAACACAAAATGTGTTATCCACTTTTAAAAACTTATATCTAAAGTAACTAACTACTAATAACTAAAACTATTTAAAGTAAAAAAAATTAAATTAAACAAATACAACACAAAATGTTAATAAAAGTCATAAAATATCTAAATTTTAAAACCTACTATCCGTAAAAATAATTATTATTCTAAGCCAAAACAACAACAGTCTTCAAAACCAGTTCACGAAGCAAACCAAAACCAAAAACCAAAATCAAATCGTATGTCTTTTAAGTTTATAACCTTATTGACTTATTCCTTTACAATATTAATTTCTAACCAAAACACAACCATTTATCCGGCGCGAATTCAGATTTTCATTTATAAATTAGTTGCCTATGACTTTAGTAATTTACATATTGTGTCATTTGAAAGCGTGATTCAGAACTTGCAAATGAATTTTACTAACGCCATCTATTAACAAAATCCGGAACTAAATATCTAACAACTAACAAAACATCGAGCTTCCCATGGAAATGAGAGGTTTTACCGCGGTAAAAAAAATAGCCTACGTTACTCTCCACCCTCCTAACTATCTCCACAAAAACATACCATATAATAGCTTTGTTGCGACGTGAAAGAGGAACAAACAAACACACTTTCGCATTTATAATATTATAGTATATAGTATGGAGTTATTCCATAGCTAACGACGTCTTCCTTTTGGATTACCTAATTTTTCTTATTTGTGTTATTATGTTTACGCAGTTATGCATATTATATTATTAGAACATTAAATATTATTCCTAATGATATTTATCCTCTCAATTTACATGATTCAATTATGTACTTTAATTGCTTTAATTAATTTTCAAATAAATAATAAAATTGTCGTCAGTCTACTCTATATTCATATTTCACAAATTATTGTCATACATTTATACCTACATACTGATTCAACCTACAAATCATGGAAATAAATAAGTCATTTTTAGTCTTATTCGAATGTTAAACAAATAACATAGGTACCTACCAAAATAAAAACTAGTTGTGGGTACTCTAAAAGTTTACATCTGGTGTATTGTGTCGATATAGATTACCTACGGTTTTGTTTGATTTTAGTATATTATTATTTTGCCATAATAGATTTTATTTTTCTTATCATTTTGTTTGGGTGCCTGGCGCACTAGTCTTTCCCTTTCGAATTTGTTGCAATCTACATAGTGTCTATACTAGGTATATAAATTATAAAGAAATATTAAGTTATATGTAAAATATATGTATAGGTACTATTTATGTTCGAAAATTCATTTCATTGTAAGCAGTTAGTAAATAATTAGATAGTCATAACCGAAGAAAGATTTAATTTGTATACCTACTTTGTTGCTATTTAGTACGTATTTAGTACTTACGTCCTATTCTTTGAAACCTCTATATCTACTGTACGTAAAAAAAAAATTGAAAGTTAGTCTTCAATTCTAATCCGATTAAGTCTATTTTTAATCAAATAATTCACAGGTTTTCTCGTGATGTCCGGACAGAGAGAATTCCGCCTCCTTATTGTATGTTTAAATTACTTAATGCACAGAAAAAAAATATATATATAATAAAATCCTTAAACATTATCATAAAACAAAGCCCTTTAAGGGCCTTACCGTTCTTGAAATCACTTCGGTGCTGTTCTAAGGAGATTCCCTTGATCACTTGTTGGATGTTTCAATACTATAATAATTGTCCATCTCGTGACGTAGCAGATCCTTGCGTCGAAAACTTATTATTTCGTCGTCACAGTTCCGCTGGTCCGGGGCCGCAATTTTTCTTCTATTCTGGAACTTGGAAAATAAACACATATTAGGATACATATATTATTAAAAACGCGAGTCCGACTCCTACACTTCTGATGTTAGATTCAATGTGTAATGGTTATGGAAAAGACAAGAAATATAAATTGGAAGTCATGTTATAAAGCGAGAATCGACAAATATTTGCAACTTGTACTATTATTAATAAAGGTAAACCAAAAAAGCACAATGACTAGTTATTTTTCATAATATTGTGACTTTTTCATATTATTATGGAGGTATGTAAATGATACACATTATTTGCGGCAATTAATTTATTGAAACCCTTAGTTCGCAATGTGCTTTAGTCGTTGGGGAAGAACTAAGGGGAAAGAAACCCCAACGGCACCAGATTACCGCAGTAATATTATATTATATCATTCCACATTTCGTATCAATATTACACATTTTAAAACGGAACAAACAGTACGACAATATTGAATTGAAAGCTGGCTTCCAGTATAGCTTTACAACATTATGACACTACAATTGTTTTAATTAGAATGATACTAAACAATAATTAAATAGACTGGCAGAGTAACATTATAAAAGTATTTCAAAGTACTTAAGGCTGCAGTCTTGCAAAATTCACTCGCGGCGAATTATTTGTACAACTTTGTATTTTTTTTTCATACAAAGTAATGAAATATCATAAAATATTATTATTACACAAAAGTAACCATAATATAAGTAATAGCTAGTTATTTTTTTTAAGTTCATCTAGGTGGATTTTGTTAGGTAAATCAATAGTTAAATACAGCTCTTTCGCGCCCAACGTCATTTCGAGTTATGTTTGTGAGCTTACTTTATGGAAACAAAGAATTAATTTACAAATCTGTTCAGCGCATAATTAGCTCAACATTCTTGTCTTAAAAATGCGCTGAATAGTTTTTTCTAATTATCTTTCATTTTCTTAATTCAGACATCACAATTCCTTCAAAATTCTCGGTTTTTATCTCTTTACAAATGGTTTGTTTCATAATAACTATGCATCGTATGTATGTAAATAATTGATTATTTTAATGCCACGAGTTCAATAAAGCAAATACAAAAAAAAGTGCACCTAAATCACCTTACTCTAACAATAATAATAATCTCAAAAGACCTACAAAAAAAGAGTTTATAAACAAGAAATGCGAGGGAAATTCCTTAGTGGCCAATGCACGGCCGAAGCGTTCAGACGTGTAGTCCACGACGAATAAAACTGTTCCCTCTCACTCTAACCTTGCTCTGGCTCTGACGTAGATTGTGTATCGAAAGTTGCTCTACTTTATTATTATTTTTTTATAATTTTTTGCGTTTTTTGTAAATATTTGTATTTTAATAATAGTTTTTGTAAATATTTGTGTATCAGTAATAGTTTTGTACATAATTATTTGATTTCAATATGGATCGTAAACTTAAACAATATGCATAAACACGCCAGTGAGGTACATTAGTAGTAATGCTACCGATACTATGTAAATTCCTAAAAACGGTTCAATTAGTTCGTTATAGACTGTAAGTAGAACTATATAACTATATAGATATCAGACTGTTAGTAGAACTCATAGTTAATATAACTTGTCTTCTAAAAATATAGTACATAGTTATATCAATTCCTACATTTTTTCCTCTTTATTTTCTTTAAGAAGGAGCTAATAAGAAAGAAAGAAAGAAAGAAACATTTATTCCGTCATGAAAATAACATGGTACATGGGTTACAAGTTTAACTACGGTAAAAGTAGTAACAAAATGTAACCCTTTACTAAATTATTGCTTGACATGAAACATAGAAAATTTAGCGGGTACCATGTCACCTGACGAAAAAGGACTACCCTCTGCCTGTGCCATGGAGCGGCTAGGAACCAACCACGGCTGCTGGTTTACAGTGTAGTCCCCTTTTTCGTGTAGTTTCACATGTGGCGTCAATCTTATTAATATTGTATATTAATATTATTTTAGAAGCAGGACAATCCAAAGTTGAAGATAATTTACAACTTAATTATTTATTTTATTTAATTTTATGTGTATATGATTAAATGATACTTATTAGGGATATAATATTATAAAGTGGGAAATAAATAATTATACAAACTATAAAACATACAGAACAAGTGTACATAACAAGTGTACATGTACACTTGTTATGTGTAACTACACATCTTAATATGTTTAAAGGGGGTTTTTGTTGTCATGTTATTGCGCTTCAATTGATATACACCTATAGCTTACACCTATATCCATTTAGGGCAAATATTACCAATTATAAACAAGAAGTGATTTCAACGAAAATATAATTTCACGCTATTATCACCCCTATTGAACGTTGAGAATACCAGATTGTAATACTAGATTAATTACAACATCTATACCAGGCATTCAAAGCATGTATACTAGCAAAAAGGTGATTATTTTACCAAAAATTGGTGTGACCGGATTCGGTAAATTCCACCGGATCCGGTATACGTAAAAAACGCCGGATCCGGCCGGATTACCGGATCCGTTTTTCCTTATTGCAATCCCTAGTTCTATCATATTATTATATACCTATCACGTCTGTGGAGTTTCGCTAGCTAATTTAATTTGAAATGAAATGAAATGAAATGAAATAATCTTTATTCATGTAGGTATCACTGATACTCTTATGCACGTAATTTTTTTAATCTACCAGCTTTTCGGAAAGGTGCTTTGTCATGGAGGAGAAGAAAAGCCGTAAAGAAACTCCTCAGCACATCTTTTAAAACTAAAACTTATATCTATTACAAAAATAGATATTCTCTAACCTGTGCAGAACTAGTTGCCTAGCTAGTCATTTCCAAGCATCCTTGTCATTTAAATATTCATTTATGCTATAGTAGCCCTTGCCTAAGAGCTGAGCCTTTACACGTTTCTTAAAAGATTCCACTGGTAAGTCACGTATTTGTTTTGGGACTTTATTATAAAATTTTATACCTAGTCCCATAAAAGAACGTTGCACTTTAGAAAGACGGTACGAAGAGGTAGCCAATTGATGCATCCTTCTTGTTTTGTTTTGTTTATATTCTTCAATTTTGTTTATATGCAGTTATTAAATGTATATTTATACATTATTATTATATGTATATGTATACAGTTATTATGTCTATATTTGTTTAAATTTGACTCGCAAGGACTCCCTTGATTTTAGTTTATAAATAGCTCTAATGGCTCTTTTCTGTAATACAAAAATTTGTTCTATACCGGCTGCTTTGCCCCTGTAGTTAGGCCCCAAACATGAATAATATAACTACTTACCTTTGGATTCTATTTCTCTTCATCACTTCTACGTTGGCACCCAATTTTCCATGCATTTTTTGCATTTGGTGCATTTTTTGTGTTTGCTTTATTGAACTCATGGCATTAAAATAATCAAATTTTTTCATACATACGATGCTTATTTATTATGAAACAAACCATTTGTAAAGAGATAAAAAACAGAGAATTTTGATGGAATTGTGACCTCGGAATTAAGAAATGAAAGATAATTAGAAAAAAATATTCAGTACATTTTCAAGACAAGAATGTGGAGCTAATTATGAGCAGAACATATTTGTAAATTAATTCTTTGTTGCCATAAAGTAAGCGCTCAAACATAACTGTAAATTACTTTGGGCGCGAAAGAGCTGTATTTAACTATTGATTTACCTAACAAAATCCACCTAGATGAACTTAAAAAACTTAAAATAACCAGCTATTACTTATATTATGGTTATTTTGTGTAATAATAATATTTTATGATATTTCACTACTTTGTATGAAAAAATGTACAAAGTTGTGCAAATAATTCGCCGCGAGTGAATTTTGCAAGACTGCAGCCTTTAGATTTTCTACATTGGGGATACTATAGAACACAAAAACACAAACAACTCTTCTATAGAAAAAAAAAATACTTAGTAGAGCAACTTTCCGAACTAGTCAAATAATTACGCTATGTAGGATGAATGCGGGGACTGCGGGGAGCCTACGTGCAGACGCTTGACGTTTGGACTAGCCGCACGCGATTCTTATTTTGTGAACTACGAGACTAGGCCCTTAACTTCTGCAGAAGAGCAGCTCACACCCTGAATAAAACGAGACAATTACAAACACTCGCTTTTATCAACCCAACTATCTACCCCCACACCATAATTACGAGTATCACCTGACAACCACAGATAAAACCAATAATTTGTAATGCTACGTAAAAAAATCGTAATAAATACTAATAATAATAAACACAATTCAATAATTGATTTAAACAATTCCAAATCATCAAAATTATTAGTATTTTATAAAATAATTAAAATATTTCTACCGGCAAACAATTTTACTTCCTGTTACAAATAAAGACCTATTTTAAAAATTAGCAAGTAGTTGACATTTAAGTAAGTAAGTAAGGAGTTTCCTTTTTATAAAAATCTAAATTTCATATTCTCTATTTATTGAGCAATTATTACATATACCTACATTATAAATATACAATATCTCTCATGTGCGTAAGTGATCATGTGTGCGTAAATAAAATGTTGCCTTTGCCAAGTACAGTTAAATCTCCCTGGATGAATTCGCGTTTTTGATTTATTTTGTTAGTTTTTTAAAAAGTATGTGGAAATGCTGTCAATGAGTATAACGATTCCATCCATCCATCAGCCCTTGGAGGTCCACTGCTGGACATAGGCCTTCCTTAACTTGCGCCACTCTGACCGGTCCTGAGCCTTCTGAATCCAGCGGATGCCCGCTGTCTTCTTCAGGTCGTCAGTCCACCTGGTCGGGGGGCGTCCTATGCTCCTTTTTCCGAGACGTGGGCGCCATTCGAGGACCTTTCTTCCCCAACGGTTATCGGTCCTTCGCACTTTGTGGATTGCCGCTTCAGCCAGCTAATTGCTATGTCGGTTACCCTTGTTCGTCTACGGATCTCCTCATTTCTGATGCGATCACGTATAACGATTATCATTTTGATAAATTATCTTAAAAAGCACCCCACGCCTTTTTTTATAATTAGATACATGATTCTTAATTCAAATTTATTTTCTGTTTTTAGTTGGATTTTTAATCTATTATTTATTTAACTACGCAACATTGAGTTGGTTTTTTATGGAAATAATGTAATTAATATTATGCCCGAGAATAGGGAGCTTACTAATAAAACGATGCGTAATAGAAAACATTGTAATATGGAGTACAAAATTACAGAATCGTGTAAAAGTCAATGAAGAAAATATTGTGTCCTCTTCAATAGACAGCTGTGTTATCTGTATTCATTTGAAGCTGGCTGCGTTCATAATTCAACAAGACACATGCTGTTCGTTTATTACAGCTTTGCGGAAACCGTGAAGTTCAGTGATCGTTGATTCCCCATTCAGGGATACCAAAGTTCAAAATTTGTATGCACTTTAAACTGATTAATTATGTAGTATCATAGTGTGGTGGAGTAAGGCTTTTTTGCCTCTCACATTATGAGAGACGACCGACAGAAAAAAGTAATTTATTAATGACCCTGAATATCTGGTGCAGTCGTTACTCGTTAGTCGATTTAATAAAAAATATAAGTACCTCCCCTTTTATGAGTCACCAGTCAATCTTCATTAAGTAGTTTGAAATTCGAATGTAATTTTGATTCAACACGTGGAGTGTAGAGGTAAGGAGAGCCATCTCATATGGGAGAAAATTGAAAAAATATCTTACTGAAAATAGAAGTCCAGTACCTACCACCATCCTACTACAATAGCACTGGCGTCGGAAAAACTACGATATGAACATAGCTATTGTAGACGGAGAGAAGTTTGCTGGATTCTATAAAATTTATCTAAACAAACGCCGCGCCACGCCACCCTTATTAGATGCGTTTTTACGGACCCTTTTTCATAACAGAGATAGCTCTTCTTACCTCTATACTCCATGGTTCAACACTCGCGATTGCGCACACGCCACCCGCATCAACCAATCGCGGCACGTGACTATCTGCGGGTAGTTTTCACCGACAATGTTATCACCCCCAATGTCATTACTCGGAGTACCCTCATCGTTCTAGATTTTCACACGAACATTGCTTTGATTTGTCATCATTGGTAAAACAGCGGGGGATCAAACCAGTGTGTACAATTTTTTTTAATGGAAATAGCCGGCAAAAGAGCTGACGATCCACCTGATGGTAAGTGGCTATCGTCGCCCATGGACATCAGCAATACCGAAGGCATCACTGATGCGTGGCCGGCCAAGAAAGATAGAAGAAAAAGAAAGAAAGAAAGACAATAATATAACTTACTTGGATTGTGCTGTTAATAATAAAATCATTGTTTTTCACTGTATGTAGAAGCCGGCCAGATTGGTGGTAGGGTGTTGCAGTGTTGATGTCCATGGGCGATGACGCTTGCTTACCATCAGTTGGCTCTCTCTGTTCGTTTTTCTACTTGCTCCATAAAAAATTATACATATAGGGTAAAGCAAACACAAGTAAAAGGAATTTCAAAAGTATAAAGCACAATAGACCCGTTTCCAACACCATTTTACGCCCCTAACACTACGCAGCATAAGTGCGTTAGCCGACTTATTGTGGAACTTTTTTAAAGCAGTCGAAATAATGAATTATGACAAGTGACGAATGACTGTGTCACTGCTCAATAGAGGCAGTACGTTGAACTGTTTGCATCTCACACCTATGTGTGCATTTAGACTGTTAACGAGTACTTACTTATTCGTAGAGCTATTCGTATATTTTGTCCGTTGTAGTGCTGGCATTAAGTTTTTTTCTTTTACAGTATCATTATGGAGTAATACCTATTATTTAATCTGTGGTATTATTTTAATCTATGGCTGCCGTAAAACAGAGTTATCTAAATAGGATGTGAACAGCAGCAAAAGCGCAGAAATAATTATAATTATGTAGGCGATGACGGTAAAAATAATTATGCTTCGCTGCTCAATTCTCGCGATTAATATTTACATGTAGTACTATTTCCAATCCACGGCCTTTAACACGATAAGTTTAAAGAAAAACAAAAATATTATCAATCTGAAACATAAAATAGTTGTTAATCTGGCTTATTTCCTCGTTCACTCAGTGTTGTTTAACACTCAAGCTTCCGGTCATCACTCTTCCTTACCACTCGGTTGCCATTTTTGCTTCATTATCTATTTTCGTGTCGCGGCCTCAACACGTCTCGACTGTCCTTAGACTCATTACTAGAGATTCCCTAACGGACAGTCTATGTTAACGAAACGGTGTGAAGAAAAGAAGAAAATTTTAAAATAACTATAATATTTGGAGGAAATACAGAATAATTCCCGGTGTTCTCCGGTGTTATTCAGATGTGAATCAACCAATTTTTACGTATAATATCAGTGGATCAAAGGATACCTTTACCAGTAAGTGTTTTACGATTTATTATTATCTTCAATTCTATTTTTAGGAAGATACCCACATTATTTATGAATTCAAGTGGCAGCTACTTTTTATTGGCATGATAAAAACAATTATGATACGAGCGTCAGAATATTCACCAAAATAATTATGTGAACAAAGAATTTAATATTTTGATTCTTTTAATGTGCATTCACATTTGTGATGCGAGTAGTACGATGGGACTGCTACCTTCACATACTACCTTTTGCGTTTCAACTGTTGATGTTACACAGAGTGATTCCAATATTCGCCGAGGATGAACCTCGACCACCTTCACTGTGTTGAAATATAACTAAATAATTGAGACAATTATCGATGGCATAATTAAAGCAATGACGCAAACGTTTATATGTGTCTTAGTTTAATTACCTGAAGAGATAATTTGATATCCTGGTTCTTTTAATGTAAATCAACGTTAGTGATGCGAGCACTACAATGGGACTGCTACCTTCACAGAACGACCTTTTGTGGTTAATTTGTTGATCTTACATAAAGTGATGCGAATGCTTCTTTTGGGTTCATTTCCTTCACAAATAATGCACTTTTTCTTAGTGTCAAATAAGAACCAGAACTATTGATATAATTACATAAAGTGATGCGAATGCTTCCTTTGGGTTCATTTCCTTCACAAATAATGCACTTTTTCTGAGTGTCAAATAAGAACCAGAACTATTGATATAATTACATCAAAAGTACTAGTAGTTACAATCTTTTATCATACATAATCTTTAATCAAAATAAAGAAATTCAAATGAAGTTTTATTCCTAAACTTTATAAGGAAATTGACTTGGAATCCTGTGCACTTTGATGTCCTCATTTCTACCACATACTAGCAGTACCTACCTGATATGATTGGTCCTCTTCTGAAATATAAAATCCAGTACTCGGCAATTGTGCCCCTTTTTTGTGCCCTTTTTTTAAGGACACTTTTAGTACTGAATGCCTGAACTATGGCAACCATTTCGGACATCCTACAATTATATTTCTTTGCTGCGCATCTGTACCAAATAGATACGCATGGTTTATAACTGCTCCCTCTAGTAGGGCTATAAAGTTATAATAGAGGACTCTGAGACTATCTAAATTGTCGATTGATCGATACAATCACTATAACGTCAATAATACTTGACGCCTCTTCTTGATATCTATAACTAAGGAGTTGAAGAATACATCAAAGAAGATGAAAATTTACTTCTCTCTTTGTGGTTAGACTGGAAAATCAAAAGCTACGAAAGCCATTATCATGTCAAGACAGGATGAAAAAGGATTCAAACTAGTGATTTCTAAAACATAAGTCTTTATTGAACCATTCGGGATAAGTTTTTTCGAAGACGACTTTACACTCTCGGGAAATTCTACGCAAACCACCGTTGTGCTGCCGCCGCCATCGCCGCCGCGCCCTGTCGCGAGCGCACTCTAATGGAAGTTGCTGTTGGCTTTATAGGTCTTACAGCATGACGTAGGACAATGATGAAAATGCCCACTATATGACTCGGAGAGTAAAACGGCTGTCCATCTAAATGGCATCCTAGGAATGTTCTTAGAATGTTTCACTAAAAGCGTCATTCCAACCTCAATTTGCAAACAAAACCTTGCAAATTATATCGCTACAGTTCGTAGCTTGATGTCGTGGCCTTTTATGGTCAAAAGCTTGTTAGACTTAATGTCAGTTGACAAATTTTAATTTTTAACGCAGCGTGAATCATTTTAAGCTTTGCGGCTAATGGCCTCGCGTAAATATTGTATACCTACAATGTAAGTAAATCCATACTGCAGATTACAATATTATTACTGTAATCCATGGTGTAATTATTACAAAAAGTGTGTAATCACTAAGAAAGTTATCCACTATTGAATTAGTGATAAACGGTTCAGCCTACTCAGCAGACCGCCAGCCGAAGAACACCCGCATAATAATCCTGATACATTTCAGGGTTGAAATAAGCAGGTTATTTGATACATGATTTGTCATTATCTAGTCGTATCTAAATATGATACATAATAAAATTTAGATTTTGTTTACAACAATAATCTCTCCTTTTACTTTCATAGCTTAATCAGCCTGATGACAAGTTTAAGATGCATTTTAAGCAGAACAGCTCGCACCCATTATAAGATGGATGCCTTATGTAAGTACTGCATTCTGCTTTAACACAGGGGTAATTAATTATACCTACAATTTTTATAAAAATTGCTAATATTATTTAGCATTACCGGTTTCTTTTTTAAAAGATACTTTTCTTTTTCTAATTTCAAGATAATGTTTATTTACGACTTTATGTGATTCGAATACTACAGTTACTGCACCGCTGGATTTTAACCTACTATTGAAATCCATTATCAACCGAATCATTCAACATTATTTTTTAAAGAGATGGTTTACCAGTTGGCAGGTCAATAGATACATGGAATGTAAGAGTTTACAATTGATAGCACTAATGTTGCCCTATAAATTTGGCTCTATACCTATCTATTATGATAATAGTTGTGTAATCTATGGTAGAAATATAATATTTAGTCCTTTACACGTAAAGTGATATTTCTTAGAAAAATTCCAAAGGAAAAATGAGATGAGTTAAACTCACATCCAAAATGCATATAGCAAGACCTACAAGGTTTAGAATATAGTTGGTTGCAATTTTTCAATTTTTAGCCATGAGCGTTAAACTTATGAAAAAATTACAAAATCAGACATAAATGCAATAAATTATAATTTTTCATTCAGCACATAACATTCGTTTGAACTGCATGTTTTGTTGCATTAACATGAGCAAAGTGCTTACGATTTATAGAAAACTCTTACTATATAAACATATAACTATATAACATTGCAATTACTGACAGCCATATAAATCCTTACTGAAAGGGCTATGAACTACGGGAGATATAATATGTGATATATAATTATTATTTTCGTGTTCTTTTCACTAATTTTTCCAAGGGTTATGGGAAAAAACTGTCTTTTTGTGTTCAACAAAGAGTAGTATTTACTGAAATATTATATAATCTAATTATGGACCTACCCTGTGGGCCTACCATATATGCAACATAATTATTTATCATTACAGGATATCCTGGGCAGAATATTATTTTTTGTGCATTACCACAATTGCTATTATTAAAAATATATATATAATAAAATGTTAATAAATAAAGTAATCAAAGTCACAGATGGCTATCTCAGCCCTGTCTAGTATACTACATAATATAACGATAAATTATAAAAATTATCAAGAATAATTTATTGACAGCCCAATTATTAATTGTTGATTTCGTATTCCAGATCCTCTCTAAATTTTCGGAAAAATTTACGATAACAATTGTATTAATATAATACCAAAACAAGAATTAGTGTTCCGCTTCTTTCGATCAATTACTTATTATTTAAATTAATATTGTATGCCCATCTGTGGCAGGGATATGGCGGATATTATAATTATATAACATGAGAACTTTATTTACCTATGCACCTATATATTTCACAATAAATTAATTTGAATTTGAATGGATTATAAATTCCCTATCTTGTATGCGAAACATTATATAGACATAATTGTTCTGGAGTAATGCCAGACAATTTTTTTAATAATTGTTTTTTGTACGTAACATAGCTATAGGTATACCTCTATAGGTATATTATATACCTCTCGGGATGAAAATAATATATCGATTGATATGTAATGTATTTAAGGTTCGGATTTCTAAATGTGAAGTATTTATTTATACAAATACTGTAATTTAAAATAGTAAAATATTTAACTTATCTACCCTATTAATATAATATATGCTGATGGAGAGTGAGTTAATACTCATGTTACATATCAAATAATTATTTATATTACATAATAATAATAATGAACAAATAAACCAGAATATACATTTTGATTACATCATAATCAAATCTATTCATAAAAACCTGAAGTGTGACTAGATACATTTTATATGAGAAATTATGCTATTTGACTAGCTGAGATCTACATGTTCTTATAAAAATAAAAACTGATTGTCTTCGTAATTTAATTTTTGATTTATTGGTTCCAGAGAAGCACACCCACAAGAGTGGTGTGTTTTTGCTTCTACCTTGAAAGGCAGAAAGCGTGCATGTAATAAGGAAGACAGCCACATGGAGCGCATTTTTCAGTTTTTATAAGGTTTTAGAATAATAGTATTCTATCTTAACAGAATTCCATATTCGTTAGATCCATTCTTGATTTTCAATCATATTTGTTATTTTCCCTTCTTTCTTCGAATAATCCTTATATTTAATGTTATACTAAGCTTACTTATGTAAGCAATAACCTCTACGCATATATTAAAAATAATTGGGACATTAATCAATACTATTTATTTATTTATGTACACTATATTGACCACAATATAACAATATTAACGGATAAATAAATGGCGAGCTTAATGCTAGTGCAATCTGTATTTGTTATTGATTATTGATATAAAAAAGAAAAAGAAAAAAATTGTATCATAGGTATATTTAATTATTTCCATAATTAAAGGATACATCCTATATCTACTTTAAACATCTACATGTAAATATTAATCGCGAGAATTGAGCAGCGAAGCATAATTATTGATAAAACGAACTTACCTGTACGTGAAGTTCTATCAAAATTATGCGAGCTGCTCAATTCGAAGCGATTAATAGGTCCCCCCCATAAAATGAAAGGACCCACCCTAGCAGTCTGTACCCTTTAATTTATCTTTAAACTAAATGAAGCAAAAATGGCAACCGAGTGGTAAGGAAGAGTGATGACCGGAAGCTTGAGTGTTAAACAACACTGAGT